>CM070641.1:20554342-20927921 GCA_036346575.1 Dendrocalamus sinicus
TGGCGATGGATGTACGTGCGTGACAATTTAGGGCTCATCTGAGTGCAGGACTTTGCTCCGATGGTGAATGGTATCTTAAAAAAAAAATTCTAAGTATTCACTTATCATTTGCTCTGATATCTACAAAGCTATAAAATTTCAGATGGAAAGCCTACTCAAAATCTGGAGAAACACCGAGCTGAACCACTGAGGAAAAACAGCAGATACGATACTACTGCTGTTGATCTGCGATACTACCATGACCGGTCGGAAGACAAAGTGATCGGATACGACATGAGCGATCGTCGACTAGTGAGTGGTCAAAACCAACATGGTTGATAGCCAACGTGAACGAAATTCGACTCGGTGGTCAATGACCGGAGAATGGTTGAAAACTAACGTGTTTGAAATCCAACTTGGTCGAGCTACCATGATCGAAATTCGACTCGAATAGTCGATGACCGAGAGATCGATCGAAACCAACGTGATTGATGACCGTGAGGGGTCAAAAGACGCCGTGATTGAAGATTAGTGAATGGTCGAAAACCCTATGTGGTTAAAAATTAATGTGATTGAAATCAACATGGTCGAAAGCTAACGAGTGGTCTAAAACCGATGTGGTCGAATCAAGTCGAAATACGACCAGTGAGGTCGACGACCAGTGAGTGGTCAAAAACCCAACGTAGTCGAGCCAAGTCGAAATACAACGAGTGAGGTCGACAACCACTCAATGGTCGAAACCGTAGTTGTCGAATCAAGTCAAAATATGGCGATGAAGGTCGATGACCAGCGAGTGGTCGAAAACCCAGTGGTCGAAAAATCAATGTGGTCGAAAGCTTGCAAGTGGTTAAAAATCAGAAGAATCAGAGGATGAACAGAGGCTTTCAGTACAGTTTCAAAAACCAAAATTGATGAAATTTTTAATTCGTAGATCCAAATGATATGAAACTTTGCAGGGATCTTTTCTAGGGTATTGTGAACCTATTTCAATAAACAATCATGAAAAATATGGCCAAAGTTGATAACTTTCCAGTTTATTAAAGGTTGCACCAAAGCCGAATCAAAACCAAAATCGGTGAATACGACTTACTCGTGGTTGAATGATGACCAAGATGGATCTAGATATATACCACTAGCTTTGTTGACCTGGTCATCACCGACCACTGCAAGCAATCGCCATGCTTGCCTCGTGTAAGTATACCACTAGCTTGCCACGTGTTGCTAAGTCTATCCCATTTTGATTCTAACGAACCACGGCTCACTAAACCCGTGCAAGCCACATGACGTCATCCGGTCGTTCAAATTCACCTTCAAGTTTTCTCATCTTTCTCATGCTATGCTTGAGCTCACCGTCTCACCCAATGTTCTTGGTCATTATGGGCCTCAACTCTTCCATGAGTCTAGCCCCAATCATCGTCGTTGACTCCAATAGACCATGTACATATAAAGACAAAGAAATCATTTCTAGACATAAGTTCTTCACGATTTGAGCTATATTAGTCAAGACATGCATTATGTAACCTTAATGCAATGACCCAGGTCATCCTAACTCAATCCATGACTCAAATCCTTAATTTCTGTTCAAAGCCAATCCAAATAAAGTGCAATCTTTACAAAAATCACTTGATCATATCTCAAAATTTACAATAATTCATCATAATAGTATCATGAATGTTCTCACAACATTCTTCAGTAAAGGCATTGCATTGACCGGAAGGAAGCCAGCGAAAGGAGAGCAGGACACGATAGGGACCGGTTTGGTTTTGTGGCGAGAGAGCAAGAACAAAGACAAGCACTCAACTCCCATCCACTTTTCATTTGGTGTTTGCTAGCTTGTTGCAACCATCACAAGCAAAAAAAGTGCCACGAAAGCATGAAGCTGCTGCTACATGCAAGGAAGGGAGGTAATGGTTATAGGGGTTGACCTTTTGTTTTGTATATATGTGTACAAATTTGAAATACTCCTTTATCACTTTAGATATACTCGTATAACTAGTCATAAGATACTCCAATATGAACCACACGAAAAAATTACAAGAGAGTTCATATTTTTTAGCATATTTTGTAAATACATTCATATACGCACATAAAAAAGGAGTATGTTGAAAAAATGTACATACCACTTTTGAAAAATTGTTCATACCATTTAGATGATGTTAAATACTCATATACTACACGTACATACCCTCCATTACGTGAGATACTCTCTATATTGTGAGATACGATATAGAGTGTAATTACACCTAGAGTAGAAAAGAGGCTTCCTATATGTGTGTGTGTGAGATACAGATTTCTTCTTTGTATGTACTTCCTCTGTTCTACAATATAAGTTCTCATTCTTAAGAAGCATCGTCTCATAATATAAGTCTGTTGCGAAAATTCAATGTGTAGTTATTACAATATTTTAACCGTATATTCTTAATGTAATGTTAAAAATTGAGTGAGTAGTTGTAGCATGTTATTTAATAAAAGATATGCATGGTCTAATAATATTAATTTTCCTAAAAAGTTTAATGTCTTCTTGGTGTATGCGTACGATGATCTTTGGATGTATAATGCGGGCCGGGGGTGTATATACGTATTTTGCTGATGTGTGCTCTTTAATTATTGGTGCACATATAATATCTCCCACCGAGATACAGTGCTCCTTTGCGTTGCGTAGCATTTCTAGTGTTCGGCGACACTTGGCCACGAGTAAACTGCCAGTCCCAAGTTGCAACGGAAGGATAGATAGCACGAGGACCACACGAGGTGACAGAAGAAGATCGAGATTGCCGGGGAGAGAGAGAGAGAGAGAGAGAGAGAGAGAGAGAGAGAGAGAGAGAGAGAGAGAGAGAGAGAGGTGTGCCATGTTTCAGAATTGCAGTGTGACAGATAGGGAGGTTGGGCCCCCTCCCTCCCGTGTCGTGCATAGCTTTCCGATGAGCATGAGTGCATTTCTGTTTGGATTGTGCTACGCGAGCAAGATTTTTATCAAGTGCTACAATAACAAAAAATAAACTAGCCGAGAGCTAGCTGGTAGCTGCGCGTGTCCAATCGCATCCAGGGTAGGGGTGTAAACGGATCGGATTCGGTCGGATATTGCTTAAACCGTATCCTAATCCATATTTTTTTTTCGGATTCGGAGTCGAATACGGTAAGACCGGATCGAATCTGAATTCGAATATTCGAGTTTCGAATACTGCACCGTCGGACGGATATATAACGAATTCGGCTCGGAAACAGATAATATAGGCGGATAATACAGATGATTACTCATTCCATATCATATCCCATATTTTATTGGATTTGTTGAAATTTATTTGGATTTTTTAGATTTTATTTTTAAGCCAAGAGCAAAAAAACTTATTTTAACTATTTTCTAAAAGCTAAAAATAGTTTATGTTATTTCCCTAAGTTCTCCTAGATTTATAGTATTTTTTGTGCATTTTCTGGAATTTTTTATTTGCATTTATTGGATTTGTTGGAATTTATTTGGATTTGCTAATGGGCTGATGGGCTGAAAATGATGATTTGGCTGATGGGCCGGATATCCGAAAACTATATCCGGATATTATCCGATAAAATTCCGGATAGTATCCGTATCCGTCGGATAGTCCGCCTCGAATCCGAATCCGTATCCAAAACAACTATCTCGAATCCGACTCGAATCAGATAATTATCCGATATGACTATCCGAATTCGATCCGACTCGGATTCGGCGGTCGATCGATCGGAAATATCCGATCCGTTTTCACCTAATCCGGGGCGTAGCGGCGAGGGGCTTGGTGAGGCTTGAGCCTCACCTTCCCGATGGCAACCAACAAGCAAAGTAGAAATGATTTTATATATTTACTTGTTGCCTTTATATTATTTGTCGCTTTCTTGCTTGCCATTTTGCTTGAGCAAAGTAAAGCAAAACAAGCAATCAAAAGCCTTACGCCATTGGTAACAACTAACAACCTACTTTTAGTAATGCTTGCCATTTTGCTTACTACTTGCTTACTTCTTGCCTTTCTCGCTCTAAACATTTTCGTTGCTCGAGAGCAAAGTTCTTTGCTGATTTTCACGACGATTCCTTCCCGCTTATCATAACCAAATTAAAATCATAATAAACTTGTTTCAAAATTGTATTGCCAGTAGTATCAATAGGCATCACCCACAAAAACAGCACCAATGAACATTGTCTCCTTCATCTTGTTCTATACTGTCTCCTCGGGCAAACCTTCCAATGACCTATTTTCTGCCATCAAAACTCTAAATCAAGTGGTTCAAAATTTTAAATTCATCTACATTTATATTATACTTCCAAGTACCTATTTTTATATATTTTTATTTCATTTCATTTTATTTTGTTTGGGCCGCTTTTCACGTTTAGACTACAATATTTCCGAGTATGACTTCGCTAATCTTTCTCACCACCAGTATGCTTTGAGCCCACCCTCTATTTTCCTTCTGGCTTCGCCACTGATCGCATCCGTGGCTAATCGAGTCTTTAAATAATCTTGTTAGATTCAGTACACAGATATTATTCTCTCGTGTAGTGATCAGCGCGCGTTTAATTTCTTTTTTTTGTTGTTGTTTCTGCACTCTGAAAGACTGCACGAAAAACGCAGAGAAAAAACACCAAAGGGTGTCTGGTTTCAGAGGCATGTCAAAAGGGACACAACCGACGCAAAGTTTCACCTTCTTTTTCCTTTTGGCTGCCCAATCAGGTAGACTTTTCCCTGCTTGTCTAATGCATAATCCATTCCAAGTTCATGTCACTTTTATTTTTCGATCCTTTTCTTCCCATTCTTTTATCAGCATCACTAGCGTCTTTTGCTCGAGGACTTCCACACAGAGTGAGACATATGTGACATGGGGTTTTGGGACTTGCCTTTGAAAGTTAGGCCGGCAAAGCGCTTTGCTACTTTGCATGCATGATCCATGGAGATGGAGTTTGGTTGTCAGATCTTTCTTCTCCACAGTGACGTCCACTAGTGTTGAGTACCCATAGTTTAGGCCCATTTGGCTCCCCGATGGCCTCATGTATTACTTTGCATTCAGTATACTCTACTGTTGTTTCTTCTGGCATTTTTCTGGGTTATACTGTATCACTTCGATCTTAAGCTGCAAAATACAAACAATTGATGAAATTCTTGCAAAATAACAATTTATTTTCCTGTAGTGGCTGGCTTTAGTAGCTTTGAGGTAAACTTAAGGCAAATCTTCAGAGCTGGTGGTGTGTATAGCACACTAGGTATCAGTACTTAAAACATCGCCCTGATCGGTTCGGCTTGAGCTTCTGGCTTGTGGCTTATTTTTCACTATTCATAAATTTCGTCTTTTTCTGAACTTTTGGTTTTTTGTTGAGCTTTTTTGCCGGTTTTTTTTCCCTTATTTGTTTGTATTATACATATTGGGCTAATATATTTTTTATATTTTTAAATTTTTTAAATTTAATTATGCTAAATAAGCCTCACATCACTCTGATGTTTTTTCAACTACATATTTTCAGCCATAGGGCCTGTTTGGCAACGGCTGCGGCTTATGGCTTTTGGCTGAAAAATTTGAATTTTGGCTGTTTACGGTACAGATTACGGAGAGACGAATACTCACTTGCGATTTTGGCTGGTATTTTAACGTGTAGATCGTTTAACTTGTAGACCCCGTCTTGAGAAAATACTTCGTTTGAAAGTTAGGTACTGTAGTAAAAACCAAAAGCCGCCAACTTCGGAGGAAAAGAACAGGCCCATAAGCCATGAGCTTTTAAGCCCAACCGATCACCACCTTAAAGTCAATATTCCAACACGCATCACTGCTTACTAAACACAGTACTACTACAGTGCTAATGCAAATATCTGAGACCTATGTCACCCATGTTCACATTCCCCTTTCATAGTGGATCAGCATGTTCAATGCAACTTTGGTCTTGTTTGGAATTTATATATTTTCCTAGGAGGTAGCTTATGCATGAACATGATCCGTATGCATGGACCATATATGTACCACTTTTACATATATACATCCCACCCTTCTTTAACGATCTCTTTTTTTCTGCACCTTTTTTTTCAGTGGGGAAGGTTGTATTACTGTGTAACTTTACAAGAAGTGGAGGCCCGTCAGTTCAAGCTATAAGAAATTATCTTGACCGTATATGTGTACCATTTGCATTGCTGGTGCTATACAGACGGTTAGTTGTTGTACATAAAAGTACTCGGATTTGGGAGTCCCTTGCATTACATACATGTACCTGCTGACCACTTTTAAGATTCTCTTCTCTTCTTGGATCAAATGACCAAAAGCATGAATGTTGTGTTCATTGGCACAGGATGCATATATTGTATTTTTCTAGACAGTTCTTAACTGTTCTCCTGAAAAGCAAAAAATGAAGAAGAAGAAGATGGGAAAGAAGAGAGCAAAACAAATGATTGATTTTTTATGCCCTTATCAATTCTTTGACGTGTAATTTTTTAGAGTTGATTGTAAAGATTTGTTAGGTATGCTTCACTGCTTCTTAACTCGCCAATCAGAATTCTAGTCTAGTTCGGATAGCTAAAAGTCTTTGTCAGGTTTTTAAGTTTGGAGGAAATGTCCTCGATCTGTATAAACAATTCTATCCTATGCAATTCTGTATGCTTCATTCGACTTTTCATAAAGATCCATGGATCATACTCACAAGATTTAAAAGGGCCTTGTACATCTAAAACTCGATATTGTTGAAGATCAAGGGTCACGACAACGAGTCATGAGCGTCAATATTGTTGAAGTTAATGTTCAAATAAACTCGATAATGAAGGAGTTTTGGTAGAGAGGAGATGAAGCTTTTGCATTGAAGATGAGCCATAATGATATTGAGCCATTATGTAGCTAGAAGTGTACCATCGCCGTGATGGATACGATATCACCGGTGATGGGGAGAACATTCTTCATATCGTTAGATAGCGATTAAAGCAGACATATCAGCATTAATAAAGATGGGAAGTCATCGCAGTTAGTGAGGAAGCTATAGCGTTAAGGTGGACAATGTCAAAGAAGAGGAGTGATCGACATGGAAAAAGATGACATCGAGCACTTTTAACGTGATGCATGTGTATATACATGCATGCATTTGTGCAAATAGAAGCATAGGTATATAGAAGCAAATGAACAAAGAGCTCGAAGTACAGATGGCGTAGTCATAGGGAATAGATTCAGGGTCACTAGAGAGAGCGTGACGGGTGACCCTGACAGGATCAGCGATGGTTGCACGTGTATGCCTGTTTGATGTTACAACGATCATCATTAAGCAATAATGAGATAAATAGAAGATAACTATGCGGTGGAGTATTATATTGAAATGGGTAACAGTTAAGAGAGATCAATCAAGAACTGGACGTGCTGTTGGAGGTTGAAACTGAAAAGTTGTAGCAATGAGAAGAGATAGAAGACACACAATTCAGTAGGACAATTGATATGTGAGGGATTATAAGTTCAAGATAGGTTGCCCATAGTTTATTAGTACATGTGTGAGCAATACTCTAATATTATATGAACTAATAACACAATTTACTACACGCGTAATCAACATATTGTTTTGAGTTTAAATAGAGGTACACGCGCATGCTCATATTTTGGGAAAGCGTAGCTAATAGACAAAGAATAGAGACATGTAGCTATATGATCCATGCATCATGAAGAGTGCTTATATTTTTAAGAACCTTACAACCTAGTATGCTCGATGATTTTGTTCTATCAAAGCTCATACTTCAATTATATTCCTCGAGTTATATTTTCTATCAAGCTTTTATTATCATTTTCAATATTTAAGATGTCTTGAAATCCTAAATAGTCTATAAGATACGTAAATATATCATCAAGTATCTAAGTTATATCATTTGATACAAAAACTTTAAATGAGGGGCTGCTCCAATGGGTTCCCAATTTATGGTTAAAATTACACTATAGTGGCTAAATTGCCTTTGTAGTGGTTGTTAGTTTTTTTTAAGTCATTCAATTAAAAATAATAAAACATCGATATATCATTATAGACAATGCAAAAGAATAAAAAAAAGCAAAAAACTGAAATTAAGACAAACTCACAATAGTACCGTATTTTTAAACTCACAAACGATCACAAAACATCTATAAATTTTAAAAAAAATCGATTGTTACTCATGCTAAACAGGCCAAACGAGTCATGCCCACCGTGCCATGCCTGGGCCAAATGTGCCTAATGATCACTTTTTGTGCCAAATGAGCCATGCCCACCAGGCTACACGTGCCTACGGGCCGTGCCGTGCTAAGCCATATCTGGCCCACCACTGTGCTTACTGTCCCATGCAAGCACACTAGGTCAGTGTGGCGGCTTAGGCATGGCCTGCCCCATCGTGCCATGTCGGCCCAACCCGGCACTTCTCGTGTTGTGCCGTGCCATGGGCTGTGTTTACAGCAACGGATCGTGGCCGGTCCGATAGGCACGGTCCATTTGGACACCGCTAAATTCAGAGCTATGTGCATTATTGCCTTGTCGATCACCGAAGTACACTTCACACAGTATGTACAGATGTATATTATTAGATGGTCCAGGTCTCATCATCAATGAGAATGATTTCTTGAAGCAAGCCGCACCAAGCTACGTTCTGGAGGCTGGAGGATGTTAACATGCTATGGCTTCCTTCCTTCCCTTGCCTACAAGGGAACTCCCCTAGGTGCTTTACCAATGCCTCACTCGTCTTGAATGTCCATTGCCCATAGGCCAGGTAAGGCACAGGATAACACAACCTCACGCTTCACGCAACACAAGATATTATCCTCTCAAGATCTCCAAACACCAATCATATATACATCCATGGCTGGTCTCAGCCTCAGTTCAGTTCAACCACATGGAGAAGAGTAGGAGTGCAAGGCTGTACGAGCGATGAACATGCCCTGCCAACTGGGGCCTGGCCTGCAGAGCTTGCTCCTGCATGCAGTTCTCCAGCTCAGCTGCCCTGCAGGCAAGGTAGGGATGAAAGTAAATTGAATACGGACGGATAATAGATTTGTCATATTTGGTATTTATATAGATATTTTGGATACGGATATGAATAATGTTGAATACAAATTAAATTGAATATAATCACGAATGAAACTCATAACATGAAAACCCAACATTCATGAAATTTTTGTATAAGATAATGTTCCTTCCCTAACTCTATGTATTCATGTTTATGATCATGTAAATGGGCTACTAAGGTATCATGTAAATGTGTTGTATTGAAATAAAGGATATATGTTGCGGATATCCAACCTCATAATATTCGGATCCATATTTATTCAACGAATAGTGAGCTATTGAATTCAGCTTTGTATTCGATAGAAAAATTCATAATTATTTTTGATCTCATAAATATCTAAATCAACATTATTCCAATTCAAAAATAATCCGAATCTTTGTAAGGCATCCGATCCGCTTTCCCCTACCTGCGGGCCTGCCTACGCTACACCGCGCCACGTTACACCCATCGATCGAATGCAATGGCCGGCTGAAATTGAATCGGAGCGAGCAGAGAGAGAACGAAGCAACCTACGTACACCAGACCAAGACCGAACGGCCAGTCCAATCGGCGCGGCAAGATGGCAAAGCTCGCAAATCATCAGACCGACCAAGCGAGGGTGGCGCAAGCGAGCCGGCCCCTTCTCCGGGAAGCCAGCCAGGGACCCCCTGCGCTGCACCGGCCGGTCCGGGACAGCAATTCCCGTCCTCGCCGTGCTACGTCGCTCGTGTCCTCCCTCCCTTGGCGACGGTCCGGCCGCCCGATCGGCATCCATCGGCCGGTCGCCGTCCACTTGTGCGCGGTGGGGCCGAGGACAAGTCCGGAATCCCATGAGGGCATCTGTAGTGTATACATTTCAGGGGTCTTTAAGCCACCTTAAGGTTGACCTTATACATTACAGGGGTGGCCTTAAGGAGGCTATAAGCAAAAAAACCTTAAGGCTGGTCCTCAAGCTAAAAACCTGACCACAAGCATTAAAATACAATTTTCTTTACATCTGATGTTCTCTCTCCCCAACTACCAACTACCACAACCTCCAACCACCAGAAACAACTCTTCCAGAATGGCGCAAATATGTATCAATGCATCCAGAATGGTTCCAGAATGACCGAACTCTTCCAGAACCCAAAAAAGACAGAAGATAAATGGCGCAAATATATATCAAACCTTTTTGAATTAACGGTAGGCATATCAATCTATATCAATCTCTACAAAAAGTGATAGCTCAACTTGATGAATTAACGAAATGCAATGACGACCAACTACACAACACAAAGACAGAAGCAATGAAGGATGAACAAAGACAAAGCAACAGCGGCCCAACCCTTGATATCCCCCGAATCACCACATTGAACAAAGACAGTGAGCGGCGGTTTATCAACAATGCAGAGATTCTGACACATCTACCAACCACCACATTGAACAACAGCAGCAGCAGTTTTCTACCATTGAGCTCCTCTTTCACCTGGATATAAACCAAAGGAGAGGAGGTTAGAACCACAATGACATGGATCATTCAGGGAAAAGCTTCACTAAATTGATGCAAGAGCCTCCAAGTCCAAGCTCAGAACATCCACATTTTGCCCAATTTCAGTTTGGCCAAAACATTCCACCATCCCAATTTCCTCAAAACATCCCACCAACTCAGTTTGTCCAAATCATCCCACCATCCCAGTTTACTCAAAACATTCCACCCTCTCAGTTCATGCCAAACATCAATCCATATAGTATCCCAGGCAACTATCAACAATATGGTTCACCAAGTTTTCAGAATGTACAACATCAAGAAAGGTCTTTGCACTCAGCTGCAAACTTTGAAGCTGCAGCTAGTGGTTCACCACCCATGGCTCAAGGCGCTGGAGATCGAGAAGGAAGCTGCAGCCAGCGAAGAGAAGAGATCGAGATCCAAGATTCAAGTGGTAGCAGCCCTGATGAAGGCAACAGAGGTGCTCGCAGCAATTGGAGTGAGGAGGAGAACATACGGTTGGCTAGTGCTTGGCTAATGCATTCTGTAGACCCAATTAAAGGTAATGGGCGGAAGGAGATGCCTCTTTGGAAGAATGTGGCTGCAGAGTTCAATTCTAACATGCCTTCGGTGGAAGAAGAAGATCATCAAAGCAATGCAAAAGTCATTGGGCAATAATTAGCAAGCCTATCAAACATTTCGATGGTGTTTATGCTCGTGCAAGAAGCACTTGGTCTAGCAGCAATCAGACGATATGCTCATGGACAAAGTCCGTGAGATGTACAAAGGAGAAGTAAAAGGTAATAAACCCTTTGCATTTGAGTATCTATGGAGAGAACTCAAAGACCAACCCAAATGGTGCAGAATTAGAGAGGATGGTGACCACAACAAGAGAACAAAGATATCTGAATCAGGAGAGTACACCTCATCTGGCAACTTGGATAACCAAGAGGTAGACACAAGGCAGACCAGACCGGAGGGACAAAAGGCAGCAAAGGCAGCAAAGCTGAAGAAAAAGGGGAAGGGGAAAGACAAACAACCATCTTCTAATTTGGAAGATGACCAGTTTAATGAAACTATTGCAAGAAGATCTGTTGCATTGGAAAAATTGGCTGAAGCACAAAAAGAAAAGGCAAAGAATGCCAGGCTGAACACATACTTAAATTTGATGGAAAAAGATACATCACATTATGATGAGGACATGCTTAGGAGACATCGACAACTCCTAGATGTGTTATTCCAGGAATTATTTCCTTAATCTGATGTTTAGGCTTATATATCTTTGTATGTGGTGTGATGTCCATGTAGCAAGTGGGTTGTTTAGTTGTAATTTGTGGCAAGCCAAGAGTAGCAATAGCGCTGCCATTTTATGAACTGAAAGAGGGCAACCCCTTGATATCATCTTTGGTAAAAAAAAAGCTCTGAGTAACAGAGAAATCACAGAATGATTCACAAACTGGAGACTAATTAGCTAACAGAGATACTCTAACAAAAGTATTATATGCTGAGAATAAGATAACTACACACACCTGATAATGGCAAACTGAAGGCAAACATAGTTTTCATACATACCACTTGGCTGCAACTCCAGTGACTGAAGACTTGACTGAATTCCATTGACATCTGAGAGTAAATAGTGTGAATTTAACGTTTTATTAGATCAAAAAGAGCAGCCAAAGTTTATCCAGGTTCCCTGATCATAAAATAAGACTTAGGAAATCAATGTAACATCCCAACAGCTGGAATGAACAATGACTCTACGAAGAACATACAATAGAAATGCAACCCCGAGCATGTCCATCTTTCCACTAATGCCAGTTTCCTCTGAATACAATGAAAAAGCAACACATTAAGTACTATCTGAATCAAATTAATTAAGAACCAACCAAGGAATATATGATAAGGTACAGAAATTAAAGCCAGCAATAGCTGAAAGAAACATTAAGTACAGAAAGTTGGGAAACATTAAATACATGCAAAAGAGCTGTTGGAGAGCAACAACTATAAGTAGAGAAAGAACACACAGAATGCATCCATTCATCTGTGTTTACCACTTTTGCACACACAAAATGTCTGAAGAGTCACAAGACCAGTCTGAGCATTCAGGTTCCTCCATCAATAGTGATGACTTACTTGAAGATCTTATTTGGGAAGAGATAAATGATCCACTTGAGGCCAAGATTGAAGCTAAAATTGAAGCTCGACTTCTAGCCCAGCCGAGGATTCACTCACGGAGGTACGTGCATAGAGATCGTGAAGGTGCCAATGACAGATTGGTTACTTACTATTTTGTGAGAATCCATCGCACATCGAATATCGCCCCGATGAAGGTACCGAATGAGAAAGCATCTTTTCTAAAGATTGTTGAAGCCCTTTCTAATTGGTCTCCGTATTTTCGTCAACGGAGAGATGCATTTGGCAAGAAGGGTTTTCACCTCTACAAAAATGCACCGCGCCATCCGCATGTTGGCCTATGGCTCTCCGCGATGTTATGGATGAAACTCTCCAAATGAGTGAAAGCACACCCAACATGGCCTAATTAAATTTGTTAAGGGTGTGCGAGAAATTTTTGGTCGACAATATCTACGTAGGCCAACTAATGAGGATATTGAGCGCTTGTTACACATAGGAGAGGCAAGAGGGTTCCCGGGAATGCTAGGAGTTTGGATGCATGCATTGGCATTGGCAAACCGTCCATAGCATGGAAGGGCAATATACTAGAGGTGATCAAAAGTGCCTACTATAATGCTTGAAGTCGTTGCTTGACAGATCGATGGATATGGCATGCCTTTTTTGGTGCAGCTGGTTCGAATAATGATATAAATGTTTTGAACCAATCACCATTATTCACACATGTCCTACAAGGAAGGGCTCCAAAGGTAAAGTTCACAGTTAATGGCACTGAATACAATATGGGCTATTATCTTGGAGATGGAATTTATCCAGAGTGGGCAACATTTGTTAAATCAATCTCTATGCCTCAGTCTATGAAGCATAAATTATTTGCGCAAAAGCAAGAGTCGGCAAGGAAAGATGTAGAATGTGCATTTGGGATTCTACAGAAACGATGGGCTATTATACGTGAACCAGCACGTCTTTGGGAGCAAGAAGACCTTGCTGATATTATGTATGCATGTATTATTTTGCACAATATGATAGTTGAGGATGAGAGAGATAACTATCAGCTAAGATTAGATGAGACTTATGATGAGGGGAGATCTTCGACGCCCATAGTAGGACTTGGAAATGGACCAATTCATGGATTTTCTAGGGTACTTGAAATTAACGCACATATTCATAATTCTGCATTGCACCACCAGTTGAAGGCAGACTTAATAGAGCATATATGGAACCGGTTCGGTCATGAAACTTTAGTTTAGTCAGTCTTGTAGTGCACTGCTTGTAATATTAGATTAGATTATCTACCAATGTATTCTTAATGATTCCATTGCATTTCAATCAGTGTATTCAGTTAATCTTCAACATCATGAATGCACCAATGCTTGTAATATTATGTTAGTATGTTTCTGTGTCTGTGTGCCTATTCCATATGTCATCATTCACACTCTCAGAATCAAGAAATATAAACATTGCTTCATGCTGGGGGTTTTGACTAAATGTTTTGATCAACTGTAGTTTCTGTGATAAAAATTTTCAGATGCATCAACTGGAGAGCATTTAGATGGTTGACATCATGAGTTTAACATAAGATATGGGATTGTATCATAATAATTTTGTCCCTATAATCAATAGATAGTATTCACTGGTTCTTTCTAAACAATAGATTTACTGGCCTAAGATGCATAATCATTCGGTTCAAGCAACCAAACCAGCAGAGAAGAGGAGGAACCCAGTGACTTAGAACTTATCCATTGCAGTTTAAAAATACAATTCATTGGTGGCAAGCAAGCACAATATTTTTTTTGCAACAACAATGAACGCACAAGTAATAACTCCAGTAATTAACTACCAAATTTGTACCGGAGTGCCCTAATTCAGGCGGCGCAGGCGCTGGTCGAAGAGCAAGAGCGGCATCGGAGACGTGTACTTCTTCACCGTGGCCTCGGAGAGCAGACGCGTACTTCTTCACCGCGGCCTCGGAGAGCAAGAACGGCCACCCGCACGCGTACATCTTGCTCCTCTTGCTCTCGGGCGGGGCCACGGCGCGGAGGGGAACGGGCGGCGCGATGGGAGCGGAGGTGGAAGGCACGAGGAGCGGCAAGGGCGAATCCGGTGCGAGGCGCGAATCGCGGCGCGCGCGGCGGGAACGGGTGGCGGCGTTGGGAGCGGGCGGAAAGGCACGAGGAGCGGAGCGATAAGGGCCAGATCCGGTGCCAGAGGCTGCGGAATCGCGGGGCGGCGGCGATGGGAGCGGAGGCGGAAGGCACGAGGAGCGGAGCGGAAAGGGCGAGATCTGGTGCCAACGGATGCCGAAGTGTCGGATCCGTGCAGCGCGATGCGGGATCGCGAAGCGCGCGCGCCGGGGGACGGCGGCGCGATGGGAGCGGAGACGCACGAGGAGCGGAGCGGAAGGGTTCGGAGGAAACAGGGGAAGTTTCGCGAGAGACGCGCGCGGAGTACGCTTTTTTTAATCGCCGGCGGGTCCACTTTAGAGCCGATGGTGGCCTCATACACTACGCCGGAGTTGCAATTTAGGTGGGGTCCACCTTAATACCCCTTGGAACATATACACTCTGGATGCTCTGAGGCCATGACTGCACCGGCACCGGGAAGTATCTCATTTGTAGAGAGAGAGATGTTTTCCATTTTCTGAGGATATGACACGTATTTATCTATCTGTCTGGGTGTGGACACCGTGCTGCCTGCGCTGCGCTCTCCAGCCCCGGCAGTAGCTTGGGAGCAGCGCCCGTCCGGGGGATGGGTCCCTCCTCTCCGCTGCCTCTGACGACGACGCATCGCATCGGTTGCGTTCGCGCATCACGAGGCGGCGTCACCAAGTCTGGGAAGATCGATCTTGATTTTTGAAAATCCCTTGCATGATTCGCGAGGGTAAGGCTCAGACGGCTCGTGACGATTTGATGGTGCCCTGCAGTGAAGTTTTAATTTTAATTTTAATCACTAGTATATTTTTTTTAAAAAAATAGACCACTCTTCGAGTTTAAAAGACATAACAGACGGTACGTATCACCTGTCACGCTGTTATAGCTCGGCAGGATCTGGTACATGCAACAAGGCGAGCTGGCGTGGCTCGGTAGGCTAGGCTCTGCCAAGCCGCCCCTACTCGGCAGGAGTCTTAGCTAGTGAACAATGCAAAAAACAAGGGTGGCAAAAAAACACGTTGACTCGATTCAAAATTGTTTCAATTATACTTGTTAATTTAAATTTTGCTCTACCTCAACTCGTTAGCTCATTTTAAAAATACTTACAAACTATACGCTAAATTATATTAAATAAAACTATGCCAATTTTGGGAAAACCTCGATAAGACGAGGATAGGGATTCACCTAGCCGGGGGAAGCTCGGAGTCCAGGGCACTCAGATGCAACATCGGCTCGAAAGTGCACATGGTAAATTTAGTATTTTTGTAACTAGGTGAACTCCATACAAACTAGTTGAAAACACGTGCTTTCATACACATTAAGAAATCATACTATATTTCATTCGCGTGTGCGTAGAAATTCTTTAGGAAGGTTTAATGGGGTTTGGAGGAGCAGATGAACCACCACCATAAACTTCTTGTGTTAAGTAGTAAAGATATATTGTTGTAAATATTTGTCATAATAGACTATGTGTAGACTGACAAAGCAGTTCGTAATGAATGTACGAATTACATGGCGCGTGGAATTTAGCTAGACGTTTGCCTCAATACTCATACGATACAAGTGACAACATGCGCGAATCATCAATTCCAACTACAGATAAGGTACATGTGTGTCTTTTGAAAGCCAAGATTCCAGTCAGTCGTTGTACACATTTGGGTCCATCGGTGCCTTTCTCTTCTCTCCCATGCGGATTTTAGCCCTCGCAATATGGGCCTAGTACTCATCTTCTACAACTTATGTAGGCTTGTCCCAGCCGGAGATAACCTAGCATTCAGCGGGGGCTTCAGGAACCACCAGCGCCTTATTCTTGTTCTTTTCGCTCTCATCCAGGGTATAAAGTTTCTAGCATGTGAATCTCTCAAGCGCCACCAGGTAGTTGAGCATGTATTTCTGCTCGATAAATGCCTTGTCATATATATCCAAGCCGTCCATCCATTGGAAGAAATAGCAACGCTCTATCCTTTGACAGCATAGACGGAGTAGGTTAGATATGTGCGAAATGGAACATGCAATGTGAAATAGCAAATGCATGCTTACAAGAACTTTTGCTCACATGTAGTGCGCTCGCCGATTGCCGGGTGTGTAGACCGAATGATATATGCTTTGGATTGCCGCATCGTACTATGGCCACGAAACTCCGACAACATAGGTGCATCCTTGCAAGATTTATCGAGGTATGATTCCTTCTTTTGGCCACCCACTTTTTGCTTATGAAGCATCCTCCGTAATTCAACATCCCCACCAGTGGCGCAGTGATGTCCTATATCTCTCCACTCCCTCTTCTCTTCCCTTAGTTTTGAGATCAGCTCAATCGAAGTTTTTGGTCTGGTCCTGGGGCTGGCTAGATTTTATAGGCGGTCAGTGTGCACTGCTCAAGAGTAAAACTTGAACGTGTTGTCATTTTTGTTGGGAAAAGCTGGTACATATTGTCAAATCACTAGGACAACCAGTGCGTGTTGTCCGCAAGCTTCGAAAAGCTAGTACGTATTGTTAAATCACTAGAAAAACTGGTGCATGCTGTCCACTTGCTGCGAAAAGTTGGTATGTATTATCAAATCGTTGAAAAAGCCAGTGTGTGCTGTTCACTCACTGCGTAAAGCTGGTACGTGTTGTCAAATCACTACGAAAACCGGTACGTGCGGCCACTCACTGTGAAAACGTGGTGCGTGTTGTCAAATCACTAGAAAAGCCAGTGAGTGCTGTCCACTTGCTGTGAAAAATTGATGCATGTTGTCAAATCACTGAGAAAGACAATGTGTGCTATCCGCTTGCTGCAAAAAGCAAGTATGTATTGTCAAATTACTGGGAAAGCTGGTGCGTGTTGTCCACTCGCTGACATATCAAGAAATGATTTCAAGAATCAAGTGACTGAGAAAAACAAAAAAATAAACCACAAGGCCTAAGATGGCTATATAATATTTATAATATTTTTGTCAAGTTGCACATGGCACTTAGGTCGTGTTCTGTCATGTGGATACAATACATTACATGTCTAGTTTTTAGTACATGGGTGAACTGAAGCAAAAAACGAGAGTTACTGTAGCTGGCTAAGTTGGAGCAGGAGCGACTACGGCCTCAACTAGTTTCTCCAATCTTGAGAATGATCGGCGGGCTAGGGCACTGCATGCTCTTGCGTGCGCTACATTTCAGGCATAGTCCTCCGGTGAGTGGCTGAGTCAAAGCAGAGGTAGTGAGGATGATGGGAGATCTAGTGGGGATGATGGGGGTCCGGGGGAGCGAGACAGTGGACCACTGCTGCTACTGCAGTCCGCTCAAGTTTGGCGACTACAGTATCCCTTTCACGCTCCACTGCAGCCAGGATCTTCTCGCACCTGGCGACCTGAGCGTGGAAAGTCTCGACTTGGTTATAGCTTACAGTAAGGAGCTAACAGAGGTCTGAGATCTCTTCTAGAGCCTCAGTGTAGATGGCTCCCATAGCTTGGGTGAGCTGAACCTAGGTGGTCAGGAGCGGCTCATCCTCAGAGCCGGGGACGAACGTCTCGCCGTAGCGTGCTCCTTCCCGGAGGGATAGATAATAGCGAAATAGGGAGGTCAGCATGGTGGCCTCGTGGGTCTCACATAGGCATGCACAAGCCAAGCGGGCGGCATCTTGAAGGGTGACATTGGACGTGCTCCTTAGGTGCTCCGTGCAGAAGATGCGGGGGTGTACTCGCCTTCCCTTGTATACAGGAAGACTTCTATCATCCAGGCCACCCTATCTGCTTCATTTGTCTTCCGTCCCTTAAAGATAGAACGGTGCCAGTAATGCAAGTACTGCATTAGTTCGCGCAATAGATCGGCGAACTCTCCTTCATCCTCTCCATGGGTAAAGTAGTCCTATGGCCCAATGTCATCTGATCCAATCATCTACATTTGAATAGGTAACAGTTTAAAGATATAACGAAACTTCTGCATTTTAGTTTAGGGAAATAAGACTAGGTCTTTGGATAACAATCATTTTGTAATTGCACGTGAGTGATAGATATATATGTGTGGACATACATAAAAATATTTTAACTATTTTTGGCCC
This sequence comes from Dendrocalamus sinicus, assembly GCA_036346575.1. Lineage (NCBI taxonomy): Eukaryota > Viridiplantae > Streptophyta > Magnoliopsida > Poales > Poaceae > Dendrocalamus > Dendrocalamus sinicus. The sequence continues at coordinate 20,573,078 of CM070641.1, forward strand.
GTATTTCGAAAGTATTTATAATAAATAAATATGGTTACTTACATAAACACATCTGTAATTAAACATGGCTATCTAGCGCCTTTCACATTACAAAACCATAGTTACGCTAATGAAATGCTAGCGATATTAAGTGTGTTACTCGCATGCGAATGAAGTATACCTTTTTCTAAAGATAATCATCGGCTCCACAATGCTTTATATGTGTGCACGAATGTAGTGCAATTAACGTGCGAATAAAACAAATCTAACATCTTATTGCATCGCATCATGTCGTGTCATTAACACGATTCTCTAGCACGCTACCGCTGCGTGAGGAATCGGATTCTCCCACGCACGTCTCGTCATGCTGCACAATTTGCATTGCACGCCGTGCACCGCTGTCGAACCTAGGAAGCTTGGCAGCAACCGCACCGCGTTGTCCTCGTACCGAGCTACAGTGGCACACTAGGTGACACCTGTTGTCTACCGCACCTTCTGAGCTCGGGCAGGGCCCATTTTGCCAAAAAAATGTATTGGGGGAAAAATTAAAAACAAAACGTAGCTGCAGCCTATAGGGTCATATGTGCGAACAATTCCAGTTATACACCGTTTACATTGGTTAGCCAAACGTCCTGTTCTTTTGAGCTACGTCTGGCGGCTTTTGGTTACGGTTGATGGTTTTTATCTACGTTTATTGAGACGACAGCGGATGGCAGAGACATCGATGTGAACAGTACATACAATTTTATACTCTAAATGCTATTTAAAGAACCCGATTTAATAAATCATTTTATTTATTTTAATTTTTAAAGAAGCTAAAAGTCAAAAATCCAAAAAGAATTATGCTAAAGTTTTGGACAGAGAGGCTGTGAGATTTCAAACGTGTGATTTGAGGAGGAAGGGACCCAGTTAGCCTGATTTGGTTAGGGGCCAGGAACCTTAAAATGCCGCTTCTGTAGACCTGTGTTTTTTTTAACTCGTTTCCTTGATGTACTAATGCACTGCAGAGAGGAGGACGGACAGCTTGTCCGGTTACTTACAAAGCAAAGCAACCCCCAATACACACCTCTGATGAAAGCAGCAGGCCAGGAAAGCAGAGGGGAGCATTAAAAGCATACAAGGGTGGGCCGGTACTAATATCTTATGCTTAAAGTTCTGATTAAAAATACTATGGCTTTTAGCTGATTGTAAAAGATTAATAAGAGTAATTAATACTCATAATAAGAAGTCATTTTATTTAAATCGATTTCTGCAGTGACTCCTACAAATAATTTATAGAAACTATTTTAAAAAAATTACTCTATTTAAAAACCGATTTCTAAAAGCCAAAACCCATGAACTGATTGGAATAGAACATAAGAAAAATCAGCAGCAAGCAGGCAAGCAACTTTACCCCCAGCCTGGTGGCCTCCAAAGTGGCAAGGAGAGGTGTATCCGTGTATGCATACGCTCATGCAATTGCCACAGGCCGGGCAGCCCGGAGATCCATGGCCGGCGTGAGAGGGGAGTCTGCAACATTGGGAGGGAAAGGCAGGAAAGGCAGGGAGCAATATCACTTGGGTTTGCTTAAAGAAAAGGAGCTGTCAGTCTCATGATCGGGTAGCACGTTCTCATGCGGTTTGTTTAATCTCGTAGAGGAGTCCCCCCTCTTAAGAAAATGTGAGGCAGCACAGACAGGGAACTAACTCACCCATCACACCTGTAACATGGAGCCTCTCGAGTTTCTCAAATCCTGGGTTTGTTTGCAACCTTCAAGAGAAACGACCGGCTTCTGAATTTGATAATCTGATGCACAAGTTTTCTTTAAGCTGAAGGGGGCCAATCCAGGGACAGGAGATCATGAAGACAAGAATGGCCAAACAGGGCTTCCAGCACGCTGGAGGGGACACAGCCCATGTGAGAGGTCAAGATGATGAAATAAGCCCTAGAAATAAAGGGCCGGTGTACTGTCTACCAATGCTCAATTAATCAGGGACCTTTTAGCATATTTGACGCTGTTTGGCACTGTATTTACAAAAAATGACTGAATGTCTAGCGTTCTAACAAAATAACGTTTTTTGTGTCCGTGGCCCGTGGCAACGCTCGTAGGTGACGCAGAGCCACCGCCGCCCCATGGCCGAAGGTAGGTAGCTGCCATCCCACCACCGACGGCAGGGGCTCGCCGTCCGTGGCAAAGCGGCAGTGATTAAGCCGCTGCCCTAATTTTTTCTTACTATATATTTGAATTTTTAAATATAGCAAATGAGTTCAAACAATTACGAAATTTTAAGTCAGACCTCGACACAATGTACTTGGGTGTGTAATTTTTTGGTAATTTTATCCATCGTGAATATTGCTTAAAAATTAAATGCGATTTTGATATTTCTATGAGTTGTTACATATAGCAAACGAGCTTCAAAAATTATGAAATTTTGTGGGAAGCCTCCGACATAGTCGTAATTGTGAAATTTATTGGGAATTTTATGTACTCTGAATTTTCCACGTTAATTCATGTTAATTTAATCATGAAATTAATGATGCTCAGGCATCTTTTTCAGTGCCTGACCTCTATCCTTCGCACATATGTCGGTCCGTTACTGCTATCTTTTCTTTTCTGCTATCCTTCATACAATTATCACTCTATCCGTGTCGTCCCCCCTCGCGTGCTCCCTCGTCCCCATTAATGTCGTTATGTCCGTACCATCCCCACTCGCTCACTCCCTCGTCCTCATTAATGTCAGTGTTACCATGCCGTCCCCCTCGCCCGAAGTGCTGCTCATCGATAAGGAGTCCTTAATTTGCGGGGTGAGCGCATCGGTTTCCCTTTTTGCTCGGCCATAAATACAAACTTCTCGCAGTTCCGCATCGCTAATCTCAACCGTTCATCACAGAAGCTCATTCTCGTGGCTATCGCTCAAAATTAGGAGTGCGTAGCTCATTATTTTGAAAAGCCAGTGCATAGCTCATTAAGGACGCGGTAGGAGAACGCAACAGTGCTGATTTCTTCTCCCGAAAGGTAAGTAATTTTTTTATTGCATGCTTTCGATGTTATTTAAGTAATTCTAGTTAATTAGTATTATTTAATTAGTCGTAATTAATGTAGTTTGTATTTTGAAGTAAGTAGGTCATAGTATTTTAGATGTCGTTTTTACTATTTTTGTGTACGTACGGTACCCATAATTTGTTATTGTATGGTAGTATGTAATTAAGCAGCCGTATTTACTGTATTGGCAATCAGTTAAGGTTAACTAATGAGTTAATGGTAAGTAATTAAGTGCTACGAATGACAGTAATGAATTACTCATAATTTTTTCAGGCGGGTAATCAAATTATCAGTAATTAATGAATTATTCATATGTAGTTACACGCATATAATCACTAACTTGTAGTATTTTACTGTCATTATCAATCTTCGTAGTAATATTTCGTCTATCCCATTTGTTACAAGGTACTCTCTAAATTAGGAGTGCATAGCTAATTATTTTGAGAAGTCAGTGCATAGCTCATTGAGGACGCGGCAGGAGGATGTGCCAGTGTTGATTGCTCATCCCGAAATACAGGTACTTTTTTATCGAATTTTTTGTACGGATAATCCATTTTTTATTCGAAATTACAGAAATATACCCGCGGGAAAATTTTTTACAAAAATAGGCTCCAGTCGCCTAATTGTTGGGCGATCGAGCCTTCATAACCATTGGGCGACTTTAATTCAGTCGCTCTACCCTCGCGATCGCATCTAGTCGCCAACCATTGGCGACTTTCATGCAATCGCCCAATGGTTGGGCGATCGCACTCAGACCCCGTGCATGTTTTAAATTTTGTCAATTTTATAGTTTTAAACTGGTAAAAATTTGCTGAAGTTGTAATAAAGTTTATGTTCATTGTATATTGTAGGAGTGTAAAAATTTTGGGAAACTTTTTTTAGGAACAAATGACAATAGAACAATTGGTACATACGATGGTAAGTAATATTTTGATTTAGTGAGAATTTGGAAAGTGCATCAAATCTTCGCCAAAAAAAGTGAAAATTGGTGGAGCTGTTCTTCATACATCCAACAGCCTCTAGAAAAAAATTTGAGCAATTTCGGCTACAGGATCAAAAGTTATAGCAGTTTCCGTCTGTTTCCGACACACCTTCAGTAAAACGGGCATAACTTTTGCATACGGTGTCCGTTTTCGACGTTCTTGTACTCGTTGGAAAGCTAACGACGAGCCCGATCCAATAAAAACGACCGGCTTGCGCCCGTCGCCCTCCAAGACCCCGAAAATCGGCCATCTTTGGACCTAAACCTGCGTCGTAAGTTTTTAGTTTCTGTTTTTGCCCTTTTTCTTGGTCTTCCTTTCGGAATTTGGATTTTGCTTCAACTGAAAAGTTGTAGATCTCGTCGAAACCTTTGAAATGAGTATATATAAGCCATATACAACTTTGCTATTTTATCTTTTCAGACTAGTTATTTATATTGCATCGGTATATAAAACTTGTGATAAAGAGTATTACAGACGGTTTGTATGTAGAACCGTCTCGTGATAATCGACCACTGGGCCCGTCTATCCTCCTCAACCCAATCCTAGCCCAGAGACACGAATTCTCAATAATATTAAAATATCACTTACCATCGTATGTACCGATCGTTCTACTTTAATCGTTCCTAAAAAATTTCCCAAAATTTTTACACACCTATAATATACAATGAACATAAACTTTTATTACAACTCCAGCAGATTTTTACCAGTTTAAAACTACAAAATTGAAAAAATTTAAAACATTCACAGGGGACTTGAGTGCAGTCGCCCAATGGTTGGGCGACTGCATTTAAGTCGCCCAATGGTTGAGCGATCGGATGCAATGCCAACGGTAGAGTGACTAGATTAAAGTCGCCCAATGGTTGGCGAAGGCTCGATCGCCCAACCATTAGGCGATTGGAGCCTATTTCTGTAAAAAAATTTCCCGCGGGTATATTTCTGTAATTTCGAATAAAAAATGGATTATCCGTACAAAAAATTCCTTTTTTATCGCATGCTTTTGACGTTATTACCGTAGTCCTAGTTAATTAGTGCTATTTAGTTAGTCATAATTAATATAGTTTGCATTATGAAGTTAGTTGGTCGTAGTAATATAAACATAGTTTCTATTTTTTGTGTACATACGATACTCATAATTTGTTATTGTATGGTACTGTGTAATTAAGTAGTTGTAATTACTGTAGTCGTAATTAGTTAGGGTTAAGTAATGAGTTAGTGCTAAGTAATTAAGTGGTAAGGACGACGGTAATGAATGACTCATAATTTTTTTGGATAGGTAATCAAATTGTCGGTAACTAATGAATTATTCGTATGTAATTATATGCATGTAATCACTAACTTGTATTATTTTACTGTCATTATTAATCTTCGCATTAAAATTTAGTCTATTCCATTTGTTGGAAGGTATGGCATTACTGGAATTTCTCGAACAGTTCTACGATGAGAACCATCGGTACCACTCATGGATGATGCGTGAGGCGGCTGGCCCTCCACCCTTGATGCTACGGGGAGGGAGGGATCATCGGGAGCTGGACGAGCGCTACATCTCAATCCTGCAAGCCACAGGCTTGTTGCCCTTTGTAAGGCTAGTCTCCATCAGACGCCAATTCACTATCGACTGCAGCCTGCTCGTGGCACTGGTGGACAGGTGGAGGCCCGAGATGCACACATTCCACTTTCGGTGGGGTGAGATGACGATCACTCTGCAGGACGTCTCATTCTTGACCGATTTCCTTCTTTGAGGTAATGCACATGTTCCATCCCTACACCGCGAATCGAAGGAGAGACCGATGCACGGTTTGGCCTGCCTATCTTGGAGGGTGGTCATAGCGTCCTCCACGCTTGGCTGAAGAATTTTATTGTGTGCTCGCAGGATGCACCACTCAAGGTCGTTAGGATGTACCTCGTCGCGTATCTTCTTCATCTCTTTGGTCGAGCATGTTTCCAGGCACACATGGATATATTTGCAATGCCGAGTTCATCCGCATCGCCGAGTCTTTGGTTGATGCAAAGTTTGGGGCGATGCCTCGGAACAGCTGGGGATCGGTCGTCCTATGCGTCACATATCAGGGGTTGTGTGACACTTGCCAGCGCAGCACTGCCGATAACCCTAACCTGTGTGTGTGCTACATGCTCCTACAACTGTAGAGTTGGGAGCACTTCCCTGTTAGGCGTTCAACCATCATGGTACCAGTGCACCCGTTTGGTGAGTTCACCGACCTGATAGACGGTCCCACTATGGGATTTTGGTGGACTAGTGCCCGTCTGCGCTGGACCAAGGGCAAACTGTCGAGGTACTTCTTGCTGTGGCACAACGAGTTCGAGTTGTTGCACAACAGTGATGTCATTTAGGGCCCGTGGACTATAGACTTCATGGAGTGTATCGCCGCATGTGCCGTCCCCTCGCAATACTTACGGGACGTGGCACTATGGGCGATGACATACCATCCGGTGTTCTCATACATGGTGGAGGCTTACGCGTTGTACCGTGTAATGTGACGATTCGGTTTCCACTAGGTCATGCCCTCCGGATGACAATGTAAGACGATTGCAATTTCGATAGATTCATTTACGAATTCATACTAGTCGTTCACGAACTGCTTTGTATGTCACTTGATTGGAGCGGCGCAACGCACCGCAAGTGCGTCCGAGACCGCCCTCACAAGCCCGGACACACCACCGGCCGTGCAGAATACTTATATCCTGAAGCAACCCAAAAAATAGTACACAACCTGAGCTGCGGCAGTTCGACGAATCACAGCATGCACATCAGGCATCCAGAGGGGGCACCATGCTCACCCACCAGGTCATCGCGACCTAGCGAGTCTAGCCGGCCATCGCAATCTACCAAGTTTGCCCGGTGTTATAGCACTAGCCACCAAACATCTGCGGGCTGTATTGACGAGGAGGTAACTTACGTACAAACCTACGTTTTGTTTTCCGGTTAGGCCTTACGTTCCACTAATATCATGGCGTTCTCCCGCCGCAGGTCTGTCGTCAAGATGCATCACTTTTGACGTCCGCACCACCTACACAGACTACCACTCCCCGTTGTTCATCTTCGCTGTACATCCGGGAGGTATGAGATTCGCAATGTACATTTGGAATGTTTATTGTGACTAACATTGTTTCATCATGTAGCCTCCAATACAATGTGGGGGTGACGTTGAGTCCACTAATGACGATACGGGCCTCCTGGATGCTTCCAGAGAGCGGTACACAAAGCCAGTGTTTGTAGCGTACACAGGGCAGAGTTTAGCGTTCACACCGTATGCAGGGTTTGGAGATTTTGGTGGGCAAAGCTCCTCCGGCTTCACTGCCACGTCGTACGATCAAAGCGAGAGCTCCTTCCGTCCTTCGCACCACAAGGGGGATTTTTAGAATCTTTCGTTTATGACATTATTGTTGACGGCTCGCAGTTCGACATATCTTACCTAGAGGACATCAACCCTTACTAGACTCAACCTTCTGTACTTGAGCCTATTGGACCACCATCGGCCATTGAGCAAACGGAACAGTCTCTATACCTCCTCCAAACTGAGACGCAACCTTCGGATCGGTTGACGTATCCCACAGGACATGCTCATGCTCAACGAAAGATAAGGCCACGCACGGAGAGGCAAACATGGTGAGGAGATACCAGTGATTTAGATAGGTGAGCCATATCACATCCCATGCGATGCGGTTTTTGTACTATTACATGTACTTCTGCAAATATTTATAATGTATAAACTGCAAAAGATGCCTGAGCATCGTTAATTTCATGGTTGAATTAACATGAATTAATGTGGCAAATTCGGAGTGCATAAAATTTTCAAAAAATTACACAATTACTATGACTATGTCGGGAGGTTTGCCATAGAATTTTGTAATTTTTGGAACTCGTTTGCTATATATAACAATTCCTATAAATATCGAAATCGTACGAATTTTTTAGCAACATTCACAGTAGATAAAATTACCAAAAAGATATACAACTAAGTACGTTGTGTCAGGTGGCTGCACATAGAATTTCATAATTTTTGAGCTCATTTGCTATATTTAAAAATTCAAACAAACAGTAACCAAAAAATAAGCCGCTTTGCCACAGGACGGCAAGCTGCCTGTCGTCTAGCCACAAGATAGCAGCGGCTACGCGTCAGCCCACGAGCGTTGCCGCCCAGCCACCGAACGGTAAAAACATCATTTTATCAGTACACTAGAAATATGACCATTTTTGTAAATTCAGTGACAAACAATGCTGAATATGTTAAAAAGTCTTAATCGGGAACAGGACTCCACATTGCAAGTGCAAAGTACGGTTAAATGGATGAACAGTACGGACCACATGCAGTGGGTGGCCGATGGGCGACTCGTGGCCGCGCACCAGCCACTCGATCTGGATGTGCGGTTGCGGTGCCACCATCGCGGTGGTCCACAGATCAGGCCTGTAGATTTGCACATGATAGTAGACGCTACATCTGAACAGGCTCAATTAATAAGGAAACGGCAGAAGTAGGGTACATCACATGATGGGTTAGAAGATAAGCATGAAACAGATGAGAGCGAAGAGCAAGATGTTTCTATTGTGAGGGTGACGATCAATTCAAAGTTGCTCACCAACTGTGGCTATGTTTTTATCCAAACAAGCGATGATGATGTCAACTGGGGAATGGATGACAATGCAATCCCTCTTATTTCGATTTAAGTTTCTGATTTCCGATTTATTTTTCACTATTTTAAAATTTTATCTTTTCTGACTTTTGATTTTTTTTTGAGCTTTTTTTACCAGTTCTTTATTTTCCATATTCGTTTACATTGTCCATGATTGGCTAATATATTTTTTTTCTTCTATTTTTTAAATTTTTTAAAATTTAATTACACTAAATAAGTTACTATCAGCTATAGTGTAATTTTAGTCAATTTTAGTATAATTTTAGTTATAAGCTACTTTTTTTTAGCCGAAATGAACGGGCAGTAAATCAGTGTTCCGAGCAAAAGCAGTATACAATAACCCAGTATGCAAGCAAGTGGCTTTCTTTGGGAGATTAGATAGGAACATTGATCTTATGCAGCAACAGTAGCTTAATCGTGTGAACTGCTATGCAGGCCCGGGAAGATCCACGTGGAAAAGTCTATAATACGCGTAAGAAATCAATGACCAGCTTTGATTTACGCTATCATCCCGTTCGTTTTAGCTTCAGCTTCTAGCTTTTAATTTACTATTTCTTTATTTCTTTATTTTTTTTTTGCTTTTTTGTCTTTTCTTTTTTTTACTCCTTCGTATTGTCCGTGATAGACTAACATATTTCTATTTTTAATTTTTTAAATTTAATTATATCAAATAAACTATCATCAGCTACAGTAAAAAAAATAAATTAATTATAATAAAAAATCAATAAACCATCGTTAAATTGAGCACCTCCTAAAATGATCAACCTGGCCTTGTGCTCCCGTTCCGGGGAGTTACTCCTTGAATCTTCAAATAAGGGTGGGTTTTTTACAGGCTTATGGCCGTGGCTTCTTTTTTTTGTCCTAGCACGAGTAAACCGTTTCGAAACCGTTTCAAAATGTTTTTTTATTTGTTCGAGGGAAACTATAACCTAAAAGAACCGGACCTAAAGCTGATAAACATAATAGAAGTACCATCCTTTTGATATGAACAAAGACAAACTAAAACTGGTGTAATTCGTACCATTCATGTTCATTTTTATTTGGAATAGTATAGCCCCTTCAAGCATATGCTTCACAAGTTAGGACAAATATTTATCAACGTCATGCTATGTCGACAATTTAGTCAATTGTGGAAATATAACAGCATGACCCTAGGAATTGCTCATGTTGCATACCCCCGATGATGTTTAGAACATCAGCAAATACAAGAGTACCTATCCCCGGACATCTTTTATATTATCTGTTTCTTTCACAAAAATGGACAACAGCCTTCACACTGCCATATGCCTTTTGTTTCAAAACCATCTGGTAGTAAACTGATAAGATCCAGGAATAGAAATCTAGAATTAGTATGAAGTGCCCAGGATTTTTCACAGCCCATACGTTTTTCTCTAGCCGCACAGCAGCTACTTGATATGAAGACAATTTACACCAAATGCCTTCATCGTTAATAATCAAATGTTCCATTTTGGCCAAATTACAGAGCATAAACTAAACATTTTTTATGAATAGAATCCATAAACACTAGTAACTATGAACACAAGTACGGAAGTGCCCCCAAAAAAAAACACTTTCACAACGCCGTGGTGTGTATTAGCAAGCAAAACTTGTCATTGTCAACATCTAGTTTGTTACGATCTTTCCAGCATGTCTCAGCAATGCATGCTTTAGACAGATCATACATCAATTTATTGTTCATCGGATCGGGCAAGTTGATACATCCATCCAATTCGGCTATTTTAGATAATGAACAGCTTTAGAGCACAATCAAGAAAAAATAATCAATGAAGTACTGCCAGAAAACTATAACAGCACCCAATAAACACTAGTGCTACATCATAAGGCCATTCATTATGCCAAATTAACCTCTACTCACAATGGAATGCTTCAAAGTACATGACAATGGCCAACAGAGCCGAGAGCAAGTACAGGGTGGTAAGACCCTAGACCAACATGGTACACCATAGGGACACCACACCAAGATTGCTAAATCCATTAGGCCTAGCTCAAAACCAACAGGCAATCGAGGTGTGCAACAACCAAGACAATATTATCTCTGCAAAGTTTTAATTGCAAGACAAAATGCATATTACTAGAGTTAAACATGCCTGCAAATGGTGTAGGAACGATGACGGACGAGGTAGGTGTGATCAGCATCGCCATGCTGAGACGGACACAAGCTCACCGTGCTGCCAGTAGAGTGCGAGACCCACTCCACGCTTCTCCACATGGAAGCCCCGGACCTGCACCCGCTTCAAGAGGCAGTCAGCCTGCGCCTCCGCGAGGTTGCTGGGAGGCACTGGTGCAAACCCCGCCGATGCAAACACTGTCCGCCATGCCATTGCCTTGTCAGCTCTACGCCTCCCAAGTACTGCATCCTCCACTCTTGGCTGGATCAGAAACCTCTCGATCCTGCTGGCAGCCTCCGCATCAGTGCCAGCAGCATCAAGTGAGTCAAGAAGGAACATACAAGACTGGAAGCAATTCAAGAAGTGTTGCGAAAATGGGAGGTCGCCCCGATCGCTGCCATGGTCAATAGCCACCACAATCTTAGGAGCAAGCTGTTTCACCAACTGAAGCAGTACTGGGAGTGGTGGAGTGCGTGCTGAGCAACAGACAGGGAGGCTAACCGCAACAAACTCATCGGCTGTAGGAGCAATGAGTTCCATAGGATCAAACACATCGAAATTGATGGCATTGAACTCAAATTGAATGCCAAGGTCAGCAGCGAACTGCGAGAGGTTATCCCGAGTAAGATGCAGCTCGAGCGGGTGGTGGGAGGCAGCTGAGACGAAGGCTGTGAGCTTCAGCATCGGCAAGGACACACCCCCAGTGCCACGGCGGTGAGCGAGCTCCTGCAAGAACGAAGCCCACTGGCCGCCGACACCAAGGTCGAAATCAATGATGCGGATACAAGACGCAGTTGTGCAGGTGATCTGGTCGAGAAGCGCCTGGGTGGCCGTGAAGTTTGCAAACTGGAGCACGGGGGACAGATCGGAGAAGGACTTGTAGGCGGCCAGCTTGAGGGCGACGTCGAGCGGAGAGGTGAGGCGGGTGGAGCCGTGGTGGTTGTCGGCGAGCGAGAGGAGGAGGGCCTCCTTGAGGTAGGAGGCGGAGCGGAGGAAAGGCTTCCCAATTGGGGGAAGCTGCTGATTGAGCCGCGCCAATATCTCTCGCGCACCGATGGAATTGCCGACCTCGGCGGCCTTCGCCGCCGCAGCAAGCTCGTCCAGGAGCAGTTGCTGCTGCCCCGCCGCCGCGGTTGTCTTCATCGCGCTCCGCGGCGGTTGCGGCGAAGGCTGAAGCTGGAAGGGCGTCGTGTTATGTAGTGGTGGGAAGGGGAGGCACTGCGCAGGCGGCGGTGGCGGCTGGAGCTGGTTGTGGAGGAGGAAGACGTTGTCGGGCATGGAGTGGTGGCGCTTCGGCGGTGGCTGGAGAAGTGGTTGCTGTTGATGGTCGGGGAAGGAGGGGAGCGGCATGAAGAAGGTGGCGGCCGGCGTCGGCCGGTGCTGGTTGAGGAGTAGACTGGGCGACGGCACGCCAAAAGATGCGGCTTTATGTCGGCACCGTCGTGGAAAGACATAGTCGTCGCCGGCGGCGGCTGGAGCACCGCTTCGGGGAGAGGAGGCCAAAGTGGAGGTGGCCTTGCTGCTGCCGCCGTTGCTGCTGGTGAGCGACCTCGCGCCCGAGGACGACAGGTCGGAGGCGAGCGCGGCGGGCGAGGACCCAGCTCCGGGGTGATGCTGCAGCGAGAACCCGAGTGGGTCCGCGGCCGGGAACCCGAACCCCGCGGCATTGCCGAGAAGTTGTTGCTGCTGCTGGAACGCCGGCGCCGGCGTCTCCATGTCGCCGGGGCCAGCCATGATCCAGTTCAAGAATGTCTGCTCCTGCCCGGCGGCCGCCGCGGCGTCGCCGAGCATGGCGTCCCAGCTCTCCTCCCCGACGAACCCCACATCCAGGGCCCCCGGTATGGGCGGCAGCTCACCGCCGCCACATTCCTCCTTCCTCCCGCCACCGCCGCCGCCACCGTGCTCGCCGGGGACCGCCCATTTGGTGGCTTCGGCGGCGGCGGCGGCGGCGCTGTTCTCCGAAACCGTCGCCACGGCGCTGCTACCGGCCAGAGACGAAGAAGTGGAGTTGCGCGGGCTCGGGCTCCATCTGCAGTCCAGCACCGACCTCGGCTCCACCAGCAGCCCTACGCCGCCCTTGCCGTCGAGCAGCGCCTCTATGGTTCCCGCGAGCTCTACCGCCCCGTTCCCTCAGCACTGAAGGGCGCCGCCCTCATCTACCTACTCGCACATAATAGTGCGCCCTCTCGGCGCGATCTGGAGCAGCTCTGGATCAGAAAACCAGATGAGGTTTGGTGGTTTCTTGGGTGGTGGTGCGCTCGCTTGCTTGTGTGCGAGGATGTAGAACAGTTGAGGAGGTGGGACTTGGGAGCAGCAGCGAGCAGGCGCCTGTGGCAGCAGCTATGCGCTCCCCCCTCTTACCTTCTTGGGTCCTCTCAGCTCTGCTCTCGCTCGTGCTTCTTCTCTTTCTCTCTCCTATACGTTGTGCGTTGTTTGTGCCTTCCCTCTTTCTTTCTCTCTCTACTAGACTACCATTCTACTGCTGCCATGTCCATGGATGCGTGCAACATAAAAAAAGTTGGAAAGGTGTACCCCCGGCGCTCTCTCTCCATCCTATCCGAGCTTTTTGTTTTTCACCTTGTGTTTTTTCTGTCTATTTCTCTCCGCGTTATAGTTAGTCTTATCTGGTTTTCCCGCGAACTTAAATTGTGGACCTCGTACGTATTCGTTGGTCCTGGAAACTTTTGACCGTCCATGTACCAGTAGTACGCTTCTGTTTAGATGGATCGATATGCATATAGGCCTCTACCTTTCTGTTTAGATCGATCGTATAGGTCAATAGATGCAACATCCCATTTTGAAGACATGAAGTTTGCTTTGAATAAAAATTCAAATTGAAATTTTAAATTCAAAGTTTAATTAAATTTTCAACCGAAATTTTAAAGTTTAAAAGTCAAAACCTTTGTTAGGGTTGGCCCAACCTATCTCCCCCACCAGGCCTCTGGCCTAGCCCAACTAGCCTTTGGCCTAGCCTAAGCTGGCACGTGTGCCCCCCCCCCCCTCGCTATTCGTGCATTGGACACGCTCCAACCGTGTGTTCACGTCATCGTTCCCACGCCGTACGCTCGCCACTTGCTGCTCAGCGATGCCACCGCCGCCCATGCACCTCGAGCTAGTCGCGTGCTACGCCGCTCTTGCCATGCTTGGACCCCATCCTCTCCTTCATCCTCCACGCCACATCGTGCCTATGTCCGCCATGTTGTACCCACATGCCCGTGATCCCCACCCGACAATTGAGCCTCATCTCCTTGTCTAAACCCTTCTTACGCGTGCCCACCCTCGTCTTTGGCTCCATCTCTCTCCTCTGCGCGGTGCCTTGCATTAGCTCCGCCACGTTCTTCCCATCCTAATGGCGCCCAATGGCTAACCACCTTCTCCAAGGCTATAAAACCCTCAACCAGCTCTGCCTTGACCCCAATTGCTCCTCCATCGCCTCCTTTTCCACCGAAAGCCATCCGCCCCTTCTTCTTCGGCTCACCATTTTGCTAACCCCGACATCGCCATTGACTGTTGCTTCCCGCCTATTCACCATGTCCGAGCACCACGTGGACCCCGAAAATACCCCAAGCCTTACTAGCCGTCTTCAACCTCTCCGACGAGCAACCCTCAATGACCTCTTCTCCGCCGCATCCGCTCCACATCACCAACCCACTTCACCTTTCCCCAAGCTTTGTTGTCACCTCAAGTGAGTCCCTCTCCATCGCTAGATGCTTCCTAGCCTGTAATTGGCATCTACACCGCTGCTTCGCCGTGTGCCATGCTCCCGCCACCGCTGTCACATAAGCTCGCCACCATCCATCGCAACCCTTAAATCACCACGCGCCTCACATCTAGGTGCGACTTAGAGTGACGATTCCATTTTTGGCCTTCCGTCCAACCCCAATGCTTCCTCTCGCCGGTGACGGGCATGGCTCTCTTCGACCGAAAGACAAAGCTAATGTAGCATCATCGTTAGTTTAAATGTGTGATTAGTTGAAGTTAACGACCATGTTTAGTTTTCATTAATCCCCGCTAACCCATGGATTTGGCTAATTATGTTAAGCCTCTGTCTCTACGACATGTGGGCCCCCTCCTATTTAAAACCTTTAAAAATCGGTTTAATGCAGAAGAGCCGCTGACATGTGGGCCGAGTTCACTGTGCCGGACAGTAAAAGGCCCCACCTGTTAGCCTCTAAGCCATTTTCTTTTAGAAAATAAATCAAAAATGAATTTAAATCCCATGGATCCCACCCCGTTGGTCTCTGTAGTCTTTTTGGTAGAAAATTTTCAAAAATTTAAATAAAATTCAATGGGCCCACCTGTTAGTGAGAGACTACTCTCTCCCCTTTGGTTATTTTTTGATTTAACCCAAATTTAAATTTTAGAGAGACAGTTCTTACACATTTTAAACTCCCAATTTAATGAAACTTGTTTTAAAATTCATCTAAATTCAAGATATATCCAATGGCCGTGAAATATTCCAATTTAGAGTTTATTTAAATTTTTATTTAAATTTATTTATTTTGATCGCATATTTATTTGCTTTTCGGTGCGATCGTTCTAGTAGAGTACGAGGACACGGAAGAGCCACAGTTGAGACAACTCAAGATTTTCAAGACCAACCCACTTGTGAATCAGACGAGTCAATGTTTTGATCGTATTAAACATACATTTCTATGCAGATTATATTTATTTAAATTATCAAATTACATACTTTATTTATTATGTAAATGTATATTAACTTTAAGGTTGTAAATACGTGCCTATTTGATATTGTATTATTATTACACCATCTTTTAGACACTTGAATCACATAATTCTTGTCACCCTAGAAAACTTAATGGTAACTTTACTAGCTAAAGTCGTGCTTAAGCGTCATACTTAATATTGCTTAAATGCCAAGACATTAATTTGCTATGTCATTATCTTTGCATCATGAAACTTGTTTTAAGCAGTTATTGGAGAAAAATAGCTGGTATATTTGAGATAACTTATTTTTGTGCTTTTCAAAACCCTAAAAATTTACTATTACTTGTCTGAATGAATGGTATGATGGTTGGTGTGGATGTAGCATGAGAGTTTATGGTTTTTGGTAGCGCCGCCCAAACAACTTTAAGAACTGAATCATGTGATGATCTTCCAATGTAAAATAGTATAACAATAACTTTATAGTGGGTACGACCTGACTAAATAATTTGCATTCACCAGTACGAGTTGCATCATTAGAGTGACTTACGAGTCGTCTTTGCTAGTCTTAAGCCGTCGTGGACACAGTCGTGTCACCGTGTAAGCTACCGTATGACGAAAGAGGGGTCAGGTGTGGCGGACTTAATTTTATTCAGATGAAACCTTAGCGGTGTAATCTACATCGGGTGATGCATTGTAAAGACCTTGTAGTAATCTTCTTGATTCGTATGTCCAAGAAAATGTGTGAAATATAACAAGTTGATCGGTTCTTGTAGGTAAATTGTGCAGTTCTGCAGAGTATAAATCTTTCGAACAACCATGCCCATGGTCAAGGACAGGCATGAGAACTTACTTGAGTTAGTATCTGTTTTCAAAAACCTTTTTCAAAAACCTTTGTGGGTAGGATGAAAACTTGTTGGATGGATGTAATCCTGACTTTGAATTTCCCTGGGTGGATGTAACTCAATGATGAACATGGGTGGATGTAACCTTGGGAATCAAAAGCTAGCATATGGTGGGTGGAACCTCCATCGTTATAAATATTGCATATCTTTACTCTTTTAATAAAATATTGTTTAGTTAAAATGCTAGGTCATATGAGTTTATAATTAATTGTAGTTTTGAAATGTTGCCTTTAGCAAGTAAAAGAACCCGAATCTATCTTTATTAAATCTTGCATGTATACTATTGCATTCTGTGTGTTGGCTTACAGAGCACGATTGCTTGTGCTTACCCTCGCTCAAAAAAATCTCTCAGAGCCTGGGACCAGGGACATTATGCATATTACGACGCTCACGGAGCCAATGGTGAAGAAGATGGAGGAGTTTAGAATCAGTGGCGGACCCAGGATTTTACCAAAGGGTATGCCGCACCAAAATTTTCATATGCAATTCGGTAAATAATTGTAAAATTTGCACCGTAATTCGGTGTACAGGCACTAAATAATATGATAAGTCTTAAATTCAAGAATTAAGTTGGAAACTTGCACAAATTATAATATAAATAATTCAAACACCATACTAATAGTCTCGAATATATATAAAAGAGACTTACAATACTACTTGTCTGACTTTTTTGGCCTACGCTTTCTAAAGGACATGAAAGTCTCGATTATATCATCTTCATCCATTTCAAAAAAAATATCCCGCTCAATGAATCAGAAGTGCTATGTCCAATCAGATTAGCTGAAGGTATTGTTTGCACGCCAACTTGAAACAGCGTTTGTTGAGACAAAAGAACAAAGACGTAAGGTAATGACACACAAAAGATAGCACTATGGACATTGATGGAATCAAGTAACACAGCATTGAATAGAAGGCACAGTCCTATAATCTTGATGGGCAAGTTATAAAAGAATTCAGGTAAATTGAGCGAAGTCCAATAAAATGCAGCTAGCTCTCGGTTGATTTTGTCAGACACATGAACCATCAAATGCTCAGCAAATATGATTCAGGAACATTTAAAATACCATTAGAAGCAGACCTTGTCCCTTATTCTCCAAATTACTTAGCTAAGAAACAAAATAAATCCAGGACAAGCAATATCATAATTGGAACCAACTTCTACAACCCAGAAGTTGAAACTAAATCAAAGGAGAAGCAGATGACTAAATTCTGAGACTTGTGACATGCATCAGCTAAGATCCACAATCCCAAGCACAATGATCACTTTATGACCCTTTTTAAGATTCTGAGCAGCAGTGGAACTTTCATGTAGGAGAGAACCGCTCAAATTGAGAAGCCTAGCTGAATCAATTAGAAACTTCTACACAAATCCTATGGGAAATCAGCTCATATACGAGGCATCATTAGGTGGAAGATTCATTCCTGTCTATTGCATCTTAACCGAAATTACCTAAACAAGATAACTAACACCAATTCAGTGAAACCACCTCTTCCTCCAATTTTGGGCTATCAACTAGAGCAACTTCCCAAATCCAGAAGTTCATACATATATAGGAGAATCCCCACAGGTTGCAAACTTTTATCCTAGGAAAAGTCAAACCACTTCTAATCTGTCAGATGGTGTACACCAATCACCCAATCTGGATCAGATGGCACATCACTTAAACTAAAAGCATGTCTTGATTCCTTAACATTGAGAAGCCCAATCAAGATTTCAAGCAGCAAAAGTATGATAGTACAGCAGTTCAAATTAGAATCATGAAAGCAATAAATGAAAGAAGGACCAATTCGGACCACAGTAGACCGTCGTTCTTGAGCCCTCGTGCGGGTGTGGCACGCGAACCGTCGATTGATCTCTGCGATCGCGAACGGTTGTCGTTCTTGAGCCCCTCGTGCGGTGCGGCGGCGAATCGTCGATCGATCTCGCGAGATCGTGAACGGCCGCCGTTCTTGAGCCCTCGTCGGGTGCGGCGAGCGAACCGTCGATTGATCTCTGCGAGACTACGAATGAAGCCGCTGTTCTTGAGCCTCGTCGCGGCAAAGCGAACGTTGACTAGATCGGCTGGGCCCCAAGGTATGCCGTGGCCCACCCGGCATACCCTGTGGGTCCGCCCTTGATTAGAATAATCTGTAGTAGTTTAGATCTAATCCTAGTCATGTTAGCTAAGTTGGTGTTTGCGTGCACTAATATTTTATATTCTTTGGTTAATATCGATCACACATAACTTACCCCAATTGCTTGTCTGTGCTGAGATGTGCCCTTCTCTTTTCCTTTTATTTTCGAATTTATGTAATGTATCTATTTGGCCCGATCGATCTTTACCGTAAACTTAACACAATGTGGTCTATTTAAATTTTGATTCTGTAATATTAATGTATATTATGGTTTATGTCGTGTATGAGATAATTCAGTGATATATTCTGTGAGCATTATCTACTGATTCAGAGAATAGTACAGTAGTTTTACAGATAATTATTGATTAGCTAAATCCGGATCCGACAATTGGCATCTATCGTGACAATCTATATGTGTTCACAGGTTATCTGAGGAACCGATCTCAAACCAACTTTTTGGAATGGAGGCGAACAAAGATCAGGTTTTGACTTTCGAACGTTTTCGTTGCCCGTTGTGCGTTCGGAAAATTTCGGCCCTCTTGTTCATGTTGCATGCATGTGGTTCACTGACTCGATTGGTTGCTGGACTATTACTGGCCATGGGCCGCGGCTCCCAGTCCCACCCGCCCAACCGACGTCGCGCGCAACTGCCGGCCGCAGCTCCCAGCCCTCGGCCGCTCGGCAAGAGGCACCCCACCACAGCAATCCCTCGGCGGCATGCCATGCTCACGCCTTGCCCCCGGCGGCGGCGCCGCCACGGCCACGCGCAGCCGGCTATCCGTCAACCGCCCGCTCGCCGCTAAAACGCATCAAAGTACAGTCTTTTCGTGTGCCTCCGCTCCATCCACGATACTTTCGGCCGGCGGGTTGCGGCGAGTCGGCGACAAACGGATAACTGGACACGGTGGTGTGCGGCTGTACAGTGGTGGCCTCCGTGAGGTGGACGTTTCAGTTTCCGCAGGTTTGGACGTCTCTCGGCAGCACGTACTCATGTACGTTTGTTTCGCATCCCGATTTGGCGATTACCAAATTAGTACCAGATTAGGGTGGATTCTTATCTTAAATATTTGTATTCTAGTTGTTTATAAGATGTAGTACGTACGGAAAAATAGTAGCATACGATTTTGACCGGTATATCTGAACTCAATACACTTTTTACTACAATCTTTTTATTGACCAACTTTGAACAAACGTCCGTTTAAAAGGTAGTTACTGTAGTACAAGCATAAGCCAGTTTTAAGTAGAAAAGAACCCATTATTAATCTTTCGAGAGAATGAACCGTGAGGGATTTGATTAGCTGGTGTGACATGATGATTAATTAGTTTTTTAAGTAAATATTTTTTTTTGACACGATGATTAACTGGTTGCAGGTGACACGTGCCAGTGACATGCCCACAAAAGGTCCCGTTTCAATCAGCTTAGCCGTTTAAAACATTTTAGTTTCAGTTTCTTAACATATTTTTCTTTGTATTATCTAAAAGATGTAACAATATTTTTATTGTTTATTAATTGAAAGTTTTAAAAAACTAACAACTGTTTCAATAATACTTTAGTTAAAAGATAAAAGCTAAAGATCGTCGGGAAAAAAAAAGTTGAATTGAACGGGCCAAAACTTGCTTGCTTAGTTGCTTAGGCTTACACGTCAAGCAAAACTGTCGTAGGTCGATGGTTAGCTTTCAGCGCCCGCACTATAATCCTACAACTGATCCCTACATGTCAAATCAAATTTGCTTCGAATTCAATCTGACGATAAACATAGCTCCAGGCCCACTCATTAGGAGTCGCGAGCTTGTAGCGCTACAGAGAAATCAAATAACCAGCCTTTGAATGGGTGGTGCTTACTGACAGATGGATCAAGGTGATGTACTGATGTGTCGCCGGCCTCCTAAGTTGACGTTTAAGAAAAGACGCCTGTAAAATCTCTTTTTTTTTTTCGATGTGCTGTCGTCTAGCGTGGCCGATCGATAGGGCACGAACGGCTGCACGACAAGGACCGTGCGCAATGTATGCATGACTTGACCAGACGAACCCCTTGGTCCTGCTTTCCTAGACAAACTGCACAGTACCGTAATTATTTCGGTTTATAGTTTAAAACTGTGATTTATAATTTTTAGATTATTTATAAGAAAAAATATGGAGTAACAAAAAATTATATGTGATTTTGATCAATAAATATGAAGTTAGTACAGTACATACTACAATTCTAAAAAGGTAATTCGTTTGAAAGCTATTTATTATAGAAAAACCAAAAATTAGCTTTTATAAGCTAAAAAGAAGACTTAGGTGCCTTCTTTTTCACTTATAGATTATGACTTATGATATAGTAACTAACTTTTAAATGATGCGTTCTTTAGACGAGGTCAACAGGAAGATTGTAGTAAAAAGTATATTAAATTTAGTTATATCAGATAAAATTATATACGACTATTTTTCTCTACATATTATTTCTTACAAACAGTCAAACTTTAAAATTTTAACATATAAATCATACACCAAAAGAGGCCACCATCAAAGCATATTCGTAAGACTGACTTTTCTCCGCAAGTCGCTGTGTTTCTCATCATTCTCTTGAGCTATCTTAATCATCCGTTAGTGTTCGCTGGATTTCTAATGCCGCTATCCGACCTTGCTCGCCATGGTACTTTTTGACTTATCGCATCAACGATGCCGCCGTTGGCTCTAGCGTTTTTCTCACGAGATATAACTCATTCTTCTTGAACCGTCTTAGTATTCCTTTGTCCTTGTCCATTGATGGCGTGTAATCGCTGCCTCAATTCGCCGCTTGATCAGAACCTATCGCTCGCCTTTCTTTCTCCCCTGCTTCGATATGGCGATAAACCGTCGTGGCAAAGATGTTCGCTTTGACTTGGGTTGCCACTTTAGAAGGTAGTCCTCCTCTGGGCACCGAGTCTTGAAATGACCAACTTGGCTACAATGGAAATGCTGGTGGTACACTGGACACTGCCAAAAATGGTCTCCATCACATTTAAAGCATTTCAATTTGAGGTTATCATCGCATCTTGTGGTGGAGTTGTGATATTCTGTTCAATGGCATTTTCTGTCTTGCCGTTTTTGAACCGATGCTAGATTACTGCTTTCCGAGGTACATCTAACGATGATTAGTTATCAGCATTTATCTTCTCTTTTCTGTACCTCTAACTCCTTGGTTTCTCCGATATAATAAGTTTATTTACCATTGAAGGTAAATCTTGAAGTCCATACAGATATGATGCTTCAAAGATATCTGCAATCCTCTCTAAATCTTTCCATCTTTCTCCCGCCACGCCATCGTGGCGAATAAGCCAACGTGTTAAATCATGAAGATACTCCACGATCAGACATCCTCCTTGCTTCAACACAAGAAATTCTCGACGCTAGCTTCCATCACTCCAATGGCCAGTGTGACGAAAGAATCTCAAATTCTTTCCAAGTAATTTTCGATCTTCAACCATAGCTTGATAATTCATCCACCAGCCGCCACGGGCTTGGTACTGATGGGAGGCATATAGTACTTTTCCTTGTCATTGCATTGAATAAAGATTTAACTTTCTTCTACGCTCTAAACCAATCTTTTGCCACCATCGGTCGTGATGAAGAAAAGACTCGCCTGGTTGAAAATATGCCCATTTTGATTGTAATGGCAGCCCTTGCCGATCGCCTCTTCCACTTCTCAATAATTTCTCTAATAGTTTAGCATGTCGCTCCATCTTGTCGCTTGACTAAGTTCCGCTTGATGCCTTCTTCCATTTTTGCCAATAGGTTTATTATGTTTGGCCGCTTTGCTTCTTCGGATAATAATTGCTTGCTCTTGTGATCCATTTTCAGTTTCAGCCATCTTGATTTCCCCGATGGGATTGGGAGTTAGGTCCAATGAAGTTTTGATAACGTTAGATAGGGAAGTAAGAATTCAGAATTTAAGGTAAGTCTAGAATGAAATAGATAAGGACTTTAGAGCAAATAGAAAGACGAGACTTGAAGAGGTTAAGACTAGAGATACTTATAGCAAACAAATTATCAAATAGGCAAAGATAGTTTTACTCATTATACTGTTGGACATCATACCATTCATACAAGGTACACATCTCAACTTGTTTTACATGTTCTATTTCCAAAGTGGTTCAACTATATTAACGCACATTGCCACTTACACTTTTTTAACAACTACTCACACCGCCAAGTTTGAATTTAGACAAGAATAGATACAAATAGTTTTAGGAAACAAAACTTAGTTTTAAATAGCACTAATATAGATAGGGAGAAGAAGTTATATGTAGAGTATTACCTATATTTTATGCAATTCATTTTTATAAACAAAATAGTTTTTGCAAACACATCTAACACACTTAGGTCATCCTATTGGCCAAGCAAGCAGCTCGATACCATCTGAACACCCCATTTTCTGAGTATAGGAACTCGCAAATCGCCAAGACTGCTCAACAAGGAAGTTACATCAATCGAGTGTATAACATTGCCAACACATGCGTAAGACAAAAGCCAGCTTTTATTTCAATATAAAGGCATAAAGCTAAGTTTTACAACAGGCAAACGGCTTAGATACATTATTATAAAAGGATGCCACAGCACGCCGAGCTAAAGACTTCACTCCTAATTTCACGTAACCTCGATCTCAGAAATCACCCTTTGCCTTCATCCGCTCCTTATTACGGCTATTTCATAATGTTTTTAGCAAGTATGAGTACAACTACCATACTCAACAAGTCACACGGAGATTGCTATTAACTACATGCATGGTACATCAAGGACGGGAAATGTCTATTATTTTATGTGGATGCCTTTAGTTATAAATGTTTTAAACACAAAATCATAGCTTTCTAATAACTTTAGTTTTTTTGTCAATTACTGCATCATCAACGCTACCCAACCTTTCCAAATCTACTTATGCCTTGTTATTGATTCACCATTAAACATGCTTCATTTACTGAAGCACTACAGATTCGAATACCATTATTTTATGACCACAGTCAGCTCCCGCTTACCCACAAGATTCCTCAATCCTCATGACCGAATTGAGAAAACAGGTTGTTCTACTACCACTCTTCTATATAGCTCCACCTAGTAGACTTCCTCAACAAGCCTGTGCCACACTCGACTTATCTCACTCATATTGTGTGGACATCTAATAATCAATCAATAAATAAAAACAACGATGGCGCAACTTCCATACGGCCCTTCTCTCTTCCCTTCCGTATGGACTTCACACTTTGCCTTCACCTCATGTCGAGAGGTTCAATCGAATTTGAGCAAGCCATTAGACCAGTTTGACGATCAACAATTGTGGTTTGGCGATCACTATGTTCTTTACTCAAAGATAAGGGTCTAGTCCTTGTATTTCCACCGATGGCGCTTTTTTCACAAATTCTTGTCCAGCCACAACACTATCATCGATTTGTACTTGCCTTCACCCCTACAGGTCATAGGATCTCGCGATCCTCGCTACTCCCAACCACTTCCCAAATAAATACCAACTCTTTTACTAACAAGAGATGTTGATTCTCTGCTACCATGTTTACATATTATTGCTATATCAATATTACTATGTCTTGTCAGGTGAATATGGCCATCAAATTAGACTGGCTTTTTCTTAGTAGACATAACTAGTATCATGTCATTCTAAGCATTTATTGTACATAAAATAACAGCACAAACAACATATAATGAAAATACTCGTAAATAAGTAAATAACGGAAATGTAGGTTCAACATGATCAAAATATGTGTGACTTGCCTCATGGATTTATGATTTGATTAATTTGTATTCATCGACGGTTGAGCCCGACTTGAGCTTTTCCTCCTACTCCTGTAATTTTTGACTTTGAAGCTAGCGAAACAAATAAAATAATTTAATTCCATGCTCAAGGATTAGGTTATGTCGCACTTAGATTTTACAACCGAATTCATCAGGTTTAACCGCACTATTCCTCGGATCGAGATAGTGCACAAAGCTAGCTTCAATATCAAAGCACATCATGCGGAAACGTAAATGTAATAGTAGACTTACCCATGGGCCGATTAGGCCAAATCAATAAATTGCAGCAGCAGAAGAACGGCGCACAGTGGGACCTTCAGACATGCCCACAGCACCAACTGAGGTTCGTGGACTTGTTCTGACATCTTCATCCTCTTCGCCATCGTGATCCAAAGGTACTATTGAAGCGTAGCGATCCGATTCTCGCTCAATTTGTCGCAAAGCGAGCGTGAGCACTCCGACCCGTGCTTCGGGCCGAAACAACACACGTAATGCAATATTGATGTATATAACCAAAGGATGGCTTAAGTTTATTTTCTTTGCGAAGAGTTTTTGAATACAATTATATAAAAATCCTTAAGACCTAGCCATTTGATTACAAGTACATATTATGGACACATGCAATATTAATAGTGATTCAGATTTCATCCAACCTACATAGCATCTGCACTATATAGTTCTTCAATAAGAGCCGCTTAACTTACCACTATGATTTACACCCAGACAATTCCAAAACTCAGTGTACCTCCATCACTAAGTTCGTCACTACTAGTTTTCAGGTCTAGGACAACGGAGCGAAATCGCTGCAATAGGGCCAAAATAGATGCAATATGGACCTATTGCAACACATCACTCCGCAAGCGTGGCAAGTACTTTGCGTGCTTAAAAGATTGTGCAACGGATTGTGGTTTCGTTGCAATACCTATGGTTATTGTCATGCAATGTGTTGTGGCAATTGTTTGTTGTTGCAACGAATGATGTCGTGGCGATATAGGCTATTGCCACGGCCGACTCGCGGGCAATAGCTTCTTTTGCCACGAAGTTTGGTCGTGGCAATAGTATCATTTGCCACGAAAATATTGCGTGGTAATAGGTTCTATTGCCACGCCAATGGTTCGTGGCAATAGACCCTATTGCCACGAGAGCATTTCATTGCAACAGGATATATTGCTACGGAGGCGTTTACGTTGCAACAGTTTAATTGCCACGAGGTGTTTCGTTGCAATATGTTTTATTGCCACGGAAGGCATTTCATTGCCATAAAGTTATTATGACATTTAAATATGTTTTGTGACAAATAGATCCTATAACAACGAACATTGTTCATGGCATATAGTAGAATCGCAATATAGTATCTGCGTTGCAACAGCCTATCACAACGAAATACCAATTTTGTATACAAGTTTATCGCAACGGTAAAATTTACGGTAGCATATTGAGCATATGATAGTTTATTATAATTTTTTGTTGGAAATTAATAATCAAATTAGGAACACGATCGATCAAAACACACATATTAATTCAACACATAATAATTTAAAAGTGCCACCACTCATGCAAGAATTACATATCAATCTCTATACTTAAACTACAAAGTTTGTAACTAATAACATCGACAAAACTATACGAGACAAAAAAAGGATTTATACTTCTAGAATTTATTTCCTATTATTGGTGTTTGCCCTCAATGCCTTTACGTGCAGCCATCATGTCCGACCTAAACAAACAAAACTTCCGATCAAGATGACCCACAGACATCCATGATCAATCTATCACGAAACCTCCACCCGTGACCAAATTAAGAATCCTTCTAATAGGTTCCCAATGATAGCAAGCAACTTTGTTTCATCATCTCATCCCGCATTTTTCCTCAAGGAAACACTTCAGCTTAGTACCTCATCTCAGCAAGTACTAGCATGTATTCGGATAAATAACAATCCAATATGGAGTGAAAGACGGCATGAGCGGTGGAACCAACTCGATTTGCAGGTTGGAGGCCTTAATGAAGTAACCATTCGACCAATCATTGCGCCTTCTGACATTATTTCCTGTTAGCATACAAGACCAAGAAACATGCAAATATAAGGCATGTGAGAGCTCATCATCTTAATAGGCGTAAACAAGTGGGCACACAAAATGTAAAGCCGTGTTGTATGTGTAGAAGAACTCTGCACTACCAATATCTCGAGCCCGAATAGCATCTAGTATATAGTTGGTATCTACCAAGTCTCAGAATCTCCTCATCTACGAAAGAACACAACAAAGTTCTCGTGAGTAGAACTGTTAGAAAACACAATCGGATCATTATACATAGCAATATACATTGATCTAAACCATCGTGTCAAAAGCAAAATGAGATCACCACAATAAGACTTCAATATAGTTGCAAATCACCAACTTCATGAGTATGTAATTATTACCAAAATTATACAGAAATGTGAAATGCCAATTTTTATACCAAGATCAAATATGATCAATTATCCAATCCCAAGTCCAATTAATGTATACGGATAAAAATGCAATTGTTGGAATTTCATCGCGCTATCCATATGTCCTACCAAAAATATCAGGTTGAGGGATGTTCTCACTTAAGATGTTCTTTAATTTCTATTCTTCTTGATATCATTCAGCTTGGCAATCAATGGTTGGAGCTTGCTTACGCTTCTAATAATAACTTGAGTTAGCAATAGGTTCCAGAAGCCAACACATTTGTAAGCAATTCAAAGAAAAGATATTTTTACAGGATAAATTGGTGAATGATAATTAGAATAGCATACGTTACAATGTATGGGATCTTAAGTTTTGGAGGTATATTGTCACCAAAGAGGGCAGCTTCTTGAGCCATCTTTAGCAAGATTCTTCTGACAATCTCCCCATATACATACCAGAAATCAACTTCTCATAAATCTGAAGGACAATATACTTATTCAGAGTCATTAACCACAAAAGGGAGAAAGAATATCAGAGTATATCGAGGCAAACCGCAATACTGTTCTCCAGGTTCAAACTTTCGCATCCAAAGCCTGATCAAATTCAATGATGGAAGATGAGAAGGACTTAAAGTTCCCCATTCCATGTTTATTACCTGTTACAAAGAAAAACTAATTAAAATCCTCATAAACCGGGCCGCGCGAGGATGGGGCGGGGCGACCGCGAGGAGGATGGGGAACGGTGGGCGGGCTGAGCGCACCGGCGGGAGGAGGATGTGGGAGGCGGCCGATCGAGAGGAGGACGGGCGGTGGTGGGCGCCGCGAGAGGACGGGCTGGATCTGGAGGTGGGGCAGCCGGGCGGGTGGCGGCGATGGCGGGGAGGAGGACGTGGGACGGTGGAGGCAATGCCGGGAAGAGTGGTGGGATCACGTGTGTCGCGCTCGCCGAGGAGGAGAGGCGGCGATCGACTGGGATCCGGAGGTTTCGTGGATTTGGAGGCGCGTGGATCGAGTATCGACCGAGTGACCGCGGCGGTGGCGTTGGCGGCGCCGAACCGTGATCGGCGCCGCCGATGGAGTCATCGCCATGGTCTTGTCGACCTAGGTCTTCTCCGAACCGACGCCTCGCTCCTCTCACGTATGGGATCGGAATAGATCGCGCGCCGGCCTTGGGTGTAGAGGCGGCGGAGGCGAGGGAGACGGACCGTGGTGGAGGTGGGGAGGTGGGGAAGGCGGAGGGGGGCGCGGGAGGCGACGGAGGCGGAGGGGCGGTGCGCGGCGAAGGGGCCGGGAGGCGAGGGAGACGGGGAGGCGGGAGGCCGGGGAGGTGGGGACGAGGCGGCGGGCGGTGGGGAGGGGGTCCGTGGGAGCGGCGCGGCGGAGTGGGGAGGCCGGGAGGGCGAGCCGGGAGGCGAGGGAGACGGGAGGCGGGAGGCCGGGGAGGTGGGGGGACGAGGCGGCGGGGAGGTGGGGATGAGGCGGCGGGGCGGCGTGGGAGGGGTCCTGGGAGCGGCGCGGCGGAGTGGGGAGGCCGGGGGCGAGCCGGGAGGCGAGGGGAGGCGGAGGGAGACGGGAGGCGGGAGGCGGGAGGTGGGGACACGCGCGGCGGGGAGGTGGGGATGAGGCGGCGGGCGGCGTGGGAGCGGGCGCCGGCGGAGTGGGGAGGCCGGGAGGGCGAGCCGGGAGGCGAGGGAGACGGGAGGCCGGGAGGTGGGGATGAGGCGGCGGGCGGAGATACTATCTCGCGCGGCTCTTTCTCCCCTCCAGATTAGATTAGGAGGGATTAATTTGGGCGGAGGGTAGCGGGGCGGCAAAACGTGGGTCCAGCGGGGTTTTGGCGGTTCATCTTTTTCCGCGGTTTTTAGCAGGAAGGAGGCGCGCTTGTGATTTTGTTTGGGAAAATATTGGTGGGATCTCTATTTTGGCAGAAATTTAACTTTGTTTATAAATTTACGAGCTGTCCAGTTTGTCAAATTTTAGAAATTTTGTTTGGGTGTCATCACATCATGTTCGTGGACCATTAATGATTTGAGTGAAACTTAAAACCATGTTGATTAGGTACAAATGAATAACATGTACGCAATAGTTTAAATTAAAGTATGAGATTTGGTTCAGTCCATTCGAGGTGCCGAGGTGCTAACACCTCCACCACATCCGCCGCTCAATTGGTAGGGCAGAATTGTATTTTTAGTTTTCCACGCTTAATCAACTGTTAATCAGTATAATACATGCTACAATATTTTGGAGCTGGTATTCGAAACTTCAAAATTATATATTCAAAAACTTCCTACAAAGCTACAATTATAGTATCGCATGAGAAATCGTATAAGGCAAGATGCATACCGCTTGGTTGTATCATCTATACAAACGAGCAATGTTTCTCCGAATGAGCTGAAAATTTCACGTTACACTCCCATCCGCATCGCTGACGCGCCATTAGAATTCGCCGCCAAAGTTCATTTCATACCGCATATGAGAAATCATAGAATGCAAGATGCGCACACCGCTTGGTTGTATCAACCTATACAAGCGAAAGCAAATCGTTCTCCGAATGAGCTGAAAATTTCACGTTAGACTCCCATCTGCATCGCTGATGTGCCATTGAATTCGCCAAAGTTCATTTCGCATCGCATATGAGAAATCGTAGAAGGCGTGATGTACACCGCTTGGCTATATTAACCTATGTGGGCGAGCAATCTTTCTCTAAATGAGTTCAAAATTTCACGTTGGACTCCCACCGCACCACGACATGCCATTGCAATTCGCCGTCATAGTTCATTCTGTACTACACATGATAAATCATGGAAGATAGTGCGTACAACCGCTTGGTCAGATCAACCTATACAAGCGAGCGCAACGTTATTTAAATGAAAAATCAAAGTGATAATGACAAAGAACTAAAAACGGAATAGAAAGGTACCTTCTCGTGAGTTTTAAGTTTTTATTCAAAATTAACAATTCAATTCCAGATCCACTCGCCACACGGTGCCTGTGGGGAGGAGGGACGGACGCGCCTCCTCCGCCGGCGAGGTGTTCATCGCCACTACCATAGTTGACGGCGGTCGTTGAGGAGATCGCCGCCTCACCTCCGACTCCCGAAACTCTCTCTCTCGCTTCGCTTGGCGTGAGGAGGAAAGTGATGCGCGTGTGGATAGTTTTAAGACAAGTGAGCACGTGAAATTACTCCTTTACCCATTTCGCTAACACCATCTCTGTGCACCACTCACAAACATCGGACCCAAATTTCAACCATAAAAGTCTCAGATCCTTGTGGCAGTATGGACATGCAAACTTGCCTTTGTGCTCCAACTAGATAGCATCCCATATGCTGAAAAATCATTAATTGTCCACGGAGAATTGCACGCAACTTAAAATTTTTTTTCACCTTGCCATCCCATGTCTCAACACCCTTTAACCAAAGATCTTTAAGCTCATCAATCAGGGGCCACTCAGATGTTGACTTATCCATCCGCATCCAACTGCTCCCATCATGTGACATGCTTCCAATGATTATCAATCAAAGTACAACAAATTAAAACCAATCTGTCCAAATTAACACTACCTGCAAAACCACAACATACACGATTTAAAAAGCTTATTAATAAAACAGAAAAAACTTATCAACCACATAGCACCTCCCCTCCCCCTCCTAGCCTCCCCCGCCGCCCCCTCCTTCCCGGAATCGGATCCTCTGACTTTGCACAGGTAAAATCAGCGTGACTTTGCGTGATCTGAGCCGTCCCGCCAAGAAAGAACGGCCCAGATCAGATGGTGCTACAGTATTTACTTGTATTAGAGGACCCCACCTCTTCCCTCCTCCTCCCGGCCTCCTCTCTCGGCTCCCGCCGCCTCCCACCGCCTCCCCGCACCTCCGCCTCCCCGCCGCCTCCTCCCTCCCCCGCCCTCCTCCTGGACTCCCCACGCCTCTCCCCGCCTCCCCGCCGCCCCTCCTTCCTCCTCCCCCTCGGCCTCCTCCTCGGCCTCCCCGCTCCCACCGCTCCCCGCGCCTCCGCTCCCCATCCTCCCGATCTCGCTCCCGCCGCCTCCCGCGCCTCCCCATCTCCTCCCTCGGCCTCCACTCCTCCGCCTCCCGTGCCTGGCTACCGCAATGCCCTAGGGGTGAGGTGATAGCAGCCAGCAGAGCCCTAGGGAGAGGATGCAGCAACCTCACGATGGTGGTGACCGAGGCGCTCTCCTCGTTCCCGGGATCGCAGGCGCATCGTGGGAAGCTCGCGGCCGCCTCGCTTCCGGCGGTGGCTCGGACTGTCGGCTTGACGAGTCGCCAGGAGAACGGCAAGGAAGCAAAGGTGAGACAATAGATTCTTTATTACTTCTTGATTCCCAACCCCAACCGCAATCCGACAATATATATGAGGTGATTTACAGGAGAGTCTGATCTGACTGCAATCCCAACCCCAACTCGAGACGGAACTAGGGTCCTTAAGGGACCGGATCTGCCGACGGAAATAGCAACCTCAACTTCATCTACATCGCCCTCTCCGATGCCGGCTCCTCATCGTCAAGCAGGTCCTTGCCCTCACTCAACTTACCATCGCGCTCTATGCACCACACCGCACACACTTGTCCGGAAAGAACTTCCCACCTACAACATGTATGGATGATCGTAAATATGTCTAGTTCGTCCCATACACATAATGCGTAAGGTGATAAAGGGGATACAATCGCTGCTTCCGGCTTTTAGATCGTGGTTTATTATCCCGTGTCTCTGTGGTATTCTAAGTTTTTCATGTGTGGTCGTTGTCAAACCAAGAGTGCGATACCAAATACTTTATGACTTTTGATTATAATTTGATTAATGATCAGCTTGTTGGTTCTAGAACGAATCATCCGCAGATGCATTAAGAAGTGAAAGGACAAATGGTGGCATTTTACGTAAGTTATACATCTTACAATGTATACCGACATTTTATGTTTGGCTAATTTCTCCTTTTCGCTAATCTATTTCTCGCTTTATTAAAAGGGTTTTATGTGCCGAGTGACTGGTCTTTTATCACATGAGTTTTCTAGAGGTACTACAAAATTTAATAATGCTTTTACAATCCCATGAGAAAATCGCCTGCAGAATCCAAGGATTAAAATAGATGCAGATTTGACCCATGGAACCTTATTTTGAAACAAATAACCTCCTATAGAATTCTGCAAACTAACAAAATAAAAGCATTAGCTGTACAACTTGCATTCTCTCGATTGCCTCTTCGACGCCTCCACTCAGCTTTGACTGGTCTCTCTGCATATAGTTTTTTTGGGGCGAGACAAATTAAACCAAAGTGAGAAAATATGATATACAACACTCAAATTCACATTTAATCGTTATGATAAACAGAGCTATGAAGTGACGAATTTATGTGACCACCTATCCCTTGGCTATCCTTATCTTTTATGCCCACAAGTACGAAATTCAAAATCTTAACAAGCACATGCGGTTTATATAGGTGCCTATGAGCAGAGGTCGCAACCGACAGAATAGAAAACAAAGGCCGAGTGTCACACCTGCTATCTTTAATACTATATACAGATATTACTCCATGTGCACAAGAAGTAGCACAACAAAGACCTACCATTGTCTGTTGATAATGTGTCGTGCATGTCATACATATTTATGTTTCTTCACAGCTCAATTTTTGGATCTTAGGTGACGCTGACGGATGGACCACTATATCTACCTTATTTGAGCGAATGTTCTATAACCGATATCCTCTTAAGAAGTTTGAAGAAACAAGCTAAACATAGGCACATATCCCAAATCTTGATAAAGCCTTTTTCATCTAATTTCAAACCGGATCACACAAGATTCATGATTTCAGGCGCTTGCATAAACATGGTCATAGTGATTTTAGGTATATTCAATCGGTTTAACTGACACTTTAGCAAAACTACTACGAGGGATATTTGACTTTTCAGAGCCCAATATGCCAAAGAAAAACGGAGCATGGAGCAGTTTATTTGGGAAAGCTTCATGTGAGCAAACTATAGCTCGGTTCACCATAAGTTTCATCTTGTAGAGTATATTACTTAGTAATTCAATGGTCATTGCTTCTTATGAGTTATGATTTTGATCAAAATTGGCAGATACACTATGAGACAACGGTCCAGAGATAAGGAGGACACACTTGGACAAGGTTGATATTTTCGCCATGGGGATTGGGAGTGGTGGCACTGTCCCGTGCGCTGGCAAGTACCTTAAGGAGAAGAATCCCAATGCAAAGGTACTACATAGACCGATGAAAAATTGCATTAGAGGTGTTGATTTGAAACTTCATTTCAGTGGGGCATGCAGATCTATGGAGTTGAGCCTTTGAATCAAATGCTCAATGATGGTAAGCCAGTAAGCTATAGCTTTACGAAAAGATTTACATTTTCAAACTAGATATCCGATTCATTTGTACAAATATGTTCTATATGAACCTAATTGCAGGCCCTCACCTCATCACTCAAACAATGGGATCAAGCGGAAATTTTGGACATGGATGTGATGGAAAAGTTTCTTGAGGTAATGATGAATAAATCTCAAGTTGTTCTTTGTCGATCACTATACCTTTTGTCATTCCAGCACGTTGCATTACGCTGTTCCTTCAAAGTGTTTCCACCGATATCATTCTTTCGTAAAGTATGTTATGAGTGCCAAAAATAAACGCTACTGAATGCCCATGTTGAATATAGTTTTGTTCACTTTTTACTTCTATGGATGTTTTGCTGCAAATTAATGTACTTGTTTGATAAGTACTTGCTTATCCGAATATAGTTTTTGAGCAAATATCCGGGAAAGACAACACCCTAAATCATCTAAGTATCCTGTTGCTGTTTCACTCATCCCGAGATCGCATGGTTGGGTGACAGAGGTTAATCAAATTTCTTACTCCCATCTTAACCTCTCGCTCAACATAATTGTAACTGATTGGTAAAGTGAAATGATCTTGCAACCTTTCATAAATAAAGTAGCAAATGTGTTGTAGAGAAGTTGATCATTTGTTTTAGTTGTGTTTGAACGAACAATTAAAGTCACGATTCTTAATCAATCCTGTGCTTTTGGTGTTTTTAGTTGTGTTTGAATGAACAATTAAAATCACAATTCTTAATCAATCCTGTGCTTTTGGGGCAGAAAATTCTTTATAATTCCCTAATGAAGTTCCTCTTAAAATTTTGCACCACAAGCGAGAGAAAAGGCGATAAGGAAGGATTTGAAATTAGTGTGGTTCCTCTAATGCTAAGTAGGAGTTTGCTTCAGTTGCATGAACTTACTTGAAAAGTGTATTAGCTTTATATAGTGATAAAGCTTGTTTGCTCAGAATCGTCTACTCCTTGCAGACATCAAGTTTGTTGCTCATGCGCACTCCAACCGTGTCCAAGTTCGATGAGCTCTTCAAAGTCGCCAAGGTATATATGCTTTATTTATTATTGTTATGTTTAGAATTATTTGGGCCAAAAATCTGGAAAATCAGTATGTTATGATCTTTTTTTCAACAAAGTTAATACAGGTGTTTCTCATTCCTTAAACGAGCCAAATGCAGCCTAGACAGAACAGAGTGGAAGCCAAATCATCTCGCCATAGCCCTCTTAGATGTCCTTACTTCACGAGCCCACTATTTAACAGAAATGATTTGTAGTTATTTGGGGACCATAATTCGTAATGAGCTCCACCGCTTAGTGCCAAACTATCTATTTATCGAGGAAAAGAGAAGATCTACTTATTGCTCTATGTATCAAACACTTGTAAATTTTATAGCCCGTGTAGAGTTCATCCGCATGCTGCCTTCACATGTTGTCATCTTCTATCGTGTCATTGTGTGATTACTCGATCAATTTATTCATTGGGCAAGAGCAAGTTGAATACTCTTTCCTGCTTTGGAGCAAGATCTAGAGACAAGACATGATCAAAGTACTTATTTGGTTAAATTGATGGTCGTGGTCGACCACGCAAATTCAAGAAACAGTTTATAGTGAATTGCACCGAAGCCGCTCTCGAGCAAATGCTTCTCTTCGAGCTTGATAGTTCTGTATGGAAGTACCATTTGTCCTCGAGGTAAAAGCTCTTTAAAATGGTGGGCGGTTCTCAAGAAACAAAGGCCGCATTTCTCTTTGGGCTCCGTTACATGTTTGCTTGGTTCGCATTTTTGGGCCCAAGGTAAATGCTTGTTTCTATCAGTTGATTGTGAATTTGTAATACACGAAACTTCTTGTTGTGTTGATCAATGATAGACTCGTGAAATCTAGGTTCTCAACAACACAATAAAGCAAAAAAGGAATGATTTTCTTCTTCTTTGTGACATATGTGCATTTCTTCTTCTTTTTTTTTTGGCTCACATGCACATGCATGATTTTCTTGCTCGACTGATTTCTTCTGGCTTTGGCATCTCAACATCTCCTTATGCACAAACCTGTGACTAATTAAAATACTAACATTAGGTAGTAGCCAATTCTCATGTAAATTTAAGCTAAATTTAATTAGGAGCGAGTTCACCGTTGATTAATCTTTTAGCTCGTGTCGCATAATCGGTCCGATTAGAATGTCCTCATTATCATGTACACTCGAAATGATGGACAATGGACTAATGTCGATTTAGACCTTCTAAACACATCTTCAATTTAGGCTTGTACAGATCGAGTATAGCTCAGATATAATTAAATAAAATAGTAGTAACTCTATATCTCTAAATATAATAATTAAAGACCCAATTAAATTAGAGTTCACATGATAATATTTAATGTGGCTCAATAATTCCTCCTAGTTAAATAATATATTTAATTGAGAAGTGCAAGACATGAGCGTATCCGCCATCATCTGTGGAGGCGGGCCGACCGCTAGGTAGCGGCGCTTGCGCGGTGGCGCTGATGGTGGAGGCGGGGTGACCGCTGGCGTAAGTGTGGAGGTCCCAAGGTTTTATATGACAGTGCTTATCGTGTTTAGATAAATAGAAATTTACAATTATAATTGATAGTGGGGTACGATAGTTTGGTGGTAAACGCCTTGGCCTCCGAGCTAGGAGGTTGTTGGTTCGATTCCTCCACACCCCATGGTTTTTGTTTTTATTTTTTCTATTTTAATTTTTATCCTCTCCTGCTTTGTCAAGTGAGACCTCCTCAATCTGCTTTTAGTTGTCACTTTTCAATTTATTTATCTCCTCTAGAAATTAATAACTATAGATAATATAATTCCTCCACACCAATTCGGCCCTTGCGTTGAGCAGTTAGGCCCACGAAAACAAAGTGTTGCAATAACAGATTGTTGCCACGAACAATCATCATATATAGCAACAAATTTATTTCGTGGCACTACAAACTCATTTCATACGTATTGTATAGGAACCTTTTGCAACGCAATTGATGACTATGACAACGCAATAAAATTGTGGCAATATTGTCACCCACTCGCAACAAAATTCTATAAGGTGGCAATACCTCCTAACTATTGCAACGAAATCAATATTATCACAACGCAAGACAACCGTGGCAATAAAGTCATACTACTTGCAACCATTTTCTAAATGGTGGCGATAAAGCCACCTTATTACAACGAATTCAATGACTATCGCAACGCAATATTTTAGAGGCAATATCGCGCCCATATCGCCACGATTTTGGCAAACGCTGCAATAGTACATACCTATTGCAACTAATTTAGTGTCGTTGCGATGCGTTTCGTGGCTAAAGGGTCGGAATCTAGTAGTGAGATCCTCCAATATTCTCAGAAATTCAATTCATTCATCCAGTATTTGAGCAAAGCCTATTAATTCCCATTATCACCAATATCTTCCAAGAATTTATATTAATCATCAGTGTAGTAATCCAACAATTACCTTTGCACTCCCTAAATCTCCAAAAATCATTTAAATCATCTATCTAGTCTATATATTCATTTAGACTCCACCAATTTATTCCTCTCAGAATCCACACTATCATTTTCACCACTATAATTGACATGAATCCACCAACAACTTTATGCGGTTAACCCAACAACCATCTTCTTTTCTTACGACTCCATCTATATTTCCTGACATTTTATTTAGTGAAAAGTGCCATCATTATTTAAAAATACAATACATAAAAATTTCCTGAGACTTAGCAGATTTGCCCAAAAACATAATGTGTAAAGGAATGCAATAATAATAGCGATCCAGATTCCATCCACCATTATGTGGCATCCGCACCATATGCTAACATTTCAGCGTTATAACCGCTTACATTACCACTAGGACGACACCCAGGACAACTCAAATCAGAGCTTTCCACTGCCCTCCACTTTTCTATCTCCACCCACAAAGTTTTTGAAATAGAACTATATCCGTTAAGTTCCCATGTCCGCCCTTGACCGTGGGCACGGCTATTCGAATAGTTTTGACTCGCAGAGTTTGCACACTTTACCCACAAGAGACAGCTTCACTCGTTGCCCCACGATTCCTTAGCCGTGCAGCTTGAGCAAACCATCACAAGAACTGCTCAAAGTACTCGCCCCTTCCATCATCTCACCCCTATGAGCTTGTCCCGCCAAGGCGGTCTCATAGGTTGTGCAGGGTTCCTCCTATGCCTAGCAGCTGGCTACCCACACCGCTAACCCACCGCAGAAGAACTTCACCCTCCGCGGTGCCCCATTCAAGCCGCCACCTGCATCGCCACTTGCACTATCAAGACCTCCTCCACCGATGACGGTGATTTTCGTGGTCCCAGAATTTACTAGGCCAAGTTGTACTTTACTGCACTTGTGGTTGTACTTGTTTTACACAGGAGGTCATGACAAGATTCGTCCTTAGGGTTATCTCAAGCGGTTCTACCACAAACCACACTCTCGCACACCGCACCATACCCCGAACCATCCGCCTGCATAAATAAGCAATTTGAGATTTTTGGAAGTATAAAATAATCATATCCAACATACACCACCATTACCACCATGATCGCCAACCACATTTTCTTATGATTAAAAGTGATGCTTGGGCGTTCTTGCGCCCATGAGTTTCTAAACAATACTAAGCATGGTATATAATTATAGACTTATTTCCGAAAGGTTACTATTATAATTTTGCTAGGGCGACAAGGTTCACATATTCAAATATTCCAAAGGAGGTGTAATATTAATCAAGGTACACAATGGGATATAACTAGAATCTTAAATTAAACATGTATTTGCATATAAAGTAACAGCATGCAATTTGATAATTTAAACCAAAGTAATTTGCAGAAAATGTAGGTTCAACGTGATCAAAGTATTGACTCGCCTGGCGCGGTTTACCGCGAACTTGAGCTCACACAATGCTCTCTCTCTTGAGCTTCTATTCTGTATCTTCATTTTGCTCTGACCATGCTTGATCCGTGGAATCTTCAGGACTCCAGTTTCTAATTGCGTGATAAACGACTGAATCCAAATAAAAGCAAGTAACTCAAAAGATCAAAATAAATCCGAATAAACTCAACTTAGTTTTATAATGAGTTAGTGGGTGCTTCGTGTGATTTGAGGCAAGGCCGGGGTGGAATATGATAACTTGACTCTTTATAATCCCTTTTATTATTTTTGTATCTGCCAATGAAGGTCCATGAGTTAGATTTTTAGGATTAAGTGCACAGGATTAGAGGAGCATTATTTTGTTGAGCGCCCATTCTTTTCAGGGTTTATGCTATATTTTAGTATCTGTTTACGATTGTGACCCTTTTAATTCGAGTGCTCTCTGAAAGTTACTGTTACTGATGTTTTATGTACCTTTAGTCATTGCTAGGCTAAGTCCAATTTGAATTAGGGTCTACTTATATGGGTCCCAGCTTGCTATATATAATTATGCTCAATATTATTATGTATTAAATCTAGTGTTAAGATTTAACTAATAGTACTATTATTATCTTGCTTACACTTTAGCTACTATTAGGTTTAGCTTTATTTCTAATTTTAGTTTAAACTTAGCTACCTAGGCAAAGCTTGGTATATAAGGTCATATTTCAATATCTGCTAGTTAGCAAAACCTACCATAAAAATTATATCTAATGGAGACATGTTAAGTATTGGGCATAGATTTTTAATTATAATTAAGGGTAGTCCTTAATCTAGAACCTTGATTTCATATCTAAACATAACATGCGAACCTTTAACTTCATTTAGAATTTCTTTTCAATTAAGATCTTCACTAATTTGAATATTTAACCCCAAGCCACTTTTCCTTTATTGCTGCCCTTAATTAAGGCCCACATGTCTAAATAGTTATTTAAACTACCTTAAGTGTTTACATATGATAACTAATCCATTATTAAATATTTAACATTCATATGTTTTTTCCTATATACTAATCGAATCTATTGGCTTCCCTTAATTTATTTGGCAACACATTCTTAGTTTAATTTTCTATTTGCATTTTTTATCTACAATTAATTGGGAGGAATTCGAGTCTTCAAAAAATATGCCATTTAATTAATTCATGAGAGCTCAGTCTTAGCATGACTTATTATTATTATTATTACTATTACTATTATTATTATTATTATTATTATTATTATTATTATTATTATTATTATTATTATTATGATGCAAGTTCCCATTATGCCTTTAATAATTAAGTCCTAATTAAGTGTATCCATTGCACAAGTTTCTCAGATATGGCATTTATTCCAATTTTAAACCTTAAATAATCTCAGTTATTTCCTAATTAAGTCTTTATTGCCTTACATGAATAAATTTCTAACTTGACTACTTTACATAATGGAACTGGATTAAAGCAAGAAAAGAAAAGAGGAGAAAACAAAGGCGCTAACGGTATCGAACCCGCGACTTCACTATAGAGCTTTGACGCTGCTAGCTAGCTATCCGCCTTCGGTCCTTCCTGAATTTGTGGGGGAGCATTATTACTAAAGAGCGTGCGGGATTGGGGATTACACAGAGAAGACACCGGCTGGAAACAGAGGAGGCGGGGCGCACGGCTGGCGGCGAGGGCACCGGCGAGGGGAGGTCAAAGGGGCGGGATGAGCCAGCAAAATGGGTTCCCGGGAAGTCGTGCAAGCCGGTGGAGGAGGCGGCGCGGCCCGGGATTGTGTAGGTCGGCGGGGGCAGCTGCTCGGGCGGCGGCCGGTGAGGTGGGAAGGAGGCGCCGGCGGCCGAGAAGGATTGGGGAGAGGGCGGCGCACGCATAAGTAGGAGGGAGGGTAGGGGAGGCTTACTGTGCGGTTGGTTAGGCTGGGGAGGTACCGAGGCACGCCAGCGGTGGGAGGTGAGGTCGCGCGGTGGTGGCGCACGGCGCCGGTGGTTTACCGGCGGCGATAGCTCCGGCCGGCCGTCGGAGGAGATTCGGGATGCCGAGAGGGTGCTCCCTCCGCGATGAATCGAAGGATGGCCAACCGAGGAGGCGGCGGCGGGAGGAATGGCGGCGGCGGCTGGATTTTGGGGAAAAGAGGATGGGGAGAAACGGGGAAGAAGAGATGGCGCAGGGGCTATGGGGGAGGCTGGCAGGCTTCTTATGGTTGCAGAGGGCGGGGGAGACACGGAGGACCGGGCGGTGGGGTGGACTATCCGGTAAGGCGCCGCGCGGGGCTCGACGTGCGGAGGCTCGGGGCTCGGCGCATGGCAGGGGGCAGCGACAAGATGAGGCGGCCACAAGGCAATGATGGGCGAGCAGGGGCGCAGAGCAGGGCAAAGGAAAGAGGGAGACGCGGAGGGAGGAGACGACATGGAGGAAGCTCGGCCGCAGAGGAAGGGGGAGGAAGGAGAAAAAGAAAGGAAGTAGCAGCTGCGCGAGGAAAAGAAAGGGAAGGAGGCGGGGACAGGAGCCGGGGCCCACGCGCAAGAGAAAAATAAAGGGAGGAAAGAGGGAAGGGATGGGGGCCGGGTCCACATGTAAGAGAGAGAAAATGGGAAAGGAATAAGGGAGGAATGAAAAGCTTTTTAGAATATTTATTTATTTTTCTATTTAGTGTATATATACATATGTATATACAAGTATATATACATATATAGTATGTATATTTTTATTTATTTCTATTTTTGCATATGCACATATATATTTATTTTGTTGATACACACACACACACACACACACACACACACACACACACACACACACACACACACACACACACACACACACACACACACACATATATATATATATATATATATATATATATATATATATATATATATATATATATATATATATATATATATATATATATATATATATATATATATATCCTTGTTTTTATTTGCACCTTCATGCCTATATTTTTTGTATAAATACATTTTGTGTCTTGCTCATCTTTCTAGGCCTTTTGTATATATGTTTGCATATGTTTTATTCATTATTTTGTTGCCCATTTATAGTATTATTTCAAAATTATCTTCTTATATTTTAATCTAAGTTTCTTCCTCCCTTTTGCGGACCATATTTTCATATTTTATTTTAGAATGTTTGGGTTTCCATTATTTGCATATTTCACTTTATGGCATTATTAATAATAGTTTTATTTTTCAAAGCTTTCTTAAATTTTGAATCCTCCACCAAAAATTTAGAAAATTGCCATAAAATCCAAATTTCAACAAAACACACTACAAACTAATTTAAGAACTTTATATTTTTAAATTCGAACTTTTCAAGATGTTACAGGACGCATGACGGGACACTATTGGCGCATCGTGCTCTGTCAGGCGGCCTGCGACTACGCGCCTTTGGCTACCAGTGGTTGCGCTTCCCGATCGTGGGGAACCGAACCACTGGGCTCTCGCCGGTTTCCTTCCTGATCGTGGGGGAGGTGAGAGGGCTTTATGTACCCTTGCCACCGGCGTGCGAGCGTTCTTTCCATTTCCTCATTTGCTCGCTTGCCGTTGTTTTGCTCTCTTTTCTCCCCGCTTGTTGGCGCGATCTGCCTCTGCCCCTACTCATTTGGCCTTGCACTCTCGAGGAGAGAATGGCTTGCCACAAAGATCCCGCTCGCCGGCCCAGTGGTAGCGCCTCGTCTAGCCAGCGTAGTTTGTTGCTGCTGTCGGCAGAATATTCTCTAGCGGTTCGCGACCCAACGCAAGCTGACAAGCGGTGGGAGGCCAGAGAGAAGGCGGGAGGCCGCTGCTCCCGTGTGCTAGGGCCATGTCTTGTGACGGAGGAGACGATCCAGACTCTCCTTTGGGAGAAGAGGCTGGAGGACCGTGCTGCGGTTCGCCTGCCTGCCAGTGACGAGACGGAGCCACATCAAGAGGAATCAGAAGTGATCATCTTTGTTGCGTATTTCGAGGCCGGGCACCGGATACTAGCAATGCTCTTCGTCGACGAGGTCCTGCAGGCTTATGAATTGGAGTTGGTGCAGCTGACTCTGAATGTGATAGTTCGCTTGGCTGTTTATGTCCGGGCGACGCAAACAAAGGGTGTCCTTCCCAGTGTGAACCTATTCGCACTTCTTCACGACGCGCTCTGTCAACTGAAGAGGGTCGAAGGGGGGCGCTGTCAAACTTTAACAGTGTCAACTTCGTACTTAGGTCGCACTATACGAAGTTCTTCCCCGCGTTGGCAATGCGGGGGAAGTGGGAGTCCAGCTGGATGTGACGGTGGTTCTACCATTGCGTGACGAGCACCAGCGGTCTCCGGTGCCGGGGACGACCAATATTTTTCAACAGTTCGCCGAATGTGGGGCCCAAAAGGAGACAACGATCAGTGGGCGCGGAGGCTTGTTAGTACGACCCTCCGGTTCAACATGCGCGACCTCACCGAGGAGTTCACTATGTACGGAGTGGCGCCGCTTTCCAGCCGGTGGAAGCATTAGCGAGGTTCCACCCAGTGGGATGGCGTAAAACTGACAGTGTCTTCTTTTCCGGTGCCCTCCGCTCCCCGTAAGTTCTTCGGCCATAGGCTGCGTACACACACACACACACACACACACACACACACACACACACACACACATATATATATATATATATGCATGCATGTAACTTTTTAGGAATGATGTGTCGCTCTGCTTGCAAGGTTCCAGTTAGAGGATGTGGAGCGTGTGGCAATTACATTCCTTGGGCCATACACGGCCAAGGAGCACGAGCTGCACGAAGCCGTGACCATCGCGGTGAAACTAGGGTGGATAAACCGAGTATGCAAAGCTCTGGACATTCCCATGCCAGAGAGCGCAGCGCCAGCACCGTTTGGACTCGTCGCCGCGATGGCGACAGCAGGGTTGGGGCATCTTGATGAGGACATCACTTCTTCGGATACACACAACACTCCTCCACTTGACATTCAAGGACCAATCACAAGAGCTCGCGCCCGACAATTGAATTTACAAGTGAGCTCGTTCCTAAATACTTCTTTTTGTTCATTTGAGAATCGATTACTACCTAATGATTTAATTATGATTAGAAACCATGGAGAGGACCTGGAAGTACTTGGAGAAGGGCTACGAGGTGCACAAGTCCAGCAAGGGCGGCCAAATCAAGTTGGAGGCCCAATTCAAGCCGACTTCGAATCCAATTCGGAGTCCAGGACTAGGCCGCACTAAAATGGACACCCAGATCGCATCCAGACTCCGTTTTGGATGTTCTACACATGTATGGAAAGCTAAGAAGGAGACCTTTTCAATGGCTCTGGTCCCATGTCAAAATTCCTTCTGAGTCAACGGGAAATATTGAAACAAGTGGACGTTCAGAATCTGTCAGGGTGCTGCGCCACCGTCTTTTGGGCCGATCGGCTTTGTACCGTGTTGGAGCCCATTAGGGCGCGTCCAGGGGTTTTGCTTAGATTGTTCTATTTTTGAACAGTTTCGCTGTTCATCGGTTTGTGAGACCCCAACTTTCGAGTGCTAAATCAATACATCTGCAATTCAGTTGTGTTCTTCCTTGTTCTTCCTTGTGTTCTTCGATTCGCAGGCGAGGATTAGCCTTCTTGGCGAGGTCAACTGGGCTACCCACTGTTGATAACCTGAGGAGACGTGGTGCTGCGATTGCGGGGTTCGGAACATGTTGTTCGGAAGCCGGATCGATTTGTGTCGCGCCTCCACCAAATCGAACATATTCAGAACCTGTTGTAAGATCGGGACCCCGTGCCTACCAAGTGGTAATCAGAGCTTCAGGTGTTCCTTCAGGTTTGAGTTACCCTACCTTTGTTATTTTCGGTTT
Organism: Dendrocalamus sinicus; assembly: GCA_036346575.1. NCBI lineage: Eukaryota > Viridiplantae > Streptophyta > Magnoliopsida > Poales > Poaceae > Dendrocalamus > Dendrocalamus sinicus. The sequence continues at coordinate 20,616,805 of CM070641.1, forward strand.
CATCCTAGAGTCCAAGAAAAAGCCCTACAAAAAATTGTAGTCATAGGTTGTTCCCTGTCCCAGATCTCGTTTAGCCTTTTGCACAATTTCATTTCAGAGTCCGTAGTGTTGAGTTTGTGTCCTTAGTCGAGTCGTGTTGCTGGTTTAGATCGTGTTTTGTTTCGGGTTGTCTTGCTTCCGCTACCTCGCATACAAACCCTAGCCGTCAATTTTTGTTTTCCCACCCATATCCCACCCTCTGTTTGAGTCATCCATCGCATCTCGTGATCACCCAGCACCATCCCCCACCTTTACCCGAGCTTCCGCCCCCAGTTTCCACCAATTTCCTCCACCCGATTTCGTTTCGGCCTCCACAGCAACCATAACTCGGAGTCCCTCCTTCCAACGGCCATAACTTTCGCATACGAACTCGAAATCAGGCGATGTTTTTTTGAAATTGGGTGAAATTAAATTTTGCATCCGAAACTACCTGACTTTGTTGGGTTTGGCGAATTTATTTTGCCCAAATTCGGACTGGAAAGTGCAGTACTCGCGCTTCGAAATTTCGTTACCGAATTTACAGCACATTCATCATTTTCTGTAGGCCACACCTTACATCAGATTGAGGTGAAACTTTGTGTGGTTCCTATTTCTGTGCTCTGCTCTGTGAAAAAAATATAAGAAAAAAGAAAAAAAATTCGGCACCTAGGGCTGATAGTGAGCGTGCTATCCGTCCCTAAAAAAAGGGGAGAGCACAGTTTTAGGTGACAGAGCTTCATTTGCTTTGTGCTTATGCTGAATTAAGTTTCTCATTGCCTGGCCATCTTTGTTGCTGTCTTTGCTTTACTATTCTGGTCTTGACTCCTTGTTCATCATATCATACCTGGTATAGGACACATTTAGACCAGCAACTAGGACCAGTGCTTTGGACATTTATTCAGCATTACTATCTGTTATTGATTTGTGTTCCACTAACATATTTGGCCTGCCAAGCTCCATATATCTACTTCTGGATAGCACAGTTTTGACCCTTGCAATCGCCGGCTCACACTCTCCAGGTATCCATTGCCTTGCCTTGGTAAAAACACTTGTAAGAGCTTGGTAAGCCACTTCTTTTGCGGGTTCCCACTGCCCCTACTTTGTAGTTGATAGGGATAATCCTTTTGTTTTCCATGTGTTTCCACTAACCATGGCAGGAGACGAAGGGGACGAGACACCAGGCGATTTCAACGAGTGTGTTAGTCGCGCCTAGCTACTAGCTGCGCTCAACAAACAAAATGCTTCAATCACTGATCTCGGCGCGAGAATGGACACCATCATCGCCGCCATTGCCAAGTTGAACACCACGGAAGGCATTGAGCGGGTGGAGCGGCGGATGGCTGACCTCACTGGTCGGATGGACACATTGGAGGCACGCCTGCCACCTGTCAATGATGGCCATCATCATAATGATGACACAGTGTATGATGAGGATGGCAACATTGATCAGCGGGTGACACAAGATGCACGACTACGTCGGCGTCTTCAGCAAAACCGACAAGGTATGGGAGGTAATAACGAGAACCGCCATGGTAATGACGACCCTTTGCTAAAGTCAAGTTTACCATTCCATCTTTTCTGGTCTTTATGATGCTGAAAAATATCTTGATTGGGAGATGACGGTGAGAGCGTAAGTTTAATTCTCACTTGGTTCTCGAACAACATAGAGTTAGACAAGCTACTAGTGAGTTTAAGGACTTTGCTATTATCCGTGGAATGAATCGGGTACCATGCGCTACAACCCGATACATGGGAGCGTTAAAAGAAGCTATGCGTAATCGCTTTGTTCCTCCTCATATAAATGTGATTTGAGAAAACATTGCAGCGCTTAGAACAAGGTGATAGTTCTGTTCGGGACTATTATGCTGAGCTTCAAAAGGGTATGGTGCATTGTGGGGTTGTTGAGGAAACGAAGGATAAGATTTGTCGTTTTACGGGGTTACGGCGTGAAATTCAGGACATTGTTGATTATAAAGATTTTACTATCACAACCGCTTGTTCCAGCTATGCTTGCTTGCGAAAAGAATTGCGGGACGCAAGGAATCAGCGAAGACAAGCACCGACGACCCTTCTACACGCCGCGAACGACTACATCGACGGACTGCCAAGTCTTCTTCAAGTTTTCGTTCTCCTCCACCACCTGTGAACAAGTTTGCATCAGCGCCACCGAAGCCACCTTCCACGACACGCTTTGCAGATTCTACAAAAAATTCTTTGCAAGGTCCAGCCAAGAATTCTTCTTCCGTGGCTTCAACGAGCCGCTCATCCGACATTCAGTGCCACCGCTGCCATGGGCTTGGTCATGTGCAGAAGAATTGCCCTAGCCAACGGGCATACATCGCCACAAAAGATGGAGGCTACATCAGCACTCCGGATGTCGAGTAGGATGATGATGTTGCTGCTGCCTTGGATAACAATGGCGGTGGTGATGACGACCTGGTCCTTGGTGGGGCGTCCACAGCGACGCTACGGAGCATCATTGTGTAGCGCGTCCTCAGCACACAGGTACAACAACCCGATAAGCTTCAACGCCATAATTTGTTTCAGACTTTCTTCGTAATCAGAACTGGCGCGCACGTGTCATCATTGATGGAGGAAGCTGCAACAACTTGGTGAGTTCTGATTTGGTCAAGAAGCTTGGCTTGACCACACGACCGCATCCGCATCCATACCATATTCAGTGGTTAAATGACTCTGGAAAAGCTAAGGTAACGCAAACATGCCGAGTCCATTTTTCCATTGGTGGTTATGTTGATCATGTTGATTGTGATGTGGTTCCCGTGCAAGCATGCTCTCTTTTATTGGGTCGACCTTGATAATTTGATAATGATGCTTTACACCATGGTAGTAGTAACAAATATACTTTTATGCATAAGGGAAAGAAAGTTACTTTACGCTTTGACCCAACTGAGATTATAGAGGCCGATAGGGCGAGAGTCGCTAACGCTAATGATCCAAAGGAACATGATAAATCTAAAAACAGCAAGTAATCCATTTGAAAATTATGTTATGCTTGCCACAAAATCAGACCTTGCTGCAATTGATGATGTTAATGATACATGCTATGCTTTTGTGTGCAAAGATGCTTTATTTTCTCTTGATAATATGCCTTGTACTTTGCTCGCTCTGTCCCTAACCTTTGCAGGAGTTTAGAGATGTTTTCCCGATAAGATACCTCCGGACTTCCACCCATTCGAGGGATTGAGCACCAGATTGACTTGATTCTGGAGCGAGTTTGCCAAACCGTGCGCATGTAACCAATCCTGAAGAGACTAAGGAGATTCAGCGACAAGTCCAAGACCTTTTGGACCGTGGGTACGTGCGTGAGAGCCTTAGTCCTTGTGTTGTTCTGTTCTTTTGGTTCCCAAAAAGATGGTTCTTGGCGTATGTGTGTAGATTGTAGAGCCATTAACAACATTACTATAAGGTATCGTCATCCTATTCCTGTGCTAGACGACATGCTTGATGAGTTGTGTGGTGCTATAATTTTCACAAAGATTGACTTATGAGTGGGTACCACCAAATAAGAATGAAACTTGGCGATGAATGGAAAACTGCTTTTAAAACTAAGTTCGGCTTGTATGAGTGGTTAGTCATGCCTTTTGGTTTAACTAATGCACCTAGCACTTTCATGAGATTAATGAACGAGGTTTTACGTCCTTTCATTGGCAAATTTGTGGTCGTTTACTTTGATGATATCTTGATTTATAGCAAGTTCATGGATGAACATTTGAATCACTTACATGTTGTTTTAATGCTTTGAGAGATGCACGTTTGTTTGGTAACCTTGAGAAGTGCACCTTTTGCACGGATCGAGTCTCTTTTCTTGGCTATGTTGTAACTCCACAGGGCATTGAGGTTGATAGAGCCAAGGTGGAGGCGATATGGAGTTGGCCCATGCCCACGACGGTCTCCCAAGTGCGGAGTTTTCTTGGCCTTGCAGGATTTTATCGCCGCTTTGTCAAGGAATTCAGCACCATTGCGACACCGTTGATTGAGTTGACAAAGAAGAGCGTCGTGTTCCATTGGGGGCTATCACAAGAGGAGTCCTTTAATCTTTTGAAGGACAAGCTTACACACGCACCATTGCTCCAACTTTCGGATTTTGGTAAGACTTTTGAGCTGGAATGTGATGCTAGCGGAATTGGTATTGGTGGTGTTTTGATGCAAGAAGGCAAACATGTTGCCTACTTTAGTGAAAAATTGAATGGTCCTGCTCTTAATTATTCCACGTATGATAAAGAATTGTATGCTCTTGTTCGTTCTTTAGAGACGTGGCAACACTATTTATGGCCTAAAGAATTTGTCATTCATTTCGATCATGAATCACTTAAGCATATTCGTAGTCAAACCAATTTGAATCGTAGACATGCTAAGTGGGTTGAATTTATTGAATCTTTTCCTTATGTCATTAAACACAAGAAAGGGAAGGATAATGTGATTGCTGATGCTTTGTCTCGACGCTATACCATGTTGTCTCAACTTGATTGTCACATTTTTGGTCTTGACACTATTAAAGCACAATATGCTTTTGATGCTGATTTTAAGGATGTGTTGTTGCATTGTAAAGAGGGACAAGCATGGAATAAATTTGTGATCAATGATGGTTTTTTGTTTAGAGCTGACCGCCTATGCATTCCAGTTGGATCCGTTCATCTTTTGTTGTTGCAGGAGGCGCATGGAGGCGGTTTGATGGGACATTTTGGTGCTAAGAAGACGGAGGACGTTCTGGCCACACACTTCTTTTGTTCAAAGATGAGGCGAGATGTTGAGCGGTTCGTGGCTCGCTGCACTACATGTCAAAAAGCTAAGTCTCGCTTGAATCCACATGGTTTATATATGCCTCTTCCTGTTCCTTCTATTCCGTGGGCAGATATTTCTATGGACTTTGTTTTAGGATTGCCTAGGACTAAGAGGGGGAGGGATAGCATTTTTGTTGTTGTGGATCATTTTTCTAAGATGGCTCACTTTATACCATGTCATAAAACCGATGATGCCGTTCATATTGCTGACCTCTTTTTCAAAGAGGTAGTTCGTTTGCATGGTATGCCTTCTACTATTGTTTCAGATCGTGATGCCAAGTTCTTGAGTCACTTTTGGCGTACTCTATGGAACAAGTTGGGTACAAAGTTGTTGTTCTCTACAACATGTCACCCACAAACTGATGGCCAAACCGAGGTGGTGAACCACACATTGTCTACCATGTTGAGAGCTATTTTGAAGAATAATTTGAAGCTGTGGGAAGAGTGTTTGCCGCATGTTGAGTTCGCAAATAATCGAGCAGAACACTCCACCACCAAGGTAAGTCCTTTTTCAGGTAGTTTATGGATTCAATCCCCGTGCCCCTATTGATATTTTACCTTTGCCTACTAGTGAGAAAGTTCACAATGATGCTAAGGAGCGTGCTGATTTTGTTGTCAAACTGCATGAGACTACTAAGGCAAACATTGCAAAGATGAATGTGTAGGACCGAAATGGCGACAGAGGGGGGGGGGTGAATGTCGATCTTTAAAAATCGCCCCCAACAAATATCTTCTTCTCCATTTGCTATGGGAGCTATGAAGGTAGAAGACAAGTACTTACAGGAAGAACAACAGCAGAGAAAACTAGATCCAGAAAGAAGCAATCAAGAAAAACAAATTCAGAACAAGTCTGACTGCAAGCGGTAGTACCGCTGAGACGAGCGGTAGTACCTCTGATCGGTAGTACCTCTCGAGGAGCGGTAGTACCGCACGAAGATCGGACTTGTCCGAATGTTTCTTCGCTGCCGATCAGACTGGTCCGAACAAAACGGTAGTACCGCTAGGACGAGCGGTAGTACCGCACGAAGATCGGACTTGTCCGAATGTTTCTTCGCTGCCGATCAGACTGCTCCAAACAAAACGGTAGTACCGCTAGGACGAGCGGTAGTACCTCTCGAGAAAATTAGCAAACAGGATTTTCAGGCTGGAACTTTGAGACTTCGGATTTTTGGCTAAAAAGAAGGTTTGCTCTCAAACTTTCGTCCCAAGACCTTACTACAACATACTAAATAGTAAGGGACCTTGGGAGACAAGAGAATCAAACCAAGAAGCAAGAATTTCATATTATGGGTAAAAATCTGAATTTTTGCACAACCCGAGCCAAAAATCAAATTGCTTCCAAACCTTTGATCCTATGGCTAAGAGACTTTGCAGATATGTTAGCAATAGCCATAGGACTCTCCATGCCAAATCTCAGCCCACCTTGCAAAGGGAAACAAGAAATGCTCAAAAAAAACTAGAGGGGCTAAAGAAGAACAGAGCAACCCAAAAGGCCAAATCTGAGATTAAAAGAGGTTTGCTCTTGGGAAACTTGATCAAATGATCTTGAGACACTATCCCATCAAAGAGCAACCCATTTTGGGCCTTCCCAGCAAGCAAGAACTCAAAAAACAAAAATCAAGAAATCATGCAAATGAAGAACGAAGAACAGAATTTCATTCAACTATTTAGGGATTACAACTGAGCTACGTCCCCATACCCTGATTGATACAAGAGGAATGATTACAAGACTCTCAATCCCTCATCTCCCTCTCAATCCTCAAGAACACCAAGAATCTCACCACTTCTTGGGAGGAAGAACACACACAGAGAGGAGACTCACATAGAACCCATCGTAGAGACACAGAGGAGCACACTCGCCTCTACCACCAACTCACACCAACTAAAGAGCTAAAGGAAACAACCTTCCTAAAGCCTCTTTTGACTCTAAAACCCTAATTCTATCACTGCTCAAGGAGGGCATGCAGCCCCTCCTCTCCTTTTATAGCGCTTGGCTAACGGGTCTCGCCCGCTACGCGCTACGCCCAACGGAGCCCGCTCCCGCTTGTGCGGCCTTGCGACTTCCCGATTCGCCTCTCCCGCACCTTCCGAAGCTTCGCGCCCCTTGCCTCGCACGCCTCGCAACCACCTCGAGTCCACGCCGTCTTCGACACATCCCGACCGCTTCGACCTCGGCGCCACTGCGCCTAGTCCGGTCCACCGTGTCTCGCCACGACTCCAACTCGACGCCCCGTAGTCACACGGACAAGAAACACGCCACATAGCACCGTTCGAGACATGAAAGCGTAAATACCATCACACTTACCATATATGAAGTCCAAACTCACAACACATTAGAATATGCATCCTAAGCCCAAATGACCGGTTTGACCAAAGTCCGACCGAGCCCGATTGCGCCACGCAACGACTCGACTCGAACCACTCAAACCAAACTCGATCGACCTAAACCCTTGTCAATTACTCATCACTCTCATGGAGACACGACCACATGGTCTCTCAATCTCCCCTTGATGAGTATATTGACAAACTCTAAAAAGCTTTTAAGAAGAGTTTGAGTTTGAAGAATCCAACATGGTCCAAGGAATGAAATGAAGCTAATGACCATGTCGATGTAAGAACACTAGAGCAACTCTTGAAAGAGCAAATTGATCTCCAAAGCTCTAAACTGTTCCCAACAGACTTTTTCTTCTCTATTCTCCCCCTTTTGGCAATAAACGCATCAAGATGCAATAGAGAGAATATGACATGTCAATGGATGAATATGGCTGAAGTTTGTTTATTTAAGCATTTAGAGCCATGAGAATTATCCATAATGACCATAATGTAATACACCAAGCCATAACTAAAAAACGCTATCTAGATCATGACAACATATATATAAACCAGCTAGAGCACAAAGATGACAATCTGAAATGTAATGCATTTTGTGAGCAAGTCAAGTCATCAATGAGTAAAGTCTAGCTAGAGACATCCAAGGATGATGCAGGCCATGTCAATAAGCTAAGCGGAACAAAGAAGCTAACATTGAGTCCAAATAGAGTGCTATAAGCTCAAGATTGAAACATTGGTTAAGGTACTTGGTTCGATTGTAGATTAAGCAAATTGAGCACATTAAACATTGTCTTTTGAAAGCATATGGTTGTTTTCAACCCAATTTTTTGTTTATGTGCTAGATCTCAAGCCTTATGCGACTACTCCAAGCAATAAGCTTAAGAAGATAGTCTAGGTCATCCAAAACTCCCCCTGAGTTCATGCCTAGTGCAATGGCAAGCTGTCTCATGAGAAAGAATTGGTGAAATCAGTTTTTTCGCACAAATATGGTGGTTGTCAACCAACATTTTATCATGTGCTAGATCTCAAGCCTTATGCGACTACTCCAAGCAAGAAGCTTAAGAAGATAGTCTAGGTCATCCAAAACTCCCCCTAAGTTCATGCCAAGTGCAATGGCAAGCCGTCTCATAGGAAAGAATTGGTGAGATCAGTTTTTTCCCACAAAAGAGATCTTTTTGCTTTTTAACACATTGTACTAACCCATGTATCATCAGGAGACTAAAACAGCTCAAACTTAAGGCTCAATATAGATTCAACGCTCTGCTCAGCCTATTTGACATGGCATGAATCATAAAAGGATAGCTCAAGAAAGACTAAACTCAAATGCTAGCATGACAAGTTTAATTTAAGTTGATCAATTTTACTTAACTTATCATGGCAAACGCTAGTCTACACATATGAAGTCATGATAAATTTAGCAAGCTAAGCACAAGTCATGGCAAGGTGTAAAGCATCAAGCATGTCATAACAGATAATAATCAAGGCTCAATGCGATTGATTATAATGCTAGAAAGCTGAAAATGCAAGAAGGTCCAGCTCCCCTCAACATTAGATGCAACTTTTAGTTCAAGTTGAGTTATGTCAAAATTAAGCTTGAAGCTCCCAAATGAACTCCCCGAACCAAAGCAATAAAATCGAGAAGTGGCAAAGAAAACCAAACAGGCAGTCCTTAAAGCATAGAAAAGATATAGAGGCAACTATGGCTCAGACTGACTCTCATCTACCCCATATGACACTAGGACTATTAGACCGGTAATCTACCTCACTAGGGAGCAAACACGTACCCTGTCTACCCAAGAGCGGCCTGGCCCTTGCTAAAACCTGAAAGTAGTGAGTGGGCTCTACCTAGTGAGAGAAGAGAAGCGGCTAACAGAGCAGAACCCTAGGTCACAAGATAAGAGCAAGAAGTCTAAACAGCTAGACGAGAAGACCACTCTAACCTATGCTGGAAGGACTAAACCCAAAGCACCCGCAAATGCAATGCAACAGAAATGAGACAGAAGCATAATCAAAATAGTAAAGCAGTAAAGCATAAGCTCCCCCTCACATCAGTCCATAAGGGCAAACCACCCCAAGCTCTCCCCGCAGAGCTGAAAACCTCGAGCTGTCCAAAGGCTTGGTGAAGATGTCAGCCAACTGGTGGTCACTCTCCACAAAATGGAGCACGATATCGCCCTTCTCTACATGGTCTCTAAGGAAGTGAAAACGGATATCGATATGCTTGGTCCGAGACTGCTACACTGGGTTCTTAGCAATGTTGATAGCAGACGTGTTATCACAAAAGAGTGGAACACTGTCTAAGGCTAACCCAAAGTCCCGCAGGTCGAAACCATCCAGTACTGGCTGCAGAATCGGCGCAGAACGCATTCGCCTCTGCGGTGGATCAGTAACATCGATCGCTTCAAGACCAGAAACGAGAGAAGTGCCAATGAATTGGCAGTGCTGAAGTGCTCTTCCTATCTATCCTACACCCGGTGAAGTTCGCATCCGAGAAGGCTCTCAAGGAAAGACAGATGAGGAAGAGTACCGATACCATAGTCAATGGTAGCTCGCAGTACGAAAGATGCGCTTCACCGCTCGGCGGTGAGAAACGCGAGGAGAAGCTCGAAACGAGCACATAGACACACGTAGAAGTGTATGTCTGGTCTCGAGGCGTTGAGGCAAAGAAGAGAGCCGATCATACTTCAACTCTTTCGATCAATCGCTCGCCGCCCTCATTCAGGTCAAGATAGGTCAGAAGCCATGGGAGTTGACACAGCTTACCATCACTCATGTCGGCTGCTCAGAGGTCATGAGTGTACTTTCCGATGAAGAAATGTACCTCCCGAGTGCGCTGATTTGGAAGCCAAGGAAGAAGGTCAACTCGCCCATCATACTCATCTCAAACTCGGTGCTCATGACATCCGAGAACCGTGAAACAGAGTATGGGAAGAGCTGCCAAAGATGATGTCATCGACATAGATCCGACGAGTAGAAGGTCATTGCCATAACGGCGGATGAACAAGGTCTTGTCTACTTTACCCATGTCAAACCCATGACTCAACAAGTAGGACTTAAGCCTCTCATACCAAGCTCGGGGCTCGCTTAAGTCCATACAACGCTTTGGAAAGCTTGAAGACATGGTGTGGGTATTTGGGGTTCTCGAAACTGGAGGTCAGTTCGACGTAAACTTCTTCCTCAATAACTCCATTAAGGAAGGCACTCTTGACGTCCATCTGGTAGAGCTTGAAACCCTTAGAAGCCGCAAAGGCAAGCAGGATTCTAATGGCCTCAAGTCGAGCTACTGTGGGCAAGGTCTCCTCAAGTCTAGACCTCAACCCGGAAAACCCCGAGCTACCAGTCTAGCCTTGTTTCAATAACCACTCCATCCTCGCTCGCTTGTTCTTGAACACCCACTTAGTCCCACTAATATTGTGACCTCACTGGGCTCGACAAGCCACTGACCTTGTTCCTCTCGAAATTTTCTAACTCCTCATGCATGGCATTGACCCAAGACTTATCGGAAAGAGCATGAGAAATATCCTTGGGCTCAAAGGAGGCAATGAAAGCAGAGTGGAGACAGAATTGAGATAAGCGATTTTGAGCTGTAACACGCTCGAAAAGGTCTCCAATGATCCGCTCAAGGATGAGCTTTCGGATATGTCTAGGTGGTCCAGATGAGATGAAGAAGTGACCTCTACCTCGTGAGCTGACGAGGTAGGAACAGAGCCACCAGCTCTAGAAGAAGCAGAAGGCATGGGCTGATCACCTCGAGGTGCGGTGGAAGACGGCACCTCAAGGGGTGGATGAGGGACAGGATCAGGTAGACAACCATCGTCTCCATCATCCTCATCATCCACAAAGATGGTCTCGGACTGCTCTAAAGAACCTGAGATATCGGGCCTAGTCTTCGGACTGGCCTCGTCAAAGGTCACCTCATAGGTCTCTACCATTTTACTAGACTCGCAGTACCAAACCCGATAAGCCCGTGAAGAAGGCGAGTAACCTAGAAAGATACCATCACAAGATCGTGACTCGAACTTGTCTAGGTTCCCGGACTTCAAAATAAAGCACTTGCAACCAAACACACGAAAATGAGAGACGCTGGGCTTTCGCCCATATCTCAGCTCATAAGAAGTGCGGTGCAAGTGTGCCCTAAGAAATACTCGATTTGAGACATGGCACGCGGTGGCTATAGCCTCAGCCCAAAACTTCCGCGGTGTAGAGTACTCATCAAGCATCGTCCTGGCCATCTCGACCAAGGTACGGTTCTTCCTCTCCACAACGCCATTTTGTTGTGGGACGTGCGGAGAAGAGAACTGGTGCTCCACACTGCCTCACCACGTAAACTCTCAAGTAGGAATTTTTGAACTCCGTGCCATTGTCACTGCGGATTGCTCGTAAGGCACCGGGAGCTCTACTGAAAGCCTACCGAAAAGACCTCGGAAATGCGAAACGCCTCATCCTTCGAGGCTAAGAAAAACACCCAAGAATACCTCGAGAAGTCATCGACCACAACAAGAACATACCACTTCCCTCCTGCTGACTGCACTCGAGCTGGTCCAACTGTGTCCATGTGGAGCAGCTGTCCCGGTGCATCGGTCATAGTAACTGTGACCGGAGGGTGAGAAGCGGCAACCATCTTGCTGTGCCGGCATGGAGAGCAAACAAGATTTTTGACCATCTTGAGTTTAGGCAGACCACGAATGAGATCGTGGCCACTAACTCGGGTCAAATGGTCAAATCCAATATGACCAAGTCTCCTATGCCAGAAAGAGAGGTCGCGGGACTCAGAAGCAACTAAACACCTGAGAGGATCACCAGAAGACTCAGAAAAATCAGCACGAAAGATCCTCCCATAACGAGAAATCCCGCAAACCAGACTACCCGAAGAATCAAGAATTTTACAAGCATTTTTCTTAAAGCTCACCTCGAAACCGTCATCGGTAAGCTGAGAAACTGAAAGCAAATTGTACTGCAGCTTACTAACCAAGGCTACATCTTTCAAAATGAAAGAATCATTAATGCGCACAGTACCTTTGGCGATGACGCGCCTGATGAAGCATCTCCAAAGTGATCGTCTCATCACCGGAGCACGGGCAAGGGAAGAAAACCAACGGGAGTCTCCGGTCATATGACGAGAACAACCGGAGTCTACAAGCCAAACCTTTCCCTTCCCTGCCTGGCGAACCTGAGTCAAACAGAGAGTAAAGTCTCAGTACTGGGATAAATCAAGAGTGATTTTGGCACCCAATACTGAACAACACGTCGAGCAGATGAAGTAGTCAAGCACGACTGACCTCTATCTACCCTACGCTCTCCAAGACTCAAAGAAGCAGAAGGTCTGTGAGTAGACCTGAAGCTGTTGCGGGGTCCGACTGCTACGGGAGAGCGAGTCGGAACACCGGCAACACGCTGATCACGCGCGGGTAGCTATCTCGACGGGGAAACCGAGATCTACCCTCAGGACGGCGGAAGACATGACCAGAGGAAGCATGAGGACAAAAAACAGAAAACTCGAAAAAACCAAGTCCTCTATGCTGCCTAAACTCCGTAACAGGAGCAAATCTAGACCTCGTGTTGGTCTTAGGTGCACTCAGGATCTGGGGCTGACCCTGAATACCCCTAAGAGACTCAACACGGTCTCTACGCGCGATCTTGGCGCGCCTGAAGCATCTCTCGATCGGGTGCCCATCCGTCTGACAGAAGGTGCAGTGGTACCTCACCTTCGAAGAGGTGGAGGTAGCACGCGAGGACTTCGGCTTCTGAGAGGCCGAAGTAGCAGGTGAACCTACCTTGCTGTCAGAGATCCCTTGGACAAAGCCCGCTGATTTGAATTTGACCTCATCAGACCTGGGCTCAACCTCGATCACACCTCCTAAGATGGGACGCAGAATAGCAGGAGGATGCTTCCTCATATCCTCATAGAAATCATACCCTAGACCTTGATTGAACTTGCAAATCTTAGAATGGTCTAGAATAAGATTAAGCTTCTTCTTGCCGCCTACAAATCTCTCGAGAGTGTTCATAAGGTACTGACACTCCCGTAAGAGCGAGATGCAAGAAGAGCAGGGGGAAGAAGAGACAGCAGAAGGTAAGGGAGCAGAAGAACCAACAGCAGAGGAAAGAATGGCTTGTGCACGCACAGCCGACTCTGAAAGGGTAGTCCTACTGCTAGCCGGTTGGTTCACGTTCCTAGACGTCTCCACCTTACCCTGGGGCTTCTCCCCCTTCTCAGCACAAACAATACAAGCTGATGGTTGCTTCTCTAGTAAGTCCTTAGTTAGCTTCACACATTTCTCATCCAAAGCAACGAGTTCAAGTTTTAGTTTATCACAACTAATGCATGGTGAGCTAACAGGATCCTTAGTCGCATACTGAGCTATTTTCTTGTTGTTGTCAATCATTTCTTGAAACTGTTTTGAGACAGATTCAAGTTCAGCAGTTAACTTTGGACAGTTCAAACAAGAATCAATAGGCTCAAGTAAAGAAGCACTCAACTCAGCAATCTTGTGATCTGCCCGTTTTAGGTTCATCTTCAATTTATTACAGTTTTCACAAGACTCGGGCAGATCTAACAGCATGGTGTAAAGACCTCTTAAAGCATTGTCCTTATCCTCACATGAGGTGCAAGCAATAGTCTCAACAGGAGTAGATGAAGTAGAAGCAATCCTACTCATTTCTAGTTCAGCCAAGAGACTAAGATTCTCCACCTTAACAATGTCAAGTTCAGAGAACAGACTATCATGCGAGGTCCTTAATTTCTCCATATCAACCAGCAAAGCAGAGCATGTATCACAGTCTTCACGGGAGCAGATATAAGTAAAGTAAGCTCCCGTGACAGTTTCTCTACTTCCTTCTCCAACTCGCTACATCTAGCTCTAGATCTAGCATGAAATCCTCCTAACTTAAGGAAGGCTTCATTAAGTTGGTCATAGGAGGGACATACCTCGAGTCGGAGTACACTTCGTTGTCGCGAGTTCGCCTCGAGGCCATGAAGCACATGCCGGAGAAGTCGCCGCCGCCATCCTTGGGCTCTTGGTCACCCGTCCGTCGTCGTCGCTCCATCCCTCCACCTCGCTGAGGTCGAGGTCGTCGAAGGCGGTGAGGACGCGGTGGAAGAGCTTCTTGGCCTTCCCGAAGTTGCGGAACTTCTTCTTTCCCGGCGTCGGAGCTGGAGGCTTCTTGTTGCGGTTCTTGTCGGTGTAGTCGATCTTGCTCGAACCGCCGTAGTCGTTCTTGCCCTTCTCCAGCTTGGGGCAGTTTGCCCGAATGTGGTTGGGGCCACCACACTCGAAGCAAATCACGGGTCCTCCTCTCTTCTGCTCTCCTACCCTTGTAGGCATGCGAAACCGGGCTAGGAGGGCCACTGGTCATCCGCAAGCTGCTCTAATCGATAATCGATTCGCTACGCGAGAGCAATGAGGAAAAACCGCAAGAAGAATCAGAAGAGAGACCAGAAGCAGAACTGGGATCGGTGACCAAAGCCATCGACTGTGACTTCGACCGACGAGAGACAACGTCAATCTCGTGAGTCTTGAGGCGTGAGTACAGCGCGTCAAGAGTCGTGGTCGAGAGTGCATCGTGTCTTTGATGGTGGTCACTTTCATCTCCCAAACACGAAGATCGAGTGCGGTGAGCATCCGACGAGCGTTGTCCGAGTCGGGGTATGTGAGACCGACCGCCGGAGGTTGCTCAAGATCTTGTGAAATCGCGCAAGCACTCATCTAAGGACTCGCCAGCGTGCATTTCGAACTTGTTGTACTCACGCTTGAATCGTCTGCCGCACCGTCTTTATTTGGGTGGTGCCCTCATGGTAAGCATCGAGGTCTCCCAAATATCGAAGGCGACGAAAGATGAGAGATGCGGTCAAACTCGCTACGACTCGAATACGGATAATGATGTTCCTTGCCTTAGCGTTTGCCTCAACATCATGCATATTCCCAGCATTGATGTTCTCATCGGCAGAACAACAAACCGGACCTTGACCTTGCGCTAGATAGCGTACCCTTGAGCCTGGATGTATGTCTCCATTCGGCTCTTCCAGAAGGGGTAATCCATGCCATCGAAAACAGGCGGCTTGGTCGAGTACTTGTCCGTCGCCATGGCTCTTGAGACCGGTTAAGATCTATTGATTAGAGCTAACCGGCTCTGATACCAATTGTAGGACCGAAATGGCGACAGAGGGGGGGTGAATGTCGATCTTTAAAAATCGCCCCCAACAAATATCTTCTTCTCCATTAGCTATGGGAGCTATGAAGGTAGAAGACAAGTACTTACAGGAAGAACAACAGCAGAGAAAACTAGATCCAGAAAGAAGCAATCAAGAAAAACAAATTCAGAACAAGTCTGACTGCAAGCGGTAGTACCGCTGAGACGAGCGGTAGTACCGCTGAGACGAGCGGTAGTACCTCTGATCGGTAGTACCTCTCGAGGAGCGGTAGTACCGCACGAAGATCGGACTTGTCCGAATGTTTCTTCGCTGCCGATCAGACTGGTCCGAACAAAACGGTAGTACCGCTAGGACGAGCGGTAGTACCGCACGAAGATCGGACTTGTCCGAATGTTTCTTCGCTGCCGATCAGACTGGTCCGAACAAACGGTAGTACCGCTAGGACGAGCGGTAGTACCTCTCGAGAAAATCAGCAAACAGGATTTTCAGGCTGGAACTTTGAGACTTCGGATTTTTGGCTAAAAAGAAGGTTTGCTCTCAAACTTTTCGACCCAAGACCTTACTACAACATACTAAATAGTAAGGGGACCTTGGGAGATAAGAGAATCAAACCAAGAAGCAAGAATTTCATATTATGGGTAAAAATCTGAATTTTTGCACAACCCGAGCCAAAAATCAAATTGCTTCCAAACCTTTGATCCTATGGCTAAGAGACTTTGCAGATATGTTAGCAATAGCCATAGGACTCTCCATGCCAAATCTCAGCCCACCTTGCAAAGGGAAACAAGAAATGCTCAAAAAAAACTAGAGGGGCTAAAGAAGAACAGAGCAACCCAAAAGGCCAAATCTGAGATTAAAAGAGGTTTGCTCTTGGGAAACTTGATCAAATGATCTTGAGACACTATCCCATCAAAGAGCAACCCATTTTGGGCCTTCCCAGCAAGCAAGAACTCAAAAAACGAAAATCAAGAAATCATGCAAATGAAGAACGAAGAACAGACAGAGCACGGTAAGCAAACTTCAGATTTCATTCAACTATTCAGGGATTACAACTGAGCTACGTCCCCATACCCTGATTGATACAAGAGGAATGATTACAAGACTCTCAATCCCTCATCTCCCTCTCAATCCTCAAGAACACCAAGAATCTCACCACTTCTTGGGAGGAAGAACACACACAGAGAGGAGACTCACATAGAACCCATCGTAGAGACACAGAGGGAGCACACTTTGCCTCTACCACCAACTCACACCAACTAAAGAGCTAAAGGAAACAACCTTCCTAAAGCCTCTTTTGACTCTAAAACCCTAATTCTATCACCAGTGCTCAAGGAGGGCATGCAGCCCCTCCTCTCCTTTTATAGCGCTTGGCTAACGGGTCTCCGCCCCGTTACGCCCGCTACGTCCAACGGAGCCCGCTCCCGCTTGTGCAGCCTTGCGAATTCCCCGATTCGCCCCTCCTGCACCTTCCGGGAAGCTTCCGCGCCCCTTGCCTTGCACGCCTCGCAACCACCTCGAGTCCACGTCGTCTTCGACACATCCCGACCGTTCTGACCTCAGCGCCACCTGCGCCTAGTCCGGTCCACCGTGTCTCGCCACGACTCCAACTCGACGTCCTGCATTCACACAGACAAGAAACACGTCACATAGCACCGTTCGACACATGAAAGCATAAATACCATCACACTTACAATATATGAAGTCCAAACCTGTCAACACATTAGAATATGCATCCTAAGCCCAAATGACCAGGTTTGACCAAAGTCCGACCGAGCCCGATTGCGCCACGCAACGACTCGACTCCGAACCACTCAAACCAAACTTGACTGACCTAAACCCTTGTCAATTACTCATCACTCTCATGGAGACACGACCACATGGTCTCTCAGAATGAAAAATATAGGATTGTTGGTAGTAAAGGTAGAAAGGAAGTTAAACTTGAACCGGGTGATTTTGTTTGGTTGCACTTGAGAAAGGATAGATTTCCTGAGTTAAGAAAGTCAAAATTGATGCCTAGGGCTACTGGTCCTTTTAAGATAGTTGAGAAGATAAATGATAATGCATATAAACTTGAGTTGCCTCCCGAGTTTGGGGTTAGTCCCACCTTTAACATTTCAGATTTGAAGCCATACTTGGGAGAAGGAGATGAGGCTGAGTTGAGGACAACTCCGCTTCAAGAGGGGGAGGATGATGAGGACATCACTTCTTCGGATATACACAACACTCCTCCACTTGACATTCAAGGACCAATCACTAGAGCTCGCGCCCGACAATTGAATTTACAGGTGAGCTCGTTCCTAAATACTTCTTTTTGTTCATTTGAGAATCGATTACTACCTAATGATTTAATTATGATTAGGAACCATGGAGAGGACCTGGAAGTACTTGGAGAAGGGCTACAAAGTGCACAAGTCCAGCAAGGGCGGCCAAATCAAGTTGGAGGCCCAATTCAAGGCGACTTCGAATCCAATTCGGAGTCCACGACCAGGCCGCACTAAAACGGACGCCCAGATCGCATCCAGACTCCGTTTTGGACGTTCTACATATGTATGGAAAGCTAAGAAGGAGACCTTTCCAATGGTTCTGGTCCCATGTCAACATTCCTTCTGAGTCAACGGGAAACATCGAAACAATTGGACATTCAGAATCTGTCAAGGTGCTGCGCCATCGTCTTTTGGGCCGATTGGCTTTGTACCGTGTTGGAGCCCATTAGGGCACATCCAGGGGTTTTGCTTAGATTATTCTGTCTTTGAACAGTTTTGCCGTTCAACGGTTTGTGAGACCCCAACTTTCGAGTGCTAAATCAATACATCTGCAATTCAGTTGTGTTCTTCCTTGTTCTTGCTTGTGTTCTTTGATTCGCAAGCGAGGATTAGCCTTCTTGGCGAGGTCAACCGGGCTACGCACAGTTGATAACCTGAGGAGACGTGGTGCTACGATTGCGGGGTTCGGAACGTGTTGTTCGGAAGCCGGATCGATTTGTGTCGCGCCTCCACCAAATCGAACATATCCAGAACCTGTTGGAAGATCAGGACCCCGTGCCTACCACGTCTCCCTCTTGGCGTAGGGCCTGTTCTCCTGTCGCCGCCTCCAGCCCGCCGGCTGCATCTCCGGTGACTTCCACCGAGGCTGGGGGCATGGTTGTCGTTGGGTCCGAACGCGGCGGCTCGGGGGAGGAGCACACTGCTCCCAAGGAGGGGGGCTTCGGGCGGCGTTGAGGAAACAGGCCATGGCACCAATGCCCAGGAGGGCGAAGCCTCATCGCCTACATCGGCCGCCGAGGGCTTATTGCCTGCGCCAGCCGTCGCGGTCGGGGAAGCGTCGCCAAAGTCTCCGAGGGCGAAGCGCCCCTGGATACAACCGCCCTCCCCCTCAGGAGGTTCAACGTGGCAGGCAGTGTCGCCGGGGATTTGGAGTCCGACGGGGAAGGCATCTGGGCCGAGGGGGAACTCACCCTTCCCAGTGCGAATGATGCCCCCGTGGCCCAGGTCGAGGTGGGGCGGACACCTCCCCATGCCATGGTGCTAACCGAGGCAGAGCTAACACCTCCCCCATGCATCGCGTGAGGGAATCGAAGGTAGGCACAATTTTTTCTCCCCCCGCGACTTCGCGAAGCTCTCCCTAACTTGCTCGCTCATTCCGTCATCGACATCATGCGAGACAAGATCTCCCGGACATGGTCAAGGATTGAGCAACGGAGATTGCCGCGAAGTCTCCAGCCTTCCTGCCTAGGACGTGATGTCAATGCCTGGTGCTCTCGAAGTTGTTGGCGCGGAGGCCCAGCGGCCGGCTGTCTCTGACTTCATTCCCTGACAAAGATGCTTCGGGTTCTCCACGAGGTCGCGGAGTGCGCCGACTCCAACATAGATAAACGAGCGCTGTCGTCGTGCGGGACGGAGCTCCTGGCGAGTGCATTGGAGGTCTCAGAGATGAGGGTAAGTGCTTGGGTTCACAACTTATGCCACCGTTTGGGACTTCGCTAAGAATTGCACTTTGCAGACCCTCGCTCTCAGCCGAGCTATGGAGAAGGCACGTATGCATGAGCGGAGGGTGCTAGAGGGCCAGCTTCGAGCTACTGATGAGGCTCACGCTGCCAAGGACGAGCGCATCCATTTGCTTGAGATGGAAAGCGTGAGGGTGATCTCTGATGCGTAGACATTCGCTGCAGAGGCGCAGTGCGAGGTAGCGGAGGTGCAACGTGCCGTGGTGGAGGCCCAGCGTGCCGCGGTGGAAGAGCGCGATGGTTTGCTCCAGCAGATTGTGGCGCTGGAGGAGGAGAAGGCCCAGCTCGCCGTGTCCCTTGGAGAGAGGAACCAAACTCTGGGTGACGCCTCAGTGGCGGCGTGGGGGCGATGGAGTCTCTGGAGAATGCCCTCAAGGATCTCTGGAGCATGCCCTCAAGGACCCCTAGCTAGAGATGCCAGCCTGAGCCGGGTGATGTCGGGTGCCGTTCGCGATGCCTGGCCCATCGTCTGGGCCTTCTAGGACCGGATCTGGGGCTACAACGGGGAGGACGCTACAAAGGTGGCGCTGTAGCGGATGCTGCACAGGGAGGGGAACTTCGCCCAGTGGCTCGACGAGGTTCCACGGCACAATGAAGATGGTGCCACCGTCCCTAGGCATGGCGCGGACACACAGGTGTGATGCCAGGGTCTGGTGTGCAGATGTGCATTGCTATGTATTCATTTTTGTAAGCTGCCGCCTTATGGCCCCCGCCTCTTGGCATGAATAAAGTGGGATTTCCCCAAAGCGTTCTGATGATGTGTGCTATTTTTGCTCTGGGCAGATGTTTGATAGGGGCCTATCACTACTTTCGGACCGCATGATTCAACGGCATCTTCGGCGTTGGGCATGGGCGGAAGAGGCCAGGAGCTGCTGGGCGACTCGGAGATCAGCGGGTGACACTTCGACGCAGAGGCACATTAAGGTGGAGCCGGATGAGTAGCGACCTTAGGCACTTGTAAACCTTGGCTCTTCGCGAATGTAACCACCAAATCTCTAATCACTTGTGAATGCGATGAAGTTTGGTTGAAGTACATGTCCCTGTCGCTTTTCATGATGGCGCCTACCTTTGATCAACTCGTAGGACTTGGTGCTCCGTAAACGCCCAAACGCTCGGTAGATGTGCGAGCGCTCCGTCCCCTACCCTTCGAAGTAGTGGTAGTGGAGCTTGCGCCTAGGCGAAGTAGATGCTCGAGCGCTCCGTCCCCTACCCTTTGAAGTGGTGGCAGCGGAGCTGCCGCCTAGTCGAAGTAGACGCTCGAGCGCTCCGTCCCCTACCTTTCGAAGTGGTGGTAGTGGAGCTGGCGCCTAGTCAAAGTAGACGCTCGAGCACTTCGTCCCCTACCCTTCGAAGTGGTGGCAGCGGAGCTGGCGCCTAGTCGAAGTAGACTCTTGAGCGCTTCGTCCCCTACCCTTCGAAGGGGTGGCAGCGGAGTTGGCGCCTAGTCGAAGTAGACGCTCGAGCGCTCCGTCCCCTACCCTTCGACGCGGTGGCAGCGGAGCTGGCGCCTAGTCGAAGTAGAGCTCGAGCGCTCCGTCCCCTACCCTTCCAAGCGGTGGCAGCAGAGCTGGCGCCTAGTCGAAGTAGACGCTCGAGCGCTCCGTCCCCTACCCTTCAAAGCGGTGGCAGCGGAGCTAGCGCCTAGTCGAAGTAGGTGCTCGAGCGCTCCGTCCCCTACCCTTCGAAGTGATGGCAGTGGAGCTGGTGCTATGCTTACTTGCAGAGTGCGCATTGGAGCCACGCTCATCTTTATATTCCATTGAGTGCGCAAGGAGGCATGCCTCCGCGCGTCTTATTTATACTCCATATAGAGTGCGCGCAGGGACAACATCCACACGTCTTATTTATACTCCATAGAGTGCGCGCAGGGACAACATCCGCATGTCTTATTTATACTCCGTACAGTATGCGCAGGGACAACATCTGCACATCTTATTTATACTCCGTAGAGTGCGTGTCGGGACAACATCTGCACATCTTATTTATACTCCGAAGAGTGCGCGTAGGGACAACGTCCACGCGTTTTTATACTCCAGAGAGTGTGTGCAGGGACAACATCCGCACTTCTTTTTTATACTCCGGAGAGTGCGCGTAGGGACAACATCCATAGGTATTTTTTTATACTCCGGAGAGTGCATGCAAGGACAACATCCGCATGTCTTTTTTATACTCCGGAGAGTGCGCGTGGGGACAACATCCACATGTCTTTTTTATACTTCGGAGAGTGCATGCAGGGACAACATCTGGACGTCTTTTTTATACTCCAGAGAGTGCGTGTAGGGACAACATCCACACATCTTTTTTATACTCCGGAGAGTACGTGCAGGGACAACATCCGCACGTCTTTTTTATACTCCAGAGAGTGCGCGCGGAGGCATCCCCCGCGCGTCTTTTTTATACTCTGGAGAGTGCGCGTAGGGACAACATCCACGCATCTTTTTTATACTCGGAGAAGGCGCGTAGGGACAACATCCACATATCTTTTTTATACTCCGGAGAGTGCACGTAGGGACAACATCCACGCATCTTTTTTATACTCCAAAGAGTGCGCGTAGGGACAAAATCCACGCGTCTTTTTTATACTCCAGAGAGTGCGTGTAGGGACAACATGCACACGTCTTTTTTATAATCCGGAGAGTGCGCGTAGGGACAACATCCACGCGTCTTTTTTATACTCCGGAGAGTGCGCGTAGGGACAACATCCACGTGTCTTTTTTATACTCTAGAGAGTGCGCGTAGGGAAAACATCCACGCGTCTTTTTTATACTCTGGAGAGTGCGCGTTGGGATAACATCCACACGTCTTTTTTATACCCACGAGTAAGTGCCATTTGACACACGTACTTCGCGAAGTGCTGGGTGGCACTTACTCGATCTCCATCGAGAAGATCCAGGGACAGTTGGCACTCCTTCGCCGGCACCTGGACGAGGACCCTCCTCGAGCCAACCTTAATTTCTTCAGGCGTCACTGCCTCATCGCCGAAGAGGAGTTTGAACGGCGTGAATCCTATCAGACGTGTCACCATTGTGCAGAGGGACCATAGTACGCTGTGGAGCTCGTTTGGCCACTTGCCCTTTGGTAGCCTGACGAGATGCTTCTTGACTCCGGCAGAGATGGTGCCATTTGCCCACTAAATTGCTCCGTTGGACTGTGGGTGCCCGACCGAGGTGAATCTGAGTGTGATGCCCATACTGTCGCAGAACTCCTTGAATGGGGCAGAGTTGAATTGCAGACCATTGTCTACAGTGAGCTCCCTAGGTACTCCGAAGCAGCACATAATGTTCTGCCAAAGAAAGCGCTGCATGGCTGCAGAGGTTATCCCAGCCAGAGCGACAGCCTCTGGCCACTTGGAGAAATATTCTAAGGCGACTACAATGAACCGGAGGTCCCCCGGGGCCCGGGGAAGTGGCCCAATGACGTCGATGCCCCACCATGCCAGCGGCCATACTGGGGGAATAGGCTACAAGCTCGTCAAGGGTCTACGGATGACCCGCCCCATCCATTGGCAGCCTTGGCACCAGCGCATGAGGTTTTGTGCGTCAGCAACGGCGATTGGCTAGTAGAAACCATCCCTGAATGCCTTGTTGACTAGCGACCTCGGCGCGATGTGCGAGCCGCAGAGCCCCACATGGATCTCCGTGAGAAGTTGCTTTCCTTCTTCACGTGAGATGCATCGTAGGAGTGGGGCGCAGACTCCCTTCTTGTAGAGTACACTGTCGAGCACCTAGAAAGACCTAGCGCGATGCTGCAGGCGCCGGAGCTCTAGGGGGTTGTCTGGCTCCGCGATGCCCAGCAAGAAACTATAGATGGGCTCCCGCCAGTCACCCTGCTAGGTAATTTGGTGGATGAGAGCTGCATCGCGGTTGTCCTGAACGATGGCTGCCGCGGGCAGGACCTCGTAGAATGCTCCATCGGGGAGGGGAAGCTGCTGGCTGGCGGCCTTTGCGAGGGTGTCAATTTGTTCGTTATCCACGCGAGGGATGGCCTTGAACGTGATGCCCAGGAAGTGTCACTCCTTCGCTCTTACGGCTGCCAGGTACTTGGCCAGTTCAGGGTCCTTGGCTTGGTAAGATTTGTCCACATGACCCGCCACCAGACGTGAGTCGGTGCGGACAAGGACTTGTTGCCCGCCACCAGCAGTGCCTCGTACTCAGCCGTATTGTTGGTGGCCAAAACTCCAAGGCGCGCCGAGTACAGCAGGTGGTGCCCCTCCAGTGTAGTGACTACTGCGCCCACGCCAGCGCCCGAAGCGCCGTAAGCTCCGTCGGTATTGAGCATCCACACCGGGTCCTCTGGTCATTGGACGCGCTGGGCCGGTGGAGTCCATTCCGCGAGGAAGTCGGCAAGGACTTGGGATTTAATCGCCGTTCGCGAGGTGTATCTCAAGGAGAATGGGCGAGCTCGGCCGCCCACTTGCCAATGCGCCCCGTGGACTCCTTATTATGTAACATCTCTACCAGATGGAATGAGGATGGCACCGTGATTGGATGGGCCAGGAAATAATGTTGGAGCTTCCTCGAGGCCATGACCAGTGCGTATGCCAACTTCTCTAGCTCCGTATAGCGCATCTTGGCGCCCTAGAGGGCTTCGGAGATGAAGTATATGGGGCGCTGAAGGGCGCCGTCCTCGAGGACAAGGACGGCGCAGACTGCTGTTGTTGTAGCGGCGAGGTAAAGTAGGAGGGGAGCCTCTGGCGCTGGGGCGACCAAAGTGGGGAGGCTTGCGAGGTGCCTCTTGAGGTCATCAAAGGTCTTGGAGAATGGCAGGCCCAGCTCCGCTGCCCTCGACAGAAAGCGGCTCAACGCGGCCATGCAACCAGCTAGCCTTTGGACCTCCCTTGTCGTCTTTGGTGGCTCCATGGCGAGGATCGTGTAAACTTTGTCGGGGTTCGCCTAGATGCGACGCCCGGACACGAGGAAGCCTAGGAGCTTGCCTGCCTACACGCCGAAGACACACTTGTCCGGATTGAGCTTGATGCCCGCTCTCTTGAGATTGTCGAAGGTCTCTTGGAGATCCTGACCGTGGGAGACGAGCTACCTAGTTTTGATGACCACATCGTCGATGTAGGCCTCCATGTTCCTCCCGAGCTGGGAGGCCAGCGCTAGTGCGATGAGACGGGTGAATGTTGCCCCCGCATTCTTCAAGCCAAAGGGCATCCTGACAAAGCAATATGTCCCAATCGGGGTGATGAAGCTGGTCTTGTCTTCGTCGTCCTTGGCCATGTAGATCTAGTGGTAGCCGGGGTATGCATCCAAGAAGCTCATGAGTTCACACCCCGCGGTGGCATCCACCAGCTGATCTATGCACGACAATGGGTAGTCGTCCTTCGGGCATGCCTTGTTAAGGGCAGTGAAGTTGTCGCTAGCTTTTTTCACCAGCACCGGGTTGGCAAGCCAATCCAGATGTTGGACCTCGCGGATGACCCTAGCCTGGAGAAGCTTCGCTACCTCCACCTTGGCCGCTTGCTGCCGGTTGATGGACATGCGTCGAAGCCACTGCTTCACCGGCTTGGCGTCGGGGTGGACCGCTAGGTTGTGCTCAGTGAGGGCGTGGTCCACGCCCTTAATGTCTTCTGGGGACCAACCGAAGACATCCGCATTGTCCCGGAGAACCCGGAGCAAGTCTTGCTCCACCTCCGGGGGAAGGCCCTCGCCGATGGATACGAACTGACCTTTGGCTTGGAGAGGCACCCTCTTGACCCCACCCTCTGGCCGGGGCTTAGACGTCCATCCCAGAGTGGATGGCGTGTCTGCCTTTGACTTGTCGGTGAGGACGTGCACCTTGCGGTACGGGCCCCTAGCACCAGACTCCACACGCCGGGTGAGGTCCTAGTCACCGAAGATGGTGATGATGCCTCGCGAGCTCGGGAGATTCATACATAAGAAGCCGTGGTGCGGGACTGCCCCAAAGGAGTTGAGGGTTGGACAACCCAATATGGCAATGTATGGGTGCGGGATGTCGACGACGTCGAAGGTGACGTCTTCGCTCCTAGCGTTGTCGCCTTGGCGAAAGGATACTTGGAGGCATACCTGGCCCAACGCCCTCAACGGCTGACCCCTGAAGCCTTGGAGTGGGATTCCCGAGGGACCCAATCGACTCGGGGGGATCCCCGTTTGGTCGAAAGCCGCCGCAAACAGAATGTTTGCGGAGCTGCCCCCATCGACCAGAACACGCTTGACATCGCAGCCTGCCACAGCGGCTTGGATGACCAGGGGATCTTGGTGGGGGAATTCCACACCTTGGGCATCGGCAGGCGTGAAGGTGATTTCGCAATGCACCACCCTCGGAGGTGCTTGCGCCGTGGAGGCCTCCAGCGAGGAGCCTCCGGAGATGACGTTGATGATCCGACGATGGGTCCCCTAGTGCCTGAGTTTGTAGGAGGCTCTCTTGTGGCTGCTGCACGTGGGCCACGACGGGGGACGACGCTTCTTCCAGGGCTCTATCTCTGGTGGTTGTCTGCCAGAGTGCCACGATTATGGTGCATGTCTATGTCAAATGGTCACCATGGCCATGCACCTCGCACCACATGCTGTAGCCCTAGTTTTCCTGTTCTGCGCGGGGTCTTTCGTCGCGGCCCTGACCACGTCCTCGCCCCCGGCCCCGCCCACGAAAGGCAGGGGCGGCGTGCTCGAAGGCGCCTTCTATGTCGAAGACATATCGAGCCTTTTGGGCTCTATGCTGGTTGCGCTTGGGCTTGCCACTCGATGAGCCCTGGTTGTGCTTGGCATCCTTGCGCTTGGGGCGTCCTTCGAAGACTCTTGCTTGCGCTTGGCTTTCGGGGAGTCGTCCCCCGCCAGCGGGTCTCCTTTCTGTGACGAGTCCTCCGCCTGAGTGGTGTCGGAGTCGTCGCCCTTGCACCGCCATGCGTCCTTCTCCGCCCACGCATACTCTTCCATTTTGTCGAAGAGCTTCACGACCGTCTTGATTGGCTTGCGCGCGTTGTACTCGGCCAACGGCCCCAGGCGGAGGCCTTATATTGTTGCATTGATAACAGTTGTCTTGTTGATATCCTTAACTTGGCAGCGTACCTTAGCAAAGCGCTTGAAGTACTCCCGCAGCTTCTCTGAGGGTTTTTGCTTTACGGCAAAGAGCTGATCTGCGTCGACACGCTCGACGTAGTTCCCCTGGAAGTTGTTGTAGAGGCGGTTGCGGATCTGCTCCCATGCGTAGATGGAGTTAGGCTCTATGGTGAAAAACTAAGAGAGCACCACTCCCTGCAACACGACTCGAGCTGAGCCGAGCCGAGCTTGAGCAAAATTCAAATTCATTTGAAATCAACTCATTTTAAAAGTATTTTTAGAAATGAGCTAACGAACCGAGCCGAGCCGAGCTTAAGCAAAATTCAAATTCATTTGAAATCAACTCATTTTAATGTTTAGCCAATTAACAAGTATAATTGAAGTAATTTTGAACCGAGCCAATGAGCCCCACTAACGAGCTTTTTTTCCACCCCTAAACACGAGGGGGAGCTCCTTCGTCTTGGTGGTGTCGTCTCTGCCTGCAGCTTCGATGGCAGTCTCATACACACGCACAAACTCCCGAGGGTCCATGTCACCCTTGTATGGTTCGATGGCGTTGGGGAACTTGAAGCCTTCCGGCCACGCCGATTGCTGTAGGCCCGTAGAGAGGGGTGATTCTGGATCTAGAGGTAGGGGCATCGCGGCTGTCCGCCCGCTCTGGCGTGGCCATCGGCGGGACTTGTTGGCTCCGAGCCTCTTGTATATCTCGAACAGCTCCACGGAGGTCTGCCAGCTCCCGCTGGAGCCTGCCAATGGTCGTCAGTAGAGCGCTCTCCCCAGCTACCGTGGTTGCTGCTATCGGCGCAATAGGTTGCACCATCGGGTTTGCAGCGACCACGACGCGCGCTCCAAAGCTGCTCAGCGTGTCGGTGCGATGGACTTCGGGGTCGGTGACGAGGCCGACGTTGCCGCCAGAGCCACCTGCCGTTCCCGTGTCGGGTGTGGGTGCGGCGGTCGTGGCAGTGCGGGCGTCGGCATCATCACTCCCAACAACCCGATCGATGTTGTCGGTGCCGAGCGTCGCGCCGGGGAGGGGTCCATTGTCGCACCATGAGCATCGACGTTAGCAGCTGCGGCGCTGGCGTCGATGTCCGCGCTCGCAGCCATCAATGTCGAGGCACTGGTGTTGACGCGCGTCTCTGTCGCGCCCCTCTTCTTCTTCTCCGCCGTCGATGATGAAGCTTTCTTTGGTGCCATCCTTCTTCAGATCTTGGAGCTTGCTCTTGTCCTCTCCATGGGCTTTAGGACCTCCTAATAGGCTGGCTGGGCTTTGTTGGGGGCCACCCCTACAACAAATACATTTTTCTATCTTCACAATGGAGAGGAATTGATAGAAGGGGATGAAAATCTTTTAAAACATGCAATGGAATTCTATAAAAACTTGTTTGGTCTAGCTGATGGTAACAGTTTTAAGCTAGATCAAAATTTGTGGGGAGGGGATGAAAAATTGAATGGGGTGGATAACGAAATCTGTAGGATCAGAAACGGCAACAGAGGGGGGTGAATGGTGCCTTCGAAAATCGCCCCCAAGTATCCACATACTTCTTCTCCGATAGCTAGAATAGCCATGAAGAACATGATTCATACTCACTAGAAATCTACACAGGACAAAGAATAAAGCGAGACAAAGCAGTTAAAACACATCAGAGAGCAGCAACCAGGGGCCGGTCTGACCGCTATAGTGGAAGTGATCGACCGCGAGCCATCTTTGATCATTGCTGGCTGTCGATGGCGATCCGACAGACCCAAGGGTCGCGATGCGGTATGCGTTGATCAATCGGTTTGACCGCCATGCATAGACCGGTCTGACTGGCCCCATGAAAACAGAGCAAAGCAGCCGGCTGCAACTCGACTGCATAGTAAATACTGAAATCAGCTGAAATAAGGGAAGCTTGTAAAATTTGCTGCTCTTATCAGGACAATTCATTAGGACTACAAACTAAACAGCATAGAGATCTCAAGGAGAAGAAAATGCAGACAGAAAAGGCAAGGAACCAAAATCTAAGCTGGAATCTGAGTCAAGAACAGAAAATGATATTGAGATCAAATAACTCAAGGTTATTTGGTCCTTTGCTCATGAATCTTTGGATTCAGTAGAGAATCCACTCTTAGACAAAGAAACTCAAAGCCAGAGCAAGTTCTTGGCT
This sequence comes from Dendrocalamus sinicus, assembly GCA_036346575.1. Classification (NCBI taxonomy): domain Eukaryota; kingdom Viridiplantae; phylum Streptophyta; class Magnoliopsida; order Poales; family Poaceae; genus Dendrocalamus; species Dendrocalamus sinicus. The sequence goes on from CM070641.1 coordinate 20,645,277, forward strand.
AAGATAATAGGAATCACAAAGTTGCTCTGCCTCCAAACCCTAGAAACATTGAAACAGAGGATGTTTGAGCAAACAAAAACTCTGGAAGAAAACTGACATCAAATGATTTCTCTCGGGTATAATCTAGCCAAGGGGCCATGAGCACAAACCCAGTCCAGAGACAATCATTTTGCAGGTTCTCAATCAAGCTCCAATTCAAAGATCACAGGAGCAAAGAACAACAAATAGAATAAAAATACAAACATAGAAAAGAAGACATTAGACCATCTCAAACAAAAGGCATCTCAGATTGATGCAAGGAGATGAATGATTACAAGAAGTGTTCTACAGCCATTCCACTACAGCCCCATACGCAATTGGGAAAACAAGAGGTGTCAGCCAACTCACTACATTTCTTGCCCTGAGATCTCACACACGTAGAACTCGATATGTAGAGCTCAGAACACACCCCATATATGAAGGCAGGAGCTCACACCCCATATGGAAAATCAAGAAGTGGCAGCCATACTCCACTCCATGACTTCACACACATACACATGAGGCAAAACCCACTCACATCCTGAGTGATCCACAAGAGGAAAATCAAGAAGTGCAGTCCCAACTCCACTCCATGACTCTCATCCAAGCAAGTAAATAAGTTAAAGGGCTTCATCAGGATGGAGGGAAAACAAGCCTCCCACTTCAAACCCTAACCGCCTCCTTCTACTACCGTGTCTCCAGCCCATCACCTTCAACCGAACCCGCTTCCTCAGGCCTGAGTCAATTTTTCTGAATTGCCCCTCACGCACCTTCCTGGAAGCTTCCTCTTTTTCTGCTGTCCACGCCTCGCAACCACTTCGAGTCCTCGTCGTCTTCGGCATCTCCTGACCACTTTGACCTCAGCACCACCCGTGCCTAGTCTGGCCATCCATGCCTCGCCACGACCTCGTCTCAAAGTCCTGCAGTCATCACAAAGCACCGCACTAAACAGTATACACATACATTAGCATCAAAAGAAGGTACTCAAACATGAAATACCTAAATCGACCGATCGAGAAGAAGAATAAGCGTCTTAAGCACGTCCGACCAAGTCCAACCAAACTAGACTGCGCCATGCACTGACTTGGCGTGAACCAACCAAATGAAACTCAAGCTTTCCAGAACACGAGTCAATTACTCATCACAAACATGGGGACAGCTCCACATGGTCTGTTAATCTCCCCCTTGATGAGTATATTGACAAATCCAGAAAAAGCGTAAAGTTGAGTTTGTTTCGAAAGTCATACATGGTCTAAAGAAAAACAGTGAAGCTTATGACCATGTTGACAAAAGGAGCAAAGATAAAAAGAGCAAGTTTTTCGAGCAAGTTTTCCTCAAAAGATCCAAGTTTTCCTTTTAAATGGTTTTTCTTCAATGTTCTCCCCCTTTTGGCAATAAAATCATCAAGAGGCAAGGAGGGAAATAGAACATGATAAGGATGAAATGGCTGAATTTTATTCAATCTAAGCAATTAGAGCTATGAAGATTATCCAAAATGACTTTTGAAGTATTACACCAAGCCATAACACATAAGAATGCTATCTAGATCATGACAAGACATGTATAAGCAAGCTAAACCAAATAAGTCACAATCTGAAATTTAGTCGAATTTCTTAGCATGTCAAATTATCCAAGATTATAACCTTGCAAGAGGTATCCAAGGATGATGCAAGCCATGTCAATAATCTAAATAGAATCAAGAAGCTAGTATTGAAACATTTTAGAGTGCTACAAGTTCAAAAATGAATCATTTGTTCAAGTACTTGGTCTTTTTGTGTAATTAAGCAAATTTAGCACAATTGACATATTTTTCCTTATAAAGTCTCATGGTTGTTTCCAACTAGATTTTTGTTTAGTCATGTGCTAGATCTCAAGCCTTATGTTTTTGTTTAGTCATGTGCTAGATATCAAGCCTTATGCGACCACTCCAAGCTAGAAGCTTAAGAAGATGATCTTGGTCATCCAAAACTCCCCCTAAGTTCATGCCGAGTGCAATGGCAAGCAGTCTCATGAGAAAGAATTGGTGAGATCAGTTCTTTTGCATAAAAGAGATCATTTTGCTTTTGTTGAATTTAGTTCAAGAACAAGATGTTAATAATAACTCATGCTTCATAAAAGAACTAGCATTGCTCAATAGATATTTAAGATTCAACTCAGCCTATTTGACATGGCATGAATCATAAGAGGATAACTAAAGACAGACTAGTCTCAAGAGCTAACATGACATGATTTAATTCAAGTTGTGCATTTTTAATCAACTTATCATGGCAAAGTCTAGACTACACATATAAAGTCATGATAGATCTAGCAATTTTAGCACAGATTATGGCAAGATGTAAAGCATTGTAAACATGTCATAAAAAGGATAATAATTAAGGCTCCATGTAGTTATATTACAATGCAGAATGCTAAAATGCAAGAAAATCCAACTCCTCCTCAACTTGAGATACACTTTTAGTTCAAGTTGAGTTATGTCAACATTAATATCTAGAAAATCCCAAATGAACTCCCCTGAACCAAAGCAATAAAAATGAGAAGCTGGCAAAGAAAAATCAGAAAAGGCAGTCCTTAAAGCATAGATAAGATATAGAGGATACTATGGCTCAGACTAACTCTCATCTACCCCATATGACACTAGGACTATCAGTTGGTCATCTAACACACTAAGGAGCAAACACGTTCCCTGTCTACCCAAGGGCAGCCCAACCCTTGCTAGACCTATAAGAAGTGAGTGAGCTCAACCTAGTGAGAAGAGAAACAGCTAGTAAGTAGCATCCTAGAATCACAAGATGAGAGGAAGAAATCTAAGCAACTAGACGAGAGAAACACTCTAATCTATGTTAGGAGGACTAACCCAAATGCACCCACATGCAATGCAACAAAAGGAGACAGAAGCATACAAACAGGATAAAACATAAAGCACAAAGCTCCCCCTCACAACAGTCCACAAGGACAAACCACCCCAAGCTCTCCCCGCAAGGCTGGAAACCTAGAGCTATCCAAAAGCTTGGTAAAGATATCCACCAACTGGTGGTCACTCTCCACAAACTGGAGCACTATGTCACCCTTTTCCACATGGTCTCTAAGGAAGTGATATCTGATATCAATGTGCTTGGTCCGAGAGTGCTGCACTGGGTTCTTAGCAATGCTAATGGCAGAAGTGTTATCACAAAAGAGTGGAACATTTTCTATAACTAACCCAAAGTCCTGCAGGGTCGAAGCCATCCAAAGAACCTGGCTGCAGCAACTGGCAGCAGCAATATACTAGGCCTCTGCGGTGGACTGTGCACCACCGAACTACTTCCTAGAAGACCAGGAAACAAGAGAAGTGCTAATGAATTGGCAGGTGCCAGAAGTGCTCTTCCTATCTATCCTATAGCCAGCAAAGTCTGCATCGGAGTAGGCTCTAAGGGAAAAACAGGAAGAGGAAGAATACCACATACCATAGTCTATGGTAGTTCGAAGGTACCGAAGGATGCGCTTCATCGCCTGGCGGTGAGATACGCGAGGAGAAGCCTGAAATCGACCACATAGATACACAGAGAAGTGTATGTCCGGTCTCGAGGCAGTGAGGTACAAGAGAGAGCCAATCATACTTCTGTACTCTTTTTGATCAACTGGCTCGCCGTCCTCATCTGGATCAAGTGAAGTTATTGATGCCATTGGAGATGACACCGGCTTACCATCACTCATATCAAAGCGTCTCAGGAGGTCTCGAGTGTACTTGCCCTGATGCAACAAGGTACCCTCCCGAGTCTGCTTGATCTGGAATCCAAGGAAGAAGCTCAACTCACCCATCATGCTCATCTCAAACTCTGTGCTTATGACATCCGAGAATTGGGAAACAAGAGTATGAGAAGAGCCACCAAAGATGATATCATACACATAAATCTGGATGAGTAGAAGGTCATTGTCATGCTTACGAATGAACAAGGTATTATCTACCTTACCCATCTCAAACCCACGACTCAACAGATAGGACTTAAGCCTCTCATACCAAGCTCTAGGGGCTTGCTTAAGTCTATACAGGGCTTTGGAAAGCTTGTAGACATGGTTTGGGTATTTGGGGTTCTCGAAGCCTGTAGGCTGTCTAACATAGACCTCTTGCACAATAAACCCATGGAGGAAGGCACTCTTGACATCCATCTGGTAAAGCTTGAAGCTCTTAGACACTGCGAATGCAAGCAAGATCCTAATGGCCTCTAGCCTAGCTACAGGGGCAAAGATCTCCTCAAAATCTAGACCCTCAACCTGGGAGAAACCCTGAGCTACCAATCTAGCCTTGTTTCGAATGACTACCCCATTCGCACTCTGCTTGTTTTTGAAAATTCACTTGGTACCTATGACATTGTGACCTCTAGGGGGCTCAACAAGCGACCAGACCTTGTTTCTCTCAAAGTTTCCAACTCCTCATGCATGGCATTGACCCAAGACTCATCAGAAAGAGCATGACTAACATCCTTGGGCTCGAAAGAGGCGACGAAAGCAGAATGGAGACAGAAGTGAGACATGTTAGACTTTGAGCGTGTGACGCACTCAAAGAGATCTCCAATCATCTGCTCTGAAGGATGATCTTTTTGGATATGACGGGGAGGTCCTAGATGAGAAGAACTGATCTCTACCTCATGAGCTGATGAGGTAGGAACAGAGCCACTAACTCCAGAAGATGCGGAAGGAATGGGCTGATCTCCTCATGGTGCGGTGGTAGAGGTAGGCACCACAAGGGGAGGAGGAACTGGATCGGGTAGGCAACCCTCATCTCCATCCTCCTCATCATCCACAAAGATGGTCTCAGACTGCTCTACAGAACCTGAGATATCAGGCTTGTCCCCGGACTGGCCTCATCAAAAGTCACCTCATAGGTTTCTACCATTTTGCTAGACTCGTAGTTCCAGACCCTATACGCCCGCGAAGAAGTCGAGTAACCCAGAAAAATCCCATCACATGATCGTGACTCAAACTTATCTAGGTTTCTAGATTTCAAAATAAAACACTTGCAACCAAACACACGAAAATAAGAGACACTGGGCTTTCGCCCATATCTCAACTCATAAGAGGTGCGATGCAAGTGTGCCCTGAGAAAAACTCTGTTCGAAACATGGCACGCGGTGGCTATATCCTCAGCCCAAAACTTCCTAGGTGTAGAATACTCATCGAGCATCGTCCTGGCCATCTCGACCAAGGTACGGTTCTTCCTCACCACGACGCCATTTTGTTGTGGGACGTGCAGAGAAGAGAATTGGTGCTCTACACCTGTCTCATCACAAAACTTCTCAAAGTAGAAATTCTTGAACTCCGTACTATTATCACTGTGGATCGCTCGTAAGACACCCGGGAGCTCAACAGAAAGACTACTAAAAAGACCCCGAGAATGGGTAAATGTCTCATCCTTCGATGCTAAGAAAAACACCCATGAGTACCTCGAGAAGTCATCGACCACGACAAGAACATACCAGTTCCCTCCTGCTGACTGCACTCTAGCTGGTACAACTATGTCCATATGGAGCAGCTATCCTGGTGCATCGGTCATAGTCACTGTGACCGGAGGGTGAGAAGCGGCAACCATCTTACCGTGTCGACAAGGAGCGCAAACTAGATCTTTGACCATCTTGAGTTTAGGCAGACCACGAATGAGATCATGGCCGCTAACTCGAGTTAAATGGTCAAATCCAATATGACCAAGTCTCCTATGCTAGAAAGTAAGGTCACGGGACTCAGAAGCAACTAAACACCTGAGAGGATTACCAGAAGACTCAACAAAATCAGCACGAAAGATCCTCCCATATCTAGAAATCCCACAAACCAGACAACCCGAAAAATCAAGAATTTTGCAAGCATTTCTTAAAGCTCACCTCGAAACCATTATCGGTAAGCTAAGAGACTAAGAGCAAATTGTACTGCAGCTTACTCACTAAGGCAACATCTTTTAAAATGGAAGACTCATTAACGCGCACTGTGCCTTTAGCGATGACGCGTCCAGAAGAGGCATCTCCGAAGTTGATCATCTCATCACCTGGAGCTTGGACTAGGGAAGAGAACCAATGGGAGTGTCCGGTCATGTGTCGAAAACATTAGAGTCTACAAGCCAAACCTCTCCCTTCCACGCCGAACTGAGTCAACAAGAGAGAGATTTCGATCTTGGGATAAATCAAAAGAGATTTTGGCACCCAATCTTGAGTCACCTGACGAGCGAAGAAGTATTCACACACGACTGACCTCTAACTACCCTACGCTCTCCGTCACTTAGAAAGCCAGAAGGTCTATGAGCAGACCTGAAGCTGTTGTTGGTTTTGACTGCTATGGAGGAGCGAGTCAAGTCACCAGCAACACGCTGATCTTGTCGCGGGTAGTTATCTTGACGAGGGAAATGAGATCTACCCTCAGGATGATGGATATCATGACCAGAGGCAAAACGAGGACGAAAATCATGGACTAGTCTAGAATAAGATTTAGCTTCTTCTTGCCTCCAACAAATCTCTCAAGAGTATTCATAAGATACTGACACTCCTGAAAGAGAGAGGTGCAAGAAGAGCAGGGGGAAGAAGAGACAATAGAAGGTTAGGAAGAGAAACCAATAGCAGAAGAACAGATGGCATGTGCACGCACAGCAGCCTCAACTTTGAGGTCTTCACAAGGAACAGGAGGGACAGTCCTACTACTAGCCATTTGGTTATCATCGCTAAGTGTCTCCACCATACCCTTAGGCTTCTCCCCCACAACAGCACACACATCACAAGAAGATTGTGGCTTTTCTAGTAGGTCCTTAGTTAGCTTCACACTTTTTTCATCCAATGCAATCAAGTCAGATTTTAGCTTTTCACATTTATTGCATGGTGAGCTAACAGGGTCCTTAGAAGCATATTGAACCAATTTGTTGTTGTGATCAATCATTTCTTGAAACTGTCTTGAGACAGATTCAAGCTCAGCAGTTAGCTTGGGACAGTTCATGCATGAAGCAATGGGCTCTAACAGGAAAGCTTGTAACTCAGCAATTTTATGATCTGCCTTCTTTAAGTTCATTTTCAAATTAATGCAGCTTTCACATGATTCAGGCAGATCAAGAAGCATGGTATAAAGACCTCTAAAAGCAGTGTCCTTATCCTCACATGAGGTGTAAGAAGTAGTCTCAACAGTAGTAGATGAAAGAGCAGCAGTCCTAATCATCTCTAATTCAGCTAAAAGACTAACATTCTCTACCTTAAGCAAATCTAGCTCAGAGGTCACACTATCATAAGAGATACTTAGCTTCTCCATATCTCCAAGCAAAGAAGAACATACATCACATTCATCCTTCCCAAGATCAAGAACCCTAGCTCTAGATCTAGCATAAAATTTTTCTAGCTTCAGAAATGCATCATTGAGCTGGACATAGGAGGGATATACCTCATCGGAGTCAGAGTAGAGGTCGTCATCGCAGACGTCGCCCTCATGGGCCATGAAGCACATGCCGATGAAGTCGTCGCCGTCCTTGGGTTCTTGATCATCCTTCCCATCATCGTCACTCCATCCCTCGACGTCGCTGAAGTCGATGTCGTCGAAAGTGGTGAGGATGCGATGAAAGAGCTTCTTGGCTTTGCCAAGGTTGCAGAACTTCTTCTCTTTGCCTAGGGGCTTCTTGTTGCGGTTCTTGTTGATGTAGTCATTCTTGCTCGAACCGCCGTAGTCGTTCTTGCCCTTCTCCAGCAAGGGGCCGGTCTGACCGCTATAGTGGAAGTGGTCTGACCGCCCGAGCCATGCCGATCTAACCGCTGGTCAGTGGCCGGTCTGACTGCCTAAGGGGCGCCGGTCTGACCGCCGTTGATCAGCTGGTCTAACTGCCATGAACAGACCGGTCTGACCGTGGCAAACCCTAGCGGTCTGACTGGCCCCCTGAAAACAAAGCAAAGCAGTCAGCTGCACAGTAAATACTAAAATCAGCTGAAATCAGGGAAGCTTGCGAAATTTGCTGCTCTTCTCAGGACAATTCATTAGGACTACAAACTAACAGCATAGGGATCTTGAGGACAACAAAATGCAGACAGAAATGGCAAGGAACCAAAATCTGAGTTGGAATCTAAGTCAAGAACAGAAAATGATATTGAGATCAAATAACTCAAGGTTCTTTGGTCCTTTGCTCGAGAATTTTTGGATTCAGCAGAGAATCCATTCTTAGACAAAGAAATTCAAAGCCAGAGCAAGTTCTTAGCTGAGATAACAGGAATCACAAAGTTGCTCTACCTCCAAACCCTAGAAACATTGAAACAAAGGATGTTTGAGCAAACAAAAACTCTGGAAGAAAACTGAGATCAAATGATTTCTCTCGAGTATAATCAAGCCAAGTGGCCTTGAGCACAAACCCAGTCTGGAGACAATCATTTTGCAGGTTCTCGATCAAGTTCCAATTCAAAGATCATAGGAGCAAAGAACAACAAATAGAATCAAAAGACAAACACAGAAAAGAAGACATCAGACCATCTCAAACAAAAGGCATCTTAGATTGATACAAGGAGATGAATGATTACAAGAAGTGTTCTACAGCCATTCCACTACAGCCCCATACACAATTGGGAAAACAAGAGGTGTCAGCCAACTCACTACATCTCTTGCCCTGAGATCTCACACACGCAGAACTCGATATGTAGAGCTTAGAACACACCACATGTATAGAGGCAGGAGCTCACACCCCATATGGAAAATCAAGAAGTGGCAGCCATACTCCACTCCATGACTTCACACACACACATGAGGCAAAACCCATTCACATCCTGAGTGATCCACAAGAGGAAAATAAACAAGTGCAGTCCCAACTCCACTCCATGACTCTCATCCATGCAAGGAAATAAGTCAAAGGGTTTCATCAGGATGGAGGGAAAACAAGCCTCCCACTTCAAACCCTAACCTCCTCCTTCTACTACTGGGTCTCCAACCCATCACCTTCAACCGAACCCGCTTCCTCAGGCCTGAGTCAATTTTCTCGAATTGCCCCTCACGCACCTTCCAGGAAGCTTCCTCTTTTCCTGCTGTCCACGCCTCGCAACCACTTCGAGTCCTCATCGTCTTCGGCATCTGCCAAGCACTTTGACCTCAGCACCACCCGTGCCTAGTGCGGCCATCCATGCCTCGCCACGACCTCGCCTCAAAGTCCTGCGGTCATCACAGATAAGAAAACATCACATAGCACCGCACTAAACAGTATACACATACATTAGCATCAGAAGAAGATACTCAAACATGAAATACCCAAATCGACCGATCGAGAAGAAGAACAAGCATCCTAGGTACGTCCGACCGCGTTCAACCAAGTCCAGCCGAACTAGACTGTGCCATGCACCAACTTGGCGTGAACCATCCAAATCAAACTCAAACTTTCCAGAACACGAGTCAATTACTCATCACAAACATGGGGACACCTTCACATGGTCTCTCAAAATCCTTGAAAAACCTTTTGATGAAGAGGAAATAAAAAGAGCCATTTTCTAGATGGAATCAAATAAAGCCCTTGGTCCTGACTGTATTCCAGTGGAGTTTTATCAAAAATGTTGGCATATCATTAAAAAGGATTTTCTTGATGTTTTTCAAGAATTCTATGATAATGTTCTAGATATTAGCCGCATGAATTATGGCAATGGCATTATCACTCTTCTCCCTAAATTGAAAGATGCTAATAAAATTCAACAATTTCGACCAATTTGCTTATTGAATGTGTGTTTTAAAATTCTGACTAAAGTTGTTACTTTGAGGATAGAACTCTTCATGGATAAGATCATCAATAAATGTCAAAATGCTCTCATTAAAAATAGAAACATTATGGATAGGGTGTTATCTTTACATGAAATTCTGCACAAAATGAGTGTGAAAAAAAAAGGCTTAGTTTTAAAATCAGATTTTGAAGAAGCATATGATAAGGTGAATTGGGAATTCCTATTCTACTGTTTAAAACTTAAGGGGTTCAATAATAAAATGTGTGGTTGGATTAAATCAGTAGTGATGAAGGGAACTTTGGGTGTGAAAGTGAACAACAAAACTAGCTCTTATTTCATGAGTTATAAAGGTGTTAGGTAAGGTGATCCCTTGTCACCTTTTTTGTTCAATATTGCTACAGATTGTTTAGCAAAGATAATATTTAAAGCTCAAGTTAATGGTCTTTCACTGGTTTAGTGCCACATTTAATTTCCAATGGGGTATCTATTCTGCTGTATGCAGATGATACCATCTTGTTAATGGAAAATGACTTGGAAAACGCTAGGAATATGAAAATGTTATTATATATGTATAAAACCATGTCTGGATTGAAAATTAATTTTTAGAAAAGTGAAGTTTTAATGATTAAAGGAGAGGATGAGGAACTCACTCAATGTTCTGATATGTTCAATTGCCAAATGGGTTCTTGGCCTCTTAGATACCTTGGGGTGCCTGTAAATAGCTCTAGGTTACATGCTATTGACTGGAGAAATCTGGAATAAAAACTTTTAAAAAGGCTTGATGGATGGCAGGGTGGGTCCTTGTCCATGGGTGGTAGAGTTATCTTGATAAATTCAAGTTTGAGTAGTATTCCTATATATCACATGTCTATATATTTGTTACCTTAGATTGTGCTATCCAGGATGGATAAAACTAGAAGAAAATTTTTTTGGCAAGGAGGTGGGAATAAACTAAAGTATCATTTAGTGAAATGGCCTTTAATTTGCAAGTCCAAGCAAAAAGGTGGTCTGAGTATTCAAAATCTATATGCTTTAAATATTAGTCTCTTATGTAAATGGCGGTGGAAATTGGAAAATGAGAAAGGAATATGACAGGACATAGTTAAAGAAAAGTACTTGGATGACAAAACAGTAAAACATGTTAAGCATAAATAGAATGACTCTCCATGTTGGTTTGATTTTCTTAAGATTAAAAGCAAATACCTTAAAGGGAGATATATGATTGTGGGGAATGGAAAAAACACCGAATTTTGGGAAGATTGTTGGTGTGATTCTGTTCCTTTATGCGAGCAATTTAATAATCTTTTTGCTGTTAGTAATGACCTTGGTCTATCAGTTCATGAGTTGGCTAGTAATAGTTGGAATTTATCTTTTAGAAGATGGTTAAATGAAGATAGATAAACCAAACTAAATCAGCTCAAAAACATTTTGTTGACTACCTTTGGGTGTAAAGTTCTACACCTGATAAAGTAAGAACTGCTTGAATTAATGGGTTTTTTTCAACCTTCCGTGGGTACTGTGTGGTTTATTCTATTTCAAAAATATTGGTTGATGGTCCGCCAAGAAAACTCTCTGTCACAGCATCACGCTGTATCCAAGGATGTTTCGAGAGCTTTCTTAGTCTGCTAAGCTCCTCAGATACCTCTTTCATTGAGGGCCTGTTGTCGCCGTACATATCCAAGCATTGCCTAGCTAGCTCCGAAGCCCTCTAAGCAATTCCGTGCTCTCATGACCTATTATTTGACTGTCCAACATGGTATCAAGATTGTTCTCCTTCAATGCCAATAGGAAACTTGATGACAAGCTTCTTTGTAGCTCAGGACCTTCAAGTTTGAATGGCATCTGCCCAGTTAGGATCTCCAAAAGGACAACACAAAAGCTATAAACATCGCTTGTCTGTCAACCGCCATTTCGCCATGGGCGGACCCAACTTGATTCAAGGGTATTTAATTGAATACCCGAATTTTTTCATATAATACCCAATATTTAGTAAGTATATTACACATATATACTGATAATTAGACAAAATATTTTATATATGTACCTCCAATTGATTTCAACCCGCTCCCACGCCTCCCCTCCCCCAATTGATTTTGACTTACTCCCACACCTCCCCTCTCCAATTCACCAAGAATAGCGCGGCTTAATAACCCATCCATCACCTCATCAGATTGACTCATTGGACTATCCATAGACCCCTTAAACCCTAACCTCCCCCTCTTTCTCTTTGTGTCTCTTTCAGGCTCCAATAATCTAGACCAAAATTGCCAAACCTGGTGGCACTGGCGTACGAGATCGAGATGTAATTGGCCACCAAACGACTTGGTGAGGGGCTGAGAGCAACTCTGGTCTTTGGCTTAGCCTTGGTAGCAAGGGGCATAGCCACAACAAGCGGAGATACGTCTGCAAGGAGCAAAAGGGCAACAGCTATCACCTGAGAGCCGAGGAGAGAGTGTGCGGCAGCGGTGGCTAGGTCAACAAATCAGTAGGCACTAGATAACAACTATACGTTGTCGTGCATTGGTGCACACAGGCTATACACACCAAACTGCATCAATATAGTTTTATCATAAGTTATTTCATAATTTCCCTAAAATATTCTTAATTTTTCTAAATTATTTTCAGGTATTATATCTAGCATGAAACATTTTGTACTTTTTTTGCTATTATAAACTTTTATATTTTATTTGTTAACTTTGAATACCCATTTTAGAAATTCTGGGTCCGCCACTGATGTTCGCATATATTCAGGGTCCAGGTAACCGCATGTCCCTTGAACCGTTGTCACAAACTGGGCTTCGTTGGTTGGTGCTAGTATGGAGGCTCCAAAATCTGACACCTTTGCCATGTAATTCTCATCAAGAAGGATGTTAGAGGTTTTCACATCGCCATGTATAATTGGTGGGTGTGTATAGGAATGTAAAAACGCAAGCCCCTCGGCTGCCTCATTGACAATCCTTAAGAGGGAACTGAAAGGGATATGCAATGTGCGGTTCTTGCCATGAATAAGATCGAACAATGTTCCATTTGGGATGAATCATACACCAGCATTGGGACTTCCACCTCAAGGAAGCAACCCAATAGCTTAACAATGTTCTTGTGATTAATCTGGGAAAGAATCAGCATTTCTTCACCAAATTCCTTCTTATGCCTATCATCAATCAATGCACACCTTTTAATTGCCACTGGAATTTTATTCTTAATCGTTCCCTTGTGCACAGTGCCATGGCCTCCATGTCCAAGAATTTGGCTTTTGTCAAACTTGTTTGTTGCTTGTTCTAGTTCTACTTCAGTAAACACCGTAAATGAAAGTCCCTGGTCTGATTTCGTCTTCTCAAAAATAGCAGCCCTCCATGTTGCTGAAAATACTGTTTCTTGACATTTGTAAGCTTTCTTCGCTCAAAAATTACACTCATGCAGAAGATGATAATCACTAGAACGACGGAGCTGATGCAAATGCCTGCATAAATTAATATCAAATGTAACTCTGTTAAAGTGACCCCACATATTATTGTATATAATAAATGCATGTTAAATTTATTAATTGTGGAAAAATAGGCTAAAAGATGATGATGCTAATATTCTAGCGGTTTACCTATGATTAGGGCTATGTCTGGGTTACAGGAATTTGTTTCCTTTGCCAACTTGCTGCCTGGAGGGCATGAACAATGGTACCCTCCTATTGTGTTGTAGCATGCTGCAGCCTTTGGGCATGGACTTGGATTCTTCTTGCATTCATTCACTGTTAGCTGCTCTTCCTGTTGGCTGAAAAAGAGACAGCTAAAGCTGTGTGGGAGGCGTTGAAGACCATGCACATGAGAGCCGAGCGCGTGAGGGAAGCTAAGAACAGACCCTCAAATCCGAGTTTGAAGTGCTGCGTATGACAGAGTCGGAGTCGATCGATGACTTCGCAATCCGGTTGACAACAGTTGTGAACAAAATCAGAGGGCTCGGTGACAAGATGGAGGAGAGCTATGCGGTAAGAAAATTTCTTCGTGTAGTTCCCGCCAAGTTTCTACCGGTAGTCTCCCCAATCGAGCAGTTTGGTGACCTCAAGACAATGACAATCGATGAGTTGATCAGCCGCTTAAAGGCACATGAAGAACGGTGGGCATCTCATGCTATAGGTGCAGAGGACGAGCCAGCGCTGCTTTAAATCCAACAAGAAGTCTTTATTTTTATTTGGTGCAATTTAGTTGAGTTCGTGTACGAGTATTAGTGCACGATTGCATTTTGAGTCTTTTGGCACAGTAGGTGTGTTGCATGTGTCATTTTTTTGGTCGTGCACGTAGGTGGTTTGTTACATACGTGCGCATAGTCGTGTCGTGCTCGTGCACGTAGATGTGTCAGTGCATGATGTAATGTGTGTGTGAGTCCGTGTAGTTGTGTCCAAGTTCTCATGTGTGTATGCTCTAATGAGAGTCTTCGTCGTAGTCAAGTCGCGTCATCGGCAAAAGACAATTGGAGCTGAGGAAGAAGTTAAAGTCGTCAGTAAGGTGTGTCACAGACGGCGAAGAAGTGAAAGACGCCAGCAAGTTGTGTCACTGCAGCCACGCCGGTAGACAGCATGCTCGTGTTCACACTGTTTGAAACCAAGATTCTTGCTGTCCTCCATGCAGACTCTGATGAAATAATAACGAAGGTCAATGCGTTGACATTTTAACAAAGGCACTTGGGTGAGTTAAATTCCAAGAGCTACGTGCAAGAATTGGAATGGTCTGAATAAATTCAGAGTTAGCACATAAGGATTAGGGGGAGCATTGTTAGAGTAATCTTGTGTGTGTCATGTGTTAGTTTTCAGCATTTAGACTGCAGTTTTCAGGGCTTTTATACCGCATTAACAAGGCAGTTGGTACTGCATGTGTAACTGGCCATTTAGGCCTTATTGCTATAAATAAGAAAGCAGCTGCGGTGTTTGAGCGATGAACAACAAGATAGAATACTACACGTGCGTGTGTTTTTTTCGTTGTGTTCATTGTATCCAGAAGTGTGAGTTTGAGTTTTTTTTCTGAGCTAACATTAGTTTTTTTTCTGAGCTATCAATTGGTATCAGAGCACAGGATAGTGAAGCGCCACCGCGGAACTTTCCTTCGTCGGTGCGCTTGCTGATGCTGACGCATCCGGGTCGACGATCTCCATTCTTCTCGGCATTATTTTGGGCATTCATCAGGCTCTGATACCAAATGTTAGCTCAGAAAAAAAACTCAAACTCATACTTCTGGATACAATGAACACAAAGAAAAAAACACACGCACAGGTAGTATTCTATCTTGTTGTTCACTGCTCAAACACTGCAGCGTTTTCTTCTCTTATTTATAGCAATAAGGCCTAAATGGCCAGTTACACATGCAGTACCAGCTGCCTTGTTAATGCAGTATAAAAGCCTTAAAAACTGCAATCTAAATGCTAAAAACTAAAGTCTAAATGCATGCTGAAAACTGAAGTCTAAATACTGAAAACTAACACATGACACACACAAGATTACTCTAACATTCACATCTGCAACAAGAAAAAAACAAATTTCGAGATTTGAGTACTATATTAACTAACTATGAAACGGCATGAGCTAAGATGAGTCTAATGTTCACACTTTTTCACCGTAGTAAGACAGATAACACTGAAGCGACAAAATGAGTCCAATGTTCTAACTAGACCTACACTAGATGAAAGAAAGAAAAAGAAAATTACAAGAGGTTGTAAAGTTCTTTGTTCTTCTTTTGTTTCCTTTTTTGGTTCTTGGTTACTCAAGTTTTTCTATGTAACCCTTCAAATTTTATACTCTGTTCAATAATTCTATGTGTCTGCCTACGTACTTTATTTTCCATACATATTTTGATGATTTGTAACCAGGAGAGACAGTAAGTAGTGATATTTTTCTTGCAAACTTTTACAAATTTTTTTTGATCTGCACCCTCTAGTACTCATAAAACAAATCTACCTTTAATTTGCATCCACATGCTGCGTAACCCCTGATTTGAATCCTCTATTAAGATTACGAGTTCAGTGTTTGAGAGAAAAATCTAGTATCCATTGCTCTACAAAAATTCCTCAATGATTTTGAATTAACACTAACTTCCATATTATAACAGGATACGGCATGCATGCAGAACAAAGAGATGAACT
The DNA here is from genome assembly GCA_036346575.1 of Dendrocalamus sinicus. NCBI lineage: Eukaryota > Viridiplantae > Streptophyta > Magnoliopsida > Poales > Poaceae > Dendrocalamus > Dendrocalamus sinicus. The sequence goes on from CM070641.1 coordinate 20,661,098, forward strand.
TGCCTGAGTACCCATCATAGAGATAAGGGTTCCCTTCGTACCCCTTGGAGTAGTTGCATAGATACCCTATGTTGCAATCTTTACGACTGCGCCCAGGACTTTATGACCGCTTACGATCGGTTTTGAGAGCTTCCGACCGCCTCCTGCTGCTGTTCGACCGCTCAGACAGCCGTTCGACTGCGTTTCTCTGCCGCTGCGCTGTCCTTCCTTCGACCTTGCTCAAGTTACCGTGGTCGCAACTCTCTACGATCACGCAGTGATGCTAGCGATCACTGTTCACCGTGGTCAAAACACCCTTTCGATCACGTTCACATCCTTGCAACGTGGTCGGAGTCCCTTCTGACCATGTTCAAGTCTTCACGACGCAGTCGCACCCTCTTCCGACCACTTATACCGTGGTCGAAGCCTTCACAACGTGATCGAACGCCCTTACGACCACGTTCAACTCTTCTTCAACGTGGTCGAACACTCCTACGACCACGTTCATGTTTCTTCGCTGCGGTCGTACGTCTTCCGATCACCCTCAAACTTTCTCCTCCGTGATCGTATCACCTCCTGGCCACTTCTTCTTCTGATTTGCCATGGTCGCAATGTCTTTCAACCATGTCTACTGGTACTTTGCCATGGTCGTAAGTCCTTCCGACCACGTTTGCCGTGGTCGTAAGTCGACTTCGACCATGTCTGCGAGATTGCTCAATGGAGACGACACTCAAGTTTTTCTTTTCACTTCTTTTCTTCTCGCATTACTCGGTGCACCTCTGGTTACATGACTCTACCCCTTTTTATACCCGGCTCTACAACTCTAACTCGGGTTTTTCAACTACAAGTACAAACCGACTCCGACTCCGGTTTGATTACTACTAACTTTCGACTTCAATTACTACTGACTTTCGACTACGATTACAACTGACTTTTCAGTCTGACTTTCGACTGCAATTGCGTCTCGACTTCGATCACGACCAAACCTTGTAAATGACTTCTAAACAAGATTATTTCCAACATTCTCTCCCTAATCTTGTTTAGTGACTTCAATCATGCCGATCTTCTTTCCTTAATCATGTTGACCTTCTCCTACTCCTGCTTCTTCCTTGGCTGGGCTTCCTGGGCTGGAGCACCTGCTCCCACAGCCTTTTCTCTTGTCGTCTTCCTCCTGCAACACTTCCTCCACCAGCAGTTACTTTCGCTGTCGTGTGGCCTTGCTTTCGACCATCGTCCTTCACGCTGTGCTTTCTCCCGCCACCTCGGGACCCATCTCCAACTTCCTTCTCTTGTTCATGTGAGCTCCTCCCGAGCTTGCCATGACTTTGCTTGCTTCATGCGGTCGGTGTCGACCACTTAGGCTGTTGCTGCTTCAACCAGCCTTTGCATTAGTTGCGCCTGCTCCGACTACTCCTTGTTCCCCTACGCATCCTGAGACGACTGTATGCGAGTGGACACCTCCTGTGCCGCTCGCTACAACTTTTCCTTTTGCATGTGGTCGGTGCTGACCACCTGGGCCGATGCTTCGACCATTCTTGCCAGTCCTTCGCTCCTCAACTGCGCTCACTATATGTGGTCAGTGTCGACCACCCGAACCAATCCTTCGCTCTTTTCTGTCTGCAGGCGGTCGTCCGAAGTCGGCTGCATCTCCTCCGCCACTTGTTACGACCACTGCATGCCTGCCGCACGCCCTTTCAGAGCTGTGGCTCGTTACGACCATGTGCTCTTTTCTGCTGTCTGCCATGACTTGCTTCTCAGCCGACTTACTCGTTACGACTACAGGCTTGCCTCTGGCTGCCCGTTGATGAAGTCATCCATGCTCTAGCTCCTCTAGACCGTTCTCCACACAAACTGGTCTACAAATTTTCAAAGGAATCTTGTACAACCGATTTGCTGACCTTTGCACCTTCATTATCAGCTGCTCACTGCTGTCAAACACCCTCATATAACTACCTTTCAATTCAATTTGGCATCCTTCTTCAGTTAACTGGCCCAAACTCATAACATTGCTGTGAAGACTTGGTATGTAGAATACGTCTAACAGCCGTCTCTGGCTTCCATCCTTGCATTTCAATAAAATTGTACCCTTTCCTTTAATCTGAACAGTTGAGCCATCTCCAAATTGTACCTTACCAAGTACTTTCTCATCTAACTCATGGAACATCGAGTATGTGCCTGTCATATGGTTGCTAGCTCCATTGTCGAGATACCAATATGCTGACTGTTCCTGTGTCTCCTCTCCCTTCTCCATCAAGTTTGGAAATACATTCCCTTTATTCAGCATCATCATTGTCGTCACATCTTCTGTACAATGGGATAGAAGTAAAGTCAACTCTTTATCTTCATGGGTGTGAGTGAGATTTGCCTCCTCAATCTTCTTCTTGCTCCTGTAGTTTGCTGTATAGTGACCAAATTTTTTGCAATTGTGGCACTGGATATGACTCCGACATTCCGCAGCGTAATGACCAAAATTTTTCACACTCGAAGCATCGGATGTGTGATTTGTCTTGAATCCTGTTGCCACCACCACGACCTCCTCTTCCAGGCTGGAAGTCTCTTCCTCTCTGGCCATACCCTTGTCCACGACCAGAGAATGAGCTTTGGCCAAAGCCACTAGATGATGAGTCTATCTGGTCCGGCTTGCCTTGGTTCCTTGTGTCCTCCTTTGCGAGCAACACTTGTTGGTTGTAAAATCCTTGCTCCTTGTGTGACTGAAACCCCTTCAGTAACTCCTCATGCGCTTTGAGAGCCCCAGTTACCTCTTCTATCTTCATCTTTGTGAGATCTTGGGAATACATGAGAGTAGTCACTACCGGTAGGAATCTTAAAATATGTCTGGCATCCAGGGGCAGGCTGTGCTGATATGGATGCTAGGTGCAGCATGATTGCAATGCCGAGCAGTAGCACTGATGCCATACCCCTCTGAAAATGTTGTAGCCAAAGTGGCATATCTGCTGCGCTAAAGGAAAAAAGGAAACATAGTGAGCAAAATTAATCGCCTGTTGATCGTCTAAAAGTTGTAACACTTTAATCTCTTCTCCGTACTATGCTTCTATCCTGTGAATGAAATCCTTTGTACAACTATGGTCAATTAATTTTGCATACGTGGTATAAGGGAAAACATTCGTTTGGTCTCTTCGTTTCTTGGTTGTAAGTCAAAGATCAGAGTTATTCAAGGCATGTTGGTTGCTTTCGGATTGCTGGTGTGGAATTCACATGTTCAAATGTCAATTTGGATCAAATGAAATTGTAGTGCAGGATTAATTGTGGTTCGTTAAGTCACCTCACAAAATAAGTAATGCTAACAATAAAATATCGATCCAGATTGATTGCTCGATTTGGATGTGGCCTATGCTTACCAAGCAACATCCATATTCCAGCTAATGTTTGTGTTTTTTTTTGTCTTGATAGGTTGGTTTATCATCTGTCTAGCATAACTTGTTCTCACTGTAACGACTCTCATTTGTAGGCTACGTGGAACACTGCATCCCATGCGAGATGTCTGATGACATGTTATGGGTTACTCACTACTACAGAAATCCACATTACAGACGGTTCAGAAACGTCATCACGAGGCGGTTTTACGACCGTCTAAAATATGGGTAAGTGATAATCCAAGTTATCACGAGCGGTTTTGAACCGTGCGTGATTATGCGATATCACATACGGTTTTCATTAAAACCGTCGTGATATCGGATAATCCTGAGCGGTTTTAATGAAAAACCGTGCGTGATACTCCTCCCAGCGAATCTATTTACGTTTATAGCTAGCCTCATGAAATGCTAGCCATGCCCTCTGAAACAAGCAGATAATCACGGACAAAAACATACAATTCACATCTCATTTCCTTTGGATACATTTCACGGACATAAAACATCCCATTGACATCGCACTTCATTTCACAAACATAAAGCATGCATCCATTTCGCAAATCGATTAATTGAATTGAAATGAAATATCCATTAACAAATGCCGATTACAAAAGATGTACACTTGCATTTGCACTTAGTGATAAGACCAATAAGAAATCATGGTGCGCGATGGAACCGTCCTCTGGCGTTATGACTTGAGTCGGCAAAAATGCGCCAACTCTCCTCGAATCCCTCCAAGAACAGTTTGTTTCAATGCGATTGTGGGATGGGCGCACTTTGTCGATAGGAATATCAATGTGCGTATATATGTAACGTGTTAAGTATGTAATTATGGGAAGAGTGACAAACCTTGCGATTGGTGAGCCTCGAGGAATCGAGAGTAGTTCCATATGTTGGCAAGCGTAGTATCCACATGTGTTGCCCAGCTCTGCTGGTGACACTGCAAAAATGGAATGTGTTAGTTCAAGAGGCATTAGTACCAAGCTGTTGCATAGGATTAATTAATGTGAAATAGCGAATACCTTAAAATCTCGAATATGTGTCAGCAGGCCTTTGGCCCGCTTGAGTCACCTCCCTTTTCAATGTAGGTGGCGAGCGCCCTCGTAGTCGAAAAGTTAACCTTAATCATTCGGAAGGAAAGAAAGTACAATGTAGATATGTATGGGAATATGTGCTTACCTATCGATTACTTGGTGAAGCTGTGAAGTCCATTTTATTCTTACTTAGGAATCAAGGTAATATACCTTGTTCCATTTTAGTACAATTACTATTAAAATCAATGAAAGTTCGAAGGAAGGGCATAAGTACATAATCCTTCTTGACGCAACCCCAAGATCCTGCTGCAATGTACCTCTCAACGAGGGTGTATCTGATCGATGGTTTCCTTGGCGACCAATTGTGGGTCCAAGAAACCAAGCGATAAGTTGGATGATCTAGCTTTAATCAGCATGTGTCTATATATATACACGAAAGCAAAAAAATTAGATATGGCATTTATCGGTATGACATTAACGGAGGCGTGATTGTACACACTTACGGCGTCGGCATCGAATGATTGAGGCGTCAAGAGCGTTGAGCGTGAGCAGATCGAATAAATCCTCAAAGGCGACCACGAACATACACTTTTGAAAAGCGTGGTGTAAATCTTCTTGGTGAATTTGTGGTGATACTTGAAGTCCGTTCTCCTCTAGCTTATTGGATGTTGCATATACCACATGTGCAATTGCGTGCAACTATATGGTAGCTTTTGGAGGTATTTTCCTCGAGCAGCGGCTGACCAAGCACGCAATTTGCGGGCCAAAGGTAGGTACGGAATATCATCATTGGTCTTCTTTGCTTTGCCCTTGCCGCCTTGCTTTGCCTCGGCTATAGGCCGACTTAACGGCGATCGGCGGCGGTGCAAGTTGCTCTGGCGAGAATAGGACCGTGGAGATAGCACCGGTGCGATATCCGGTGGTGGAACCGGCCGTCTTGTAATGAAGATGGCACGATGCAAGTTGCTCTGGCGCGAGAGTATGACCAGTGGAGATAGCACCGGTGCAGTATCCGGTGGTGGAACCGACTGGTGTTGTAATGGAGATGGAACCAGTGCATGTTGCTCTGGTCCTGCCACCGGTGAAGAAGACTCCAGGGAGATGTCGCTTTTGGGCCACTGGATGAATGTTCCGATGGCCTGTCCTAGAGTCATGATCTCATCGTTGGGGGGCTTCGGTAGCGGGATCACCTCAAAATTGACATGCACACCATCCACATTAACTTTTGCGAAGCCTGGCGCTAAAGCTTGACCGTGCATCATGGCCCCGATACCAGACGAATATGCCTGGCCCCAAGCCTTTCTTCGCCTCTGTTCCCTCGCCATCATCTGATTGATTGTTACGTTTGTATCGGGATGCGTTGCACACCGGACATACATGCGTGTTTGCATACTCTTTACGGTAGAGGATACAGTCGTTCGGGCATGCATGTATTCTTTCTTCTTCCATTCCCAACGGACAAAGAACCTTCTTGGCTTTATACGTGGTTTTAGGCAACTCATTTCCCTCCGGAAGCATGTCCGCTAAAAGACCTAGCAGCGCCGTGAAACTCTTGTCGGACCAACCGTTGCTTGCCTTCAATTTCAACAGTTCAAGCACGGCCGACAACCTCGTGTACTTGCAGCTCGTATACAAAGGTTTCTCTGAGTCCTCCATCAAGCCACGGAATTTAACATACTCTCTCTCATCATAGTTCTCTTCTACATCGCGAAGCATCTGATCCAGATTATCATCGTGCAACCTATCCGAATCCGAGCCACAATCGACATCAGCCGGCGGCATGTCATTCACTTCACCGGCGATGTCATCCGGGGCATATCATTCGCCATGGCGATGTCATCCGGGGCATATCATTCACTTCACCGACGATGTCATCCGGCGCATATGATCATTCACTTCGCCATGATGGTCCAACACGTATAATCCTTTTTGAAACCCTCCGAATCAAGTGCGCTACAATTTGCCCTTGGTTCTTAAACAACTTCAAATTCTCGATCGATTGCATGGACAGCACATATATTCCACCCCTTATTCAACATATCCTCCTCGGCTCTTATAAAAGCGAAGCGCCATTAATGTACTCTTCACTCACACGGCTCGCGGCATACATCCAGCTTGGTCCTACGTTACGTACATATATAACAACTTAGTATTAAAATATAGATTAACTAATTATAACTACATATATCCCGGGCCACATTTTTATATTGAGACTTAATTTGCTAGCTCAATTCATATTACAAACACAACGGCTATTATATAACCAACAATTTTGCAAATTAACCATCTTCAATAACCACTAATGGATTACTTAGACCTAAATTGTAATGCAATTAAATAAAAAAATTACATTACTAACCATATCTAGAGCAACCAGGAAAGACTGAATATTCAAAGCTCAATCTCGCCTCTTCCCACCAAATTAAGCGGCTTTGAAATCGCCTAGCTTCCTCCCAAGTGAAAAAGTGCGCAGCAGATGGCTAGATACGGATCGAAATGAAGACGGATGCGATGCGAGCGGCGCAATAAATGCCTTAGCCATTATCACGACGGTTTTAACTAAAACGTCTCGTGAATATCATGACGGTTTTTGATTAAAAACGTGCGTGATAACTAACTTATCCTGACGGTTTTTATTAAAACCGTGCGTGATATCTGAGATTATCACGAGCGGTTTTTAATACGGACCGTCAGCGATACTTCGATAATAACACTTTGTGATAATCCATTTTCCGCCACAAATACCACAGACGGCCTCCTAATTACAACCATCTGTAATAGTGTTCATCAGAGACGGTTTCACAAAACCGTCTGTGATGAGGCGTCTACTATGAGGCTTTCTGTAGTAGTGACTTCTCATGTAAGAAATGATTGGCTTCTGCATAACTGGAAACATTTTATCTTCTTGGTCTAAAAAGAATAGATTATAAATAGATGTAGGTTTAGGTTAGTAGATTGTGCTATGCAGCACCACAACATATTACTCCCTCCATTGTTTTTTACTCGCCATCTAGAGTCCGTGCAATTAAATTTTTTGACCACCAATAAATTTAAAATTACCTAGATTTACTATATAAAAAATATATCATTAGATTTGTCATAAAAAATACTTTTATAATATCATATTTTATTACTCCCTTCGTCCACAAATGTAGGTTGTTTTTCACTTTTTAGGTCTCCAATGTAAGATTTTAACTATAATTTACTGTTATAATATATTAGCAAAAATAATAAAAAATACATATTATGAAAGTATTTTGCAAGACCAATCTAGTCAATTTATATACTTTAACATATATTAATGGTCAAAGTTTAAAACTTTTGATTGCACGGAATCTACGGCAATTCATATTTGTGGACAGAGAAAGTAGTACATATTAATATGAAGTTATAAAAAAGGTCAAAGTCGTATCTTGGAGATTATGAAAAGTAGAAAATGTAAGTACAAAAGAACGAAGGGAGTATGTGAAAACGTCCACTATGGAAAAGATATGTCATTTCTGATCACAAAACATAGTGTTGTGTTATCTTGCAAAAAAAATGTTAACATACTACAAAAGGTCAATTCAACAAAGTGTTCTTTTGGCTTCTGGCTTGTGCTTTTGGCTTTTAACTTCTCTGGAAGTCAAAAAGCTAAACATCAAAACAGAACAACTTCTTGAAATCAATTCTCCAAACGGCTTTCCAAGCTCAAAACCGTGTGCATCATAAGGTCATCTCAAAAAGCGCAGATAAAAGCAATCAGCCGCATCAAAACCCCATCAATCGCAACAAAAAATAAGGCCATTTGTTTAGTATGCACATTTCATTGGAGACTAAGCAAGCTCCAACTAAGCTTGCAGGCTCCCACAGAAACTAGATTAAATTAGCTTTGTACCAGAAGCTTCAGGGTGGAGGGCTTAAAACTAGCTTTTGCTTCCAAAAAATCATAAGCTCCCCCTGAAGGGCTGGATTTTGCAAACAAAAAAAAAAATCAAAAACCAAAGTCTTTAACATTGTACCAAAAGTCAAATGCCTATTAGGACTCATCGCACGACAACAATCTAGCTCAGTGATTGCGCTAAAGTATACATGGGGACCTTCTCTAGTTCTCCGCCGAGAGTTTCCCCAAAATAGCCAGAGCTTCCTCGCTTTCCTCTCCCAGATCCTATGCCCCTCTACCCTCTCTCTTCCCCAACTCATTGCCGGCGTTGAGAGGGAGGGGGACCCATCCTTCCACTACTTTCTCTTGTAGATTAACTTAGTTCTAGTCTAGTTTGCTGGCGGCTCTTCCTACTAGGCGTTACTCCGGGAAGCTTTTGCCTCTACCGTCTTCAAGAGTTGCAGTCCAAGACGTTTCTCTTGGGAAGCTGTTTGCCTGCACCTTCTTCCTCTGGTGCTCCTAGATCGATACATGAAGCCACTTTTCTCATCTCCTCTTGGTGCATGCAAGGGAAAAGAGGTGGCGCCGAGCTATTTTCCTTCACCGGAGTAGCTTGATCCCATCGGATCTCCTGCCTAAGCTCCTTTTTGGAGACTCTGCCTGCCTAATTTGTGTTGTCCTCGGCTACAGCTTGTCCTCCTCGGGCTTTGCTATGGTGTCGTCCATCGTCGATACCTTGTTGGTGGTTTTGTTCATAGTCGGCACAGCAAGAACCGATGAGTTCCCCTTTACAATACACATACCCCCCTCCTTCTCTATCAATCTAGATTCCCCCCACTAGCTACTCCCTTCGTGGAGTTCCAACTGCCAGAATCAATGATCCAAAAATCATTAGCTCTTGTTGGCCAACCGGAGATTCACCAAGTACGTCAGCAGTGTCCTCTACCAACACAAATCATTTGGTGTCTATTTCAACTTTCGACCAATGGAGGCCCCTCAACTCCCACCGCTCGACATCATCGGCAAACACGCAGCAGGTGGCGGAGCCGTGTTCAGAATTCAGATACGATCATTCAAGGTGAGGAGCATAATGGCGTTGGTCTGAGTTGTCAAAGGACTTGGATATAATTTTTCATTTTTAGTGCTTGTTACACGTTAGGGACTGAGTTATATGATATCATTATCTCATGGTCCCTTTTGTAATCTTGAGGATGTAACCGTTAATCTAATCTGGATTTAATGGCATGCTGGGACATGTTTGCCTTCCAAAAAAATGCCAATCAGGACGAGCTTCATTGGCTTTTGTGGGTGAGGCATACCTATTTGCCCTTACAAACTGGTGAAAATTACCCACCATTTGTCATTGGATAAAAAGCATAATCTTGGGAGCCCTGCTCGGCTGTCCCATTGTCCCAAGAGGGGAACCGCACCCCACTCCCATCTAGGGGTGAAAACGGAACGGAAATATCCCGTACCGAACCGCATCGTTTTCTACATTTAACCCGATCGAATTCGTATTTTCGGACAAATTGGTCGGTTGAAATACGAATATCAAATTAAAGCGGAGCGGAAACGGTTTAGACGTTTTCCGACCGTTTTCTACTTTTCTACATTTTATTCGGAATAAACCGTATTGTAAACCGTATTTGGCCCACTAGAAATTCACTCACCTTCTCACAGCCCGAGAGCCCAGCCGCCAATGCCCAGCCCCCGCCCCGGCCCATTTCTATCCCTAAACCCTAATCCCCCTCACGCCCGAGCTCCTACTATTCCTATTGGCTGCGCGCGCGCACCCGCCGACGCGACTCCAGCGGCGCCGCCGCCGGCCGCGCGTGCCATCCGGCGCCTCACCCGGCGCTCGCCCCACGGCCGCCTCACCCGGCAGCTCCGCCGCCCCGGCCGCGCGTGCCATCCGGCCGCCTCACCGCGCTCGCCCCGGGCGCCTCACCCGGCGGCTCGCCGCCCCGGCCGCCTCACCGGCGGCTCGCGCCCGCCGGCTCAATGAACCCCTCCGCATCACCGCGCTCTTGTCATCCTCCTCGCCGCCGGCATCACCGCGCTCGTGCTCTACCTCGTCTACCGCCCCACCCGCCCTGCCTTCGCGGTCACCTCCGTCGCCCTGCCCTGCCATCGATGGCGCCCCCCACTGGAGAAGGTGGATCTGGTCCTGCAGCAATGAGGAAGGGCAAGACCAAGACAAAAGTCGTGCGCCACCTTCTAGCGCCGCCGGAAGCATCGGCAGCGGCAGCAACGGCTCCAGCAGCAGGTAACTAACAGCTACCTATTACGTGCTTCAACGAGATGTATTTTGTCAATTTGTCAACTATGTTATTGATGAACGGTTCTTCTATAAATTGAAATTACAGAGAGATTACTTGTATGGCTGTTGCTCCATGGAGTATGCCAGTCTGTTTGTTTGTTATTCCAGTACTACTATAGTTGATAAACCAGGAGGGATTCACATTGAAGCTCATTTAAGTTTACCTGCTTTGCTTATTGTGGATTTCAACTTTTCAAGTAATATAGAGATAGCAAGGTAGTTTTCCTATTCTCATGAGCTCCTATAGATGGCCATGTTGGTTCATTATCGAGAGTCGCTAGTATCTTTTCGAGGGGAGATAGTATTGCAATTTAGGTAGGACCGTTCTGCAGTTTTATTGTGGATTGTTCAAAACATAAACATAAATTTACATCAAACTTCAATTAAACTAAAATGCGTGCAATTCAGTTATAGTAAAGCAGTGAGGAAAGATGCCATGATATTCAAACTGCAGCTCACTAATCACTATATCATAATATGCAATGTAAATTGTAATATACCTTATTTGCACCATTCAAAATTTCTCATTTTGTGAGGAAGTTTTTGAGAAGATAATCAAATTATCATAAAGCGTTGATGATATTTTCTTATTATCATTCTTATTATCATAACCTTTTCTTGAGCTTACAGGATACTTCATTATTTTGTTCTTTTCTTTTTACATTGTACCGCTTGGGAGCCTTGATGCATTAGAATAATCTTTTATCCAAATGTCACATGTCCGATACATCTATTGAACACATAATACCCATTCGAACTAAGGGCAACAATTTTAGTCTCTGGCTATTTTGTTTGATGGAAAGCATGTGCCATGGGACAACGTACTCAAGCCATGTATAATGCGAGATGGATTGATTTGTTGGACTTCGCACTTCGCAGTGTGCTATGTTTTATTGGTGGAAATTATGGTATTGCTATTTACTAAGCTTATGTCTTGATTGCACTTGGTCCTACAGGTCGGTATTCCGTATTGAATTTTCAGTATACCGACCGTGTTCGACATAATTCCGTTCGAATTGGTTCGTTTGAAATTCTCGATATTCCGTAAGTTCGCGTTCGTTTTAGTGTCGGCTTTACGCTTTACTTCGTTTTCGTATTTAAATGTTGAAGTAGAAAACGGTTGAGGAGTTTTCCGACCGTTTCCGACCGTTTTCATCCCTACTCCCATCCTCGCCGCCCACTCCCGCCCAGCCTCCAGTCCCGATGCCTCTGGTCACCACCGTCCCCAGTCTTGGCCCTCCCAATGACGCAACAACTACCTCCCTCTCGGTGCTGACGCCGCTGCCACCTCCCACCTGTGCTGACGTTGCCATTTCCCTCCCGGTGCCGTGCCAACCTGAAGGTACATCATCCCTCCATGGCCGATCTGCTGACCCCTACTCCCTGTTAGACTACACAGGTGATCATAAGTGTCGAGTGGTCATAATGACCATAGTCAGTCATATGACCATGACACGGTCATACGGCCACGGCTAAGTGGTGCTGTCATAAGCACTGAGTGGTCGTAACGACCATGGTCAGTCATATGACCATAGCCAATCGAGATCCGGATAACCACACTACAGGAGATAACTTTCCTAGTTTGTTAGGATTCCTTTTTGGCATGGATTTGGTTTGTTTGGAAATCGTCTTATCTCCTATACTCTATATAAGCCACTGGCTCCATAATACAATCTCAAGCGTATGAGTATTTTTGCCTTTATAGTATCAGAGCACTCTCTTTCCTAAGACCATCCCACCAACCGTCCTCTATCTCCCTCTCATGTCTGCCCCGATCGACCTGCCACCATAGCCCAAGCTGCCACCAAGGAGGAGGCTGTCGCTAAGGCTGCACTATGGGCATAGGCCATCGTGGCTCCGAGCATCAAGGCGCTCGTTCCTATCACCTATGACATCACCACTGAGAACTACACGCACTGGCGCAGGCTGTCCGAAGTTGCTCTCTGCAAATATGCTCTTGAAGACCACATCGTGCCGTCATCCACGTCCAACCCTGACCCCTAATGGCGATGCCTCAATGCCCTCATCCATTCACAACTATACGGCACCATCTCCTCCGAGATTGTTGACATGGTGATGGACTCCGTTGCCTTCGCCTACACCATTTAGGCATCCATCGAAGGCATCTACCATGACAACGCCGACACACGTGCCATCCTTCTTGAACAAGAGTTCTATGGCCTCATGCAAGGCACAATGTCCATTGGAGATTATTACCACAAGCAAAAGTCCCTCGTTGACAAACTGATGGCTGTCAGTACCACCATCCTCGACAAAGGCCTTGTCCTTAACACCTTGCATGGACTGCACCTGCGGTATGCGCACATGTGCACCCTCATCTCTGTGTGATGGATGCTCCTGTCAATGAGACACTCTCCACTCTCTAGCTTGAGGAGCTCAACGCCGGCACGATGTTTGACTCGTCACACACCACGTTCATCGCCCACAATTCCTTCGGCGGCAGCAACAAGTGCAAGGGCACATCCACTGCCAACAACGCCACCACCAACGGTTCCGGTGGGAACTACTCTCGTGGTGGCACCACTACGGCAACAACACTCCAACACTCGATGCTTTCAACCACCTATGTAGTCTCTAACACTCCATGTTAGATCTCAATTCTCTAACTAATCAAAGGGACGGATGGATGGAACTGGTAGTAACTTTGTTGATGCACAAGTACTAGTTCCTTGCTAGGCGATTCCAGATTAGTTTGGTTAATAGCTGATTGCTTCTCTTAGCACTAGTACAAGAAACTGGTGTTCTTCTAATTGTTCATGTTTGTGCATATCTCATTCATGTTATTAATCATTCGTGTGATTGTTGCTCTATCTATTCGGATAGTATTTTCGATTCGACAAACATATCTCATCGTAGAATGTAGGTTTAAGAGCAAAGGATGTGTTTTTTCTTTCTACGGACCTTTTCAGTGGCGTTCTGTACTGGTCAACTCTTTTGTTCACTCAATAGAAGCATTTTTTCTTTGGACCTGTAACGCCCCCATTTCTAGGTTGTTATGATATCCTCGCAACTACTCAGGATTGTTCAGCTGTGAGTACTGTAAATGAGTGTACACCATTACCAATACAAGCTTAAGCATAAAAACTAAAATTTATTACAAAATTAAGGCTTAGCAGCCAAGTTTTACACAATGGAGTGTACAATCTAAAGTTATAATACAATACAAAAGAAACTCCATAGGCATGCCTGAGTGTAGAATAAACCCTAACACTAGGTGTCGTCTATATCATAGAGCTCAGCATTGTCTTCATAAATTCCTTCATTTTCTTAGCAAGCATTTTCTGTTTATGATTTTAGCAAGTATGAGTACAACCAACCATACTCAACAAGTCACATGGGAAAATGCTATATAACTATTTGCCAAGATTTCCAAAAAGAGGGGAATATAAGGGTTTTATTAAAGTATTTGTGGATGTAATTTTGTTTGTAAACATAAGATAACAAATCATGAACTTCTTAAGGAAGTTGGGGTTCTAAAACTTGATTACCTGACTTCAACATTTCCAAATCTACTTATGCTTCACTATTGGAATCACCCATTAAACACAGCTTCATTGACCGGAAGCACGGTGTATTCGAATACCAATAATTATGACTTTGCAGAGTCGCCAACTTTACCAACAAGATTCCTCAACCCTCATGACTGAGTTGAGAAAACAAGCTTGTTTCACTACTCATCTCTTTATATAGCCTCTACCTGATAGACTAGGAACCCCTTGTCATGGAATACAGCGGCTTGACAGGGCGGAGTCTACTGTTGTGAAAGTATGGTTTTACCATTTCCGTACCACATCCCTACGCTGGCTGTTCCCACTTCTGGAACAGTACATCATGCCTTGGCGTGCGGGGAGGCGTGGGAGACTTTAGCAGGGTTCGGTGCTTGGGGCAGAGGGGTGTTAGGTCGGCCGAGTGAGGAGTTGTGCAGGATTTTGGCAGTGTTGAGCTGTCGACTGAGAGAGAAAAGGGAGTAGAGGCGGTGGTGGTGAAAATATCGACGGCGGTGGTGAATTGCGACTGTTGGCGCTTTGTCGATCAAGGGGAGCTGATGAGGGTTGTCAGAGGAGAGGTACGGTAGCCTGCCAGGTTGCAGTGATGAGGAAGCACCAAGAAGGCGCGGGAGGAAGTGAGAGAGCCTGGGCAGTGGCAAAACCAGAGACGGCGGTGACAATTTCAGATAGTGGGTTTAGGGCACAATTGGCTGGGATTTGAGCTAGATTTGGTCAAGGTTTAAAGGAAATCAAATCCAAATGATAATTCAAATTTCTTTTGAAATTTCCATTTCTTTTTAGGGCCTTTTCAACATGAAAATTATGAAGCACTAGTCATCATATGCGCCAAAACTCACATAAAAAAAATGCCAAATTGTATAGGGGAATTGATTTGCCCAATAAAAAAATAGTTGTAAGATCGAGGAGGCCGACTAGAGGGGGTGAATAAGCGGTCTAAAAATTTTCTTCAAGTTAATACTAACAATTCTAGACCTTTACTATTTGCCTAAACCATGTATATAATGCGGAAGCTTAAATCAATTTGGTTTAGCTCAAATAGCGCCTAAAACAAATAAATTCGCCTAAGTGCACTAACAATTCTAGCCTAGGTCAAGGTTTGCAATCCTAGGTAGGCAAGCAATCAAATTGATTCTAAATATGTAAATTGCTCAAAAGTAAATTGAGCACAAGAAAGCAAACCACAATGACACGTTCTCTTTTTACCGTGGTGTTCAAAGACTTGCCGGTCTCCCCTAGTGCACGTTAAGGTAAGCCCGAACTAATCGGACCGGCTCTACGAATTAAGCCTTCCACCTCAATTCCACTAGTGGTAGCTCTTTCCCGCTCCGGGTAGGTGAGCTCCAACCTTCACAACTTTCTTTGAGAAGATCACTGCGCACGATGCCTCCAACTCCATCTAGGAGTAGGCAAACTCCAAGAGTAACAAGTCTGTTGGATCGAAATCGGCAACAGAGGGGGGGTGAATGGTACCCTTAAAAATCGACCCCCAAAAGTACCCACTTAAAACTTTCTCCGATAGCAATTGATGCTATGAAGAAATAAAATGAAAGTTCACCGGAGACGAAACATCAAATCATCAGACAAGGAGGCAGACTAGAGAAAGCAGATCGGCAAAGAAACTGCAGTAAAATATTGCCACGGCAGAGTAACAGCTCAAAACAATACCACAGCAAGAAACTGCAGACACGACAAGAAAACAGCTCGAAAACTCGCCACGGCAGAGAAAACAGCAAAGAAGGCTTGCCACAGCAAGGTAAATTGCGGAAATGACTGT
The DNA here is from genome assembly GCA_036346575.1 of Dendrocalamus sinicus. Taxonomy (NCBI): domain Eukaryota; kingdom Viridiplantae; phylum Streptophyta; class Magnoliopsida; order Poales; family Poaceae; genus Dendrocalamus; species Dendrocalamus sinicus. Next base: position 20,676,968 of record CM070641.1, read on the forward strand.
TCACGGCAGCAGCCGAAAAGCCAGGATAACAGAGAAGGGGCTGAATAACTAATCAAATAAAAACTCAGTGCTGCTGAAAAATACAGAGCACAAGAAGACACAAGAAGAACTAAAAGACAACAAGAAAAGAACATGTACTCGCTCCCTTTCAAAAGAAACGAACAGGACTTCAACTCCTTTTTTGTGTCACGGCTGGCAAAGAGCAACAATGCAGAAGAATGCTGAGAGAGGGAGAAACTGAGAAATTACAGCTAATAAAAGCGTGTATGAGCTGCTAAAAAACTGAAGGTAAAACATGGAAGATTTTAGGACTTAAATAGCCAAACAAGACTGCTGCAAATTGAAGAAGAGGCTGCCGAAAAACACCAAAAACAAGGTCTGCAAACAGGGAATAAAGTGCTGAACTACCAAGGCTCTTTTCTGGCCAAAGCAAACCTGAAAGCACTAGAACCCAAAGCAGTCATCACAGCACAAACTAGAACCGAAAACAGCACCTGTCCAAAAGAGCTAATGAGCTGAAAAGAGCACCTTGCTGCTGGATGCCAAAAGATCAAAGCTCACAAGGAGCAGGACTAAAAATCAGCAGCAAAGAAGGGAAGAAAACGATTAAAAAGGCAGCAAGAAAAACCCAAAAAAATAACTCCTAGAGACACCCAAAACTAGAAGTAAGATTGATTGATTTCCTGCTCAAGCCTTCATGCAATAATTGAGATCTTCATGCAATAAAAGAGGCATACGGCCAACAAAATAAATAGCTAGAAGAAAGCATAACATAGAATAACAAAGGCAGGTTATCAAGTCTTCTTAGACACAAGTTTTCACAAAAAGATGAAGAGACATGAATGCTTAAAACAAGAGGAATGATTACATTAGTTCACCCCATCTCACAACTCAAGAGGAACACCCAAAATAAAATACAAGAGCTGCCCTAAAGCCTTTTCAACTCATGTATGGAGAGAACCAACTAAAACCCTAACTTTCACACACACTCTCTCTCAATTTCAGTACTAGAGAGCACCTCTCTATTTATAGCCTCCATAATGGGTCACACCACGCTTTACCCATTAATCCTCCACCAACTCATGGCGCTTTATCCACAATCCACTTCCTTTAGTGCAGCTTTGCGTATTCACCAAAACGCCCCTCGCGCACCATCCAAGAAGCTTCCTCATTCCTTGCCCTCCAAGCCACGCAGCCACCTCGAGTCCTCGCCGTCTTCGGCACACCTCGACCGTTCTGACCTCAGCACCGCCCGCGCCTAGTCCGGTCATCCCGTGCCTCGCCATGACTCCACCTCGACGTCCTGCAGCCATCACAGACAAGAAACAAATCTCATAGCATCGCTCGAAATATTGTAACCATACAATAATATTAGAAGAAATACTCAAAGTCCAAACCGATCGAAACGAAAAGTAAACGACTTAAGCACGTTCGACCTAGTTCGACAAAGTCCGACCGAGCCGATTGCACCACGCAATGACATGGTCCGAACCACACAAACCAAACTCGACTTTCCTAAACGATGTCAATTACTCATCACACACATGGGGTCATAACCACATGGTCTCTCAATCTTCCCCTTGATGAGTATATTGACAAACCCAGAAAAAGCATGAAGTTGAGATTGTTTTGAAAAGTCCAACATGGTCCAAAGGAAGATAATGAAGCTAATGACCATGTCGACAGAAGGAACACTAGAGCAACAAAGAAAGAGTAAATTATTCTCCAAAGCTCTAGAAAGATCCCAAAAGGCTTTTTCTCCAACATTCTCCCCCTTTTGGCAATAAACACATCAAGGTGCAAGAAGAAAAATAAGGCATGGTGTTGGATGAAATGGCTGAAGTTTGTTTATTTTAAGCATGTAGAGCCATGAAAATTATCCGAAATGACCATTTGAGTATGACACCAAGCCATAACACATAAGCATGCTATCAAGATCATGACAAGACATGTATAGACAAGCTAAGCCAAATAAGTCACAATCTGAAAATTAGTGAAAGTTCTTAGCATGTCAAGTCAACCAAGATTCTAGTCTAGCTAAAGGTATCCAAAGATGATGCAGGCCATGTCAATAAGCTAAGTGGAACCAAAAAGCTAGTATTGAGTCAATTTAGAGTGCTACAAGCTCAAGAATGATACATTTGTTTAAGTACTTGTGATGTTTGTAGTTAAGCAAATTTAGCACATACGACATTGTTCCTTTGAAAGCTCATGGTCGTTTCCAACCAAAATTTTTTTGTCATGTGCTAGATCTCAAGCCTTATGCGACCACTCCAAGCAAGAAGCTTAAGAAGATAGTCTAGGTCATCCAAAACTCCCTTTGAGTTCATGCCTAGTGCAATGGCAAGCCGTCTCATGAGAAAGAATTGGTGAGATCAGTTCTTTCGCACAAAAGAGATCTTTTTGCTTTTAACATGTTGTACTAACTCATGCTTCATTAAGAACCTAACATAGCTCAATCTAAAGCTCAACAAAGATTCAAGACTCAACTCAGCCTATTTGACATGGCATGAATCATAAGAGGATAACTAAAGACAGACTAGTCTCAAGAGTTAACATGACATGAATTAGTTCAAGTTAAGCATTTTAAGCAACCTACCATGGCAAAGACTAAACGATATATATAAAGTCATGATAAATCGAGCAAGTAGGCACAGATCATGGCAAGGTGTAATGCATTGTAAGCATGTCATAAATGGATAATAATCAAGGCTCCATGTAGTTATATTACAATGCAAAATGCTGAAATGCAAGAAAATCCAGCTCCCCCTCAATATGTAATGCATCTTTTAGTTCAAATTGAGTTATGTCAATATTAAGCTTTAGAAGCTCCCAAACGAACTCCCCCTGAACCAAAGCAATAAAATCAAGAAGCTGGCAAGAAAATCACAAAAGACAGTCCTTAAAGCATAGATAAGATAGAGAGGATAAGAGATAAGAGATCTAAGCAGCTAGACTAGAGAAACACTCTAACCTATGCTAGGAGGACTAACCCAAATGCACCCCGGATGCAATGCAACAGAAAGGAGTAAGAGCATAATCAATATAATAAAGCAGTAAAGCATAAAGCTTGATAAGAACATGTACCCTATGGATACAACCATATTTGCTATACTTGTTGTTCCAATTACAAGAGCTCCTACACATCACTTAAATTATGAGATGAGCTCGTTTCAAAGAGATTTTACTTTATTTGATAAAGAACTTATGATATTACATAATGAGAGTTTGTTGCGTTTGTTATCATGTACCAAGATTTATGATCAAGATCATGCAATACGTGATGCTACACCTATGTTAAAACCGAGGACGGTTTTCTGTCAAGAAGGGGAGGATGATGTGACCACGCCACCAACACATACGACCATAGCGGCAAATATCAAGATTGAACTAAAGGTGAATTCGTTTCTTCAACTTCAACATATTTTAAGTGAGAATATGACGCTACCTAATGATGAAAATATATATATTTGTAGCACCACATCACTTTGGAACCAATTGAAGCAAGGGTTCAAGTTGGACAGGTTTTGGAATCCAATTCGGCCTCCAGATCAATTCGGATTCAGCCTGACAGGCCAACTTCAAATGGCCGTAACTTTTGATCCAGAAGGCTTCTCGGGGCCCGTGAGTACTCGTTGGAAAGCTCTTGGAGTCTACTTTCAGATGGATCTGGTCTCACCTCCAAACTCTATCCGAGTAGATCAGAAACTGCGAAAAAAATACACATCACTTTTCCAGTCCGAGTCAAAGTGGGCCGAGGGCCTTGTAATTTAGGCTATTTGGCCGGGACTGTTCATGTGAACAGTACCATGGCCGCATGAACAGTAACTAGGAATAGTACCATATCTCTTTTCATTAGATAAGTGTGGCTTTCCCCTCCCCTATTTAAGGAAGTCGCACCCCTTTAGTTTTCCTCGGGTTTTTCTTAAGAGATTATTCTGCTTAGCAGTTTCGCCACATGTTCGGTTGAGGAATCCCAACTTGTGAACTTAATATTTATTCGCAATACAGATTGCATCTTTTACTCTCTTGCTCATGTTCTCGATTTGCTTGCAGGAGATAAACTTCTTGGCGAGGTCAATCGTGTTCGGCACGGTTGATAACCAACGGAGCAGTGGTGTAGTGATTGCGAGGGGTTTGATCTGTTTTGGTCGGAGCCTTTGGATCATCAACGTCGAAATCTCCATAATCGACTTATCTGTACCTCTCGGAAGATCGGGCCATCGTCACATCAAAGCTCCCGCTCACAACAGTCCATAAGGACATACCACCCCAAGCTCTCCCCGCAGAGCTGAAAACCTAGAGCTATCAAAAGGCTTGGTAAAGATATCAGCCAACTGGTGGTCACTCTCCACAAACTGGAGCACAATGTCACCCTTCTCTACATGGTCTCTAAGGAAGTGATAGCGAATATCAATATGCTTGGTCCGAGAATGCTGCACTGGGTTCTTAGCAATGTTAATCGCAGAAGTGTTATCACAAAAGAGTGGAATACTGTCGATAACTAACCCAAAGTCCCGTAGGGTCAAGACCATCCAAAGTACTGGCTGCAACAATCGGCAAGCAGCAATGTACTCGCCTCTGCGGTGGACTGTGCAACACCGGACTGCTTCCTAGAAGACCAAGAGATAAGAGAAGTGCCAATGAATTGGCAGGTGCCAGAAGTGCTCTTCCTATCTATCCTACAGCCAGCAAAGTCTGCGTTCGAGTAGGCTCTCAAGGAAAGGCAGGACAAGGAAGAGTATCAGATACCATAGTCAATGGTAGCTCGAAGGCACCGAAAAATGCGCTTCACCGCCTGGCGGTGAGATACGCGAGGAGAAGCCTGAAACCGAGCACAAAGACACACGGAGAAGTGTATGTCCGGTCTCGAGGCAGTGAGGTACAAGAGGGAGCCAATCATGCTACGATACTCCTTCTGATCAACTAGCTCGCCATCCTCATCTGGGTCAAGTGTGGCGGAAGATGCCATGGGAGTCGACAAAGGCTTACCATCACTCATGTCAAAGCGCCTCAGGAGGTCACGAGTGTACTTGCCCTGATGCAAGAAAGTACCCTCCCGAGTCTACTTGATCTGGAAGCCAAGGAAGAAGGTCAACTCGCCCATCATGCTCATCTCAAATTCGGTGCTCATGACATCCGAGAACTATGAAACGAGAGCATGAGAGGAGCCACCAAAGATGATGTCATCCACATAAATCTGGACGAGCCGTAGATCAGTGGCATGCCTACGAAGGACCAAGGTCTTATCCACTTTACCCATCTCAAAACCATGACTTAACAGGTTGGACTTAAGCCTCTCATTCCAAGCTCTAGGGGCCTACTTAAGTCCATACAACGCTTTGGAAAGCTTGAAGACATGGTTTGTGTATTTGGGGTTCTCGAAACCTGGAGGCTGTCTGACATAGACTTCTTCCTCAATGAAGCCATTAAGGAAGGCACCCTTGACATCCATCTGGTAAAGCTTAAAACCCTTAGAAGCTGCGAAGGCAAGCATAATTCTAATGGCCTCAAGTCTAGCTACAGGGGCAAAGGTCTCCTCAAAATCTAGACCCTCAACCTGGGAGAAGCCCTGAGCTACTAGTCTAGTCTTGTTTCGAATAACCACCCCATCCTCACTCTGCTTGTTTTTGAACACCCACTTAGTCCCAATGACATTGTGACCTCGAGGGAGCTCAACAAGCGACCAGACCTTGTTTCTCTCGAAATTTTCTAACTCCTCATGCATGGCATTGACCCAAGACTCATCAGAAAGTGCATGACACACATCATTGGGCTCAAAGGTGGCAACAAAGGTAGAATAGAGACAAATGTGACATGCCAGACTTTGAGTGAGTGACATGCTCAAAGAGGTCTCCAGTCATCTGCTCAGAAGGATGGTCTTTCTGGATATGTCAGGGAGGTCCAGGATGAGATGAAGAAGTGGCCTCTACCTCATGAGCTGATGAGGTAGGAATAGAGCCACTAGCTCTAGAGGAAGCAGAAGGCATGGGCTGATCACCTGGAGGTGCGGTGGAAGAAGGCACCTCGAGGGGTGGATGAGGTACTGGATCAGGTAGACAACCCTCATCTCCATCGTCCTCATCATCCACAAAGATTGGCTCGATCGCTCTAAAGAACTCGAGATATCGGGCCTAGTCCCGGGTGACCGCCTCGTCGAAGGTCACCTCACAGGTCTCTACCATTTTACTAGACTCGCAGTTCCAAACCCTATATGCCCGCGAAGAAGTCGAGTAACCTAGAAAGATACCATCACAAGAACGTGACTCAAACTTGCCTAGTATCCCGGACTTCAAAATGAAACACTTGCAACCAAACACACAAAAATGAGAGACACTGGGCTTTCGCCCGTATCTCAACTCATAAGAAGTGCGATGCAAGTGTGCCCGAAGAAAAACTCTGTTCGAAATATGGCACGCGGTGGCTATCGCCTCAGCCCAAAACTTCCGCGGTGTAGAGTACTCATCAAGCATCGTCCTGGCCATCTCGACCAAGGTACGGGACGCCATTCTGCTTGGGACGTGCGGAGAAGAGAACTGGTGCTCTACACCTGTTTCATCACAGAATCTCTCGAGGTAGGAATTCTTGAACTCTGTGCCATTGTCACTGCGGATCGCTCGTAAGGCACCTGGAAGCTCAACAGAAAGCCTACTGAAAAGACCTCGAAAATGTGTAAACGTCTCATCCTTCGAGGCTAATAAAAACACCCAAGAGTACCTCGAGAAGTCATCGACCACGACAAGGACATACCACTTCCCTCCTGCTGACTGCACTCGAGTTGGTCCAACAGTGTCCATATAGAGCAGCTGTCCTAGTGCATCGGTCATAGTAACTGTGACCGGAGGGTGAGAAGCGGCAACCATCTTGCCGTGCCGGCATGGAGGGCACACAAGATCTTTGACCATCTTGAGTTTCGGCAGACCACAAATGAGGTCGTTACCGCTAACTCGAGTCAAATGGTCAAATCCGATATGACCAAGTCTCCTATGCCAGAAAGAAAGGTCGCGGGACTCAGAAGCAACTAAACACCTGAGAGGATCACCAGAAGACTCAGAAAAATTAGCACGAAAGATTCTCCCATAACGATAAATCTCGCAAACCAGACTACCCGAAGAATCAAGAATTTTGCAATTGTTTTTCTTAAAGCTCACCTCATACCCGTCATCGGTAAGCTGAGAGACTGAAAGCAAATTATACTGCAGCTTACTAACCAAGGCAACATCTCTCAAAAGAAATGAATCATTAACGCGCACAGTACCTTTGGCGATGACGCGCCCAGAAAAAGCGTCTCCGAGGGTGATCGTCTCATCACCTGGAACACGAGCTAGAGAAGAGAACCAATGAGAGTCTCTGGTCATGTGTCGTGAACACCCGGAGTCTACGAGCCAAACATCTCTCTTCCTAGCCCGGCGAGCCTGAGTCAACAAGAGAGTAAAGGCTCAGTACTGGGATAAATCAAGAGTGATTTTGGCACCCAATACTGAGTAACACGTCAAGCAGATGAAGTAGTCAAGTACGACTGACCTCTATCTACCCTACGCTCTCTGTTGCTCGAAACAAAAGGTCTGTGAGCAGGCCTGAAGCTGTTGTTGGGCTTGACTGCTACGAAGGAGCGAGTCAAGTCACCAGCAACATGCTGATCACGCCACGGATAGCTACGGGGAAAGCGAGATCTACCCTCAGGACGGTGGAAGTCATGACCAACGGGAGCATGAGGACGAAAACCAGAAAACTCAGAAAAACCAAGTCCTCGATGCTGCCCAATCCATCAATAGAAGCAATCATAGACCTCGTGCTGGTCTTAGGTGTACTCAAGGTCTGGGGCTGACCCTGAATATGCCTAAGAGCCTCAGCACGGTCTCTACGCGCAATCTTGGCGCGCTTGAAGCATCGCTTGACCGTGTGTCCCGAGGGTCTCCCGAGGGTCCGTATCGCCCTTTTACGATTCGATGACGCTGGGGAACTTGAAGTCTTTTGGCCACACTGCCTGCTGCAGGCCCGCCGAGAGTGGGGACTTCGGATCGACATGCCGCAGCGGCATGCGGCTGGACGTGGGGGCATCGCGACTGTCCGCCCTTTCCGGTGTGGGCTCCGGCGCGACCACCTGCGTGGTCTGTTGGCTCCAAGCCTCTTACATGTCCCGGACAGCACCGCAGAGATCCCCTAGCTCCTGCTGGAACGCGTTGAGGGCTGCCAGCAAGGCGTTCTCCACTGTGGACGTAGCTGGGGCCGCTGGCGCGCCGGGCGGACGTGCCGGGACGGCGACGACCACGTCCCGAGCTCCCGGGCTGTCGGTTGCGCCGATATGGCTACCTCTATCCCCGTGGTCGGCGCCGCCAGCAACCGTCGCGGTGTTCGTAATTGCAGCGGTGGTGGCGAGGTCGGTCGTCGCAGCGATGGTGGCGGGGTCGGTCGCCGCATCGCGAACATCGACATTCGCGGCCACCGCGCACAGCCGACACCGAAGCCCAGGTGTTGACGCGACGCGTGTCCACGGTTGCCTTCTTCCCTTTCACCGCTGACGATGAAGCCTTTTTCGGTGCCATCCCTCTTCAAATCCTGAGGCTTGCTCCTGTCCTCCCCACGGACGGCACCAACTGTTGTGGTTACAGACCAAACAGAGAGAGAGAAGTGGTAGTAGGGAGTCAGTGAATAATGGCCTTGGTCCTTCTCCCCATGGCCTGCGTTAGGTATTTATATACATAGGGAGTGCTTTTATAGTTACACCCTTACACACATTCATCCCCCTCAGGGGCACTCAAGCCATTACACATGTTCTATTTTGGGCCGCACAGTCCTCTAACAGGCCTGCTGGGCTTAGGTGGGGGCCATCCCTACAACAACTGGGTAGCCATAAAGGTAGCTTTTGGATTTACTATGATACATGTTGAGGAATGTGAGCGACCAAGATAGAATTTACCCCTCCTATATAATACGAGAGATATATTTGACCCCTCGATATAGTTGGATTAAAAAGTGCATGGTCATGCCAAACGTGGTTGAGGAGTCAACTGCAGTTGAATAATCCATTACAAGCCCTTCTCCCATTGAATAATATTATATGCTTCCTGGGACTATTTATCGGTGAGATTATTTCAATGTCCAATGACCTAGGGCTAATATATTTTAGTATCTTTACACTAGTACGATCCTTTTATCTGGAAATACTCAGAGGACCATCTGTCATTGTTGTTTTATCCTTTGAATCAGCATCTTGCATATTTTAATCAAACTTCTACTTACATAGAACCGAGCTCGCTATACACAATTTTATTCCACTAAATTCACCATGGAGATTTATTTATTGGTGACGTGCTAATGGCGGAGATTATATTAGGACTTTCTAACTTAAATGTTTATGGTCATGTCCTATCATTTAATTAAATTTACAAAGCTGCTTGATTTGTCATTTAATTAAATCTACCACTGAGATTAATGGCGGCATGTCAAATGCTAGGGCATATATTTTAATTATAATTAAGGATAATCTTTATTTTTAAAGCCTTGCTTGTATAAGTACATATATTACTCAACTCATTTTCCTTCATCTTAATCTTGAATGTATTTTTAGTTAGATCCTTTATTAAATTTGGACATACAACCGGATCCATCTTTTATTAATGCCTTTGATTAAAATTTAAATTTTAATTAAATGTTCCAACTACATTATTTTCTTATATATGACATTTAATCTATTATTAAATCTTAAAGAATCTTATTTTATGTCCTAATCAAATTTATTAGCTTCTCTAGATCATTTCCTAATTTTCCTTAATTTTTACTAATTAAAATGGATTACAAAAATTGGATTAAAAATGGGAGGGGGAACGGTGCGGCTGGCTGGACTCGAACCGAGGATCTCAAGCCAGAACGTTTAACGCGCGCTGCTAGCCAAGTGGGCGAGACGCCTGGGCTGATGGAGGAGGCGGAGGAAATAAGGAGATATGTGGCAAAAGGGGGGTCAAGACAGAGGAAACCCGGCGGCGCTCGATGCTGGTGTCGCCGCCGGCGGCAGAGATGGTGGTCGGGCATGGGAACCTGCAAAATGGATTTCTCAAGTCCGCATCTACCCGTGGGTGGAATTTCGCCGGCCAATTCGGCTAGGGCGGCAGCCGGCGACTTATCTAACGGTGGCGGGAATGGGCCGACGGTGGAGACGGCGCCGGAGGGGACGGGGAGGAGAACGGAGGGGAGTTTAAGCATGAGGGGATACCAGGGAACTTACCCAGGCGGTTGTCGCGGCCAAAGGGATGCCGAGGCGAGCCGGCGGCATGCACAGGCGGCGGCGTGAGCATATTCACGGCGCCGGCAAGCTGGGGTGCAGGAGGGTTCCCGGCGACGGTTGAAGGAGGTTCGTGGCGGTGAGGAGGTGCTCCACCGGCGAGGAATCGGAGGGAAACTCGCCGAGGAGGGAGCTGTGTTGGCGGCGGCAGTTTCGGCCGGTGATGGGGAAGAACGGCGATACACGAGCCCCCGTGCACGAGAATCTAATTAACCTGGCGAGGTTGTAGAGGGAGAGCAATGGCACCGTATGACGCGGTTATCTAGGCCGAAGCTTCAACGAGCGGCCGGAATCGCACGGGAGCACGGCGGCGGCCGACACGTAGTGAGGCAACGGGGAAGAGGGAGGAGGCGCAGGGAGCAAGGGGGAAGCAATGGAGGCGTCAAGGGCTCTTATAGCAGTGGGGGATGGTCGCTGTGGAGCTCCTGTGGCTGTCGACCGAGGTGTAGTAGGCGGCATGGCGACGGCATGGACGGGCGACCGGCGTGCACAGGGCATGGCGACGGGAGTGACGCTGAGGCGACAGAAGCAGGGCATGGCGACGCGACGGAGGTAGTTCGGTGACATGCGCACAGTAACGAGCGAGCACGGTGACGGGGAAAACAGGGAAGAGCGGGATGGGAGTGACGCGCGAATAGGGGAGTGGGTGAGCCGGTCCAGAGCATTGACCGAGCAGAGGAAGGAAGAGAAGAATGGGGGAGAAGAAAGAGAAAGGAGGAGGAGAAATTTGCCGGCCCCGCGCGCAAGAGAAAGAGGGGGTAAGGGGGAGAGTAGAAAAAGGTCAAGGCCATGGCTTTGGATAAAAAAAATAGGGGGAATGAATGATAAATTAAGTCTCTATTTCACATTCAAGATTATTAATTTCAGTTTTTGCATAGAATTTATATTTAAATTTTCAACCAATTAAATGTGAGTTGTTAATACTCCTTTAGTCGTTGCTTCTCTAATTGGATTTTAAATTTTAATGCCCATTATTTAATACCTAAGTTTTTAGTTTGGATATTTATTTTATTGACCTGAATTTGAATTCAAGGTATTGGTATTTTGATTTCATGATCTGTAATGACATCTCTCCATTTTTGTAACTTGCAAGATTATTATTTATATTTGGGAGTACTCTTGATTATTAATTTGTATGGCACAAAACTCAAAAACACTTCAAATAAATACTCGGAAGAAATTTGAGTGCTAGCAAAATGCAAGAAAATTTTTGAAACTCCATATTTTTGTGCACTTGAAATTTCAGGATGTTACACTAACTAAGGACCTTCTAGAGAAGTCACAATATCCTTGTGATGTGATTGCTGGTGTGGGGGAGAAGCCCAAAGGAGTAGAGACGCTTAGGCACGATGACCAAACAGCTAGAGGTAGGGTTGTCCCTTCTAGTCCTTACGAAGACCTCAATGTTGAGGCGGCTGTGCGTGCACATGCCACTCCTTCTTCTGCTGTTGGTTCTTCCTCTTCTCCTGCTGCTGTCTCTTCTTCCCTCTGCTCTTCTTGCACCTCTCTCTTTCGGGAATGTCAGTACCTTATGAACACTCTCAAGAGGTTTGTAGGAGGCAAGAAGAAGCTAAATCTTATTCTAGACCAGTCCAAAATTTGCAAATTCAATCAAGGTCTAGGATATGATTTTCTTGAGGATGTTAGGAAGCATCCACCTGCCGTGCTCAGACCCATAGCCGCAGGTGTGATCGAGGTCAAGCCTAGAACCGAGAAAGTTCAATTCAAGTCGATGGGCTTTGTCCAAGGGAGTTACGCCAAAGAAGGTGATTCCACCGTTGCTTGCCTCTCGAAGGCGAAGCCTCATCATCTTCGCTTCTACCTCTCGAAGGTGAAGTATGGTTGCACCTTCGCCGAAAGGATGGACACTTGGTCGAGCGATGCTTGAGCACGCCAAGATTGCGCGAGAGATCATGTTCGCGATCTTAGAAGTATTCGGTCAGCCCTGCACCTTGAGTGCACCTAAGACCAACACGAGTCTAGGTTGATCACTCGAGGGTTTTAAGCGATCAAGACTTGGCTTTTCGGTGTTTCGATTTTCGTCCTCGGTTTGCCTCAGCTCGTGATATCTGTCGTCCTAAGGGTAGATCTCGTTTCCCCTGTCGAGATAGCTACCCGCGGCGTGATCAGCATGTTGCTGGTGTCTTGACTCACTCCTCCGTAGCAGTCAAGCCCAACAACAGCTTCAGGTCTGCACACCGACCTTCGGATTTGTTGAGCGACAGAGAGCGTAGGGTAGCTAGAGGTCAGTCGTGTGTGGCTACTTCTTCTACTCGACGTGTTACTCAGTATTAGGTGCCAAAATCACTCTTGATTTACCCCAGTACTGAGACTTTACTCCCTCATTGACTCAGGTTCGCCGGACGGGGAAGAGAGAGGTCCGGCTCATTGACTCCTGGTGTTCTCGACACATGACCGGAGACTCTCGTTGGTTCTCTTCCGTAGCTCGTGCTCCAGGTGATGAGACGATCACCTTCGAAGACGCTTCGTCTAAGCGCGTCATCGTCAAAGGTACAGTGCGCGTTAATGAGTCTTTTATTTTAAAAGATGTTGCCTTGGTTAGTAAGCTGCAATATAATTTGCTTTCTATTTCTCAGCTTACCGATGACGGTTTTGAGGTAGTCTTGTAAAATTCTTGATTCTTTGGGTAGTCTGGTTTGCGGGATTTCTCGTTATGGGATGATCTTTCTGGTGATCCTCTCCGGTGTTTAGTTGCTTCTGAGTCCCGTGACCTTACTTTCTGGCATAGGAGACTTGGCCATATTGGATTTGACCATTTGACCCGAGTTAGCGGCCATGATCTCATTTGTGGTCTGCCGAAACTGAAGATGGTCAAAGATATTGTTTGCGCTCCTTGTCAGCACGGCAAGATGGTTGCTGCTTCTCACCCTCCGGTCACAGTGACTATGACCGATGCACCAGGACAGCTGCTCCACATGGACACAGTTGGACCAGCTCGAGTGTAGTCAACAGGAGGGAAGTGGTATGTTCTTATCGTGGTTGATGACTTCTCGAGGTTCCCCTGGGTGTTTTTCTTAGCCTTGAAGGATGAGATGTTTACACTTTTTCGAGGTCTTTTCACTAGGCTTTCTGTTGAGCTCCCGGGTGCCTTACGAGCAATCCGAAGTGACAATGGCACAGAGTTCAAAAATTCCTACTTTGAGAGGTTTTGCGATGAGACAGGTGTAGAGCACCAGTTCTCCTCTCCGCACATCCCACAGCAGAGTGGTGCCGTGGAGAGGAAGAACCGTGCCTTGGTCGAGATGGCCAGGACGATGCTTGATGAGTATTCTACACCTAGGAAGTTTTGGGCTGAGGCTATAGCGACTGCGTGCCATGTTTCAAACAGAGTTTTTCTTCAGGCACACTTGCATCGCACTTCCTATGAGCTGAGATATGGGCGAAAGCCCAGTGTCTCTCATTTTCGTGTGTTTGGTTGCAAGTGTTTCATTCTAAAGTCCGGGAACCTAGATAAGTTTGAGTCACGATCTTGTGATGGGATCTTTCTAGGTTACTCGACTTCTTCGCGGGCGTATACTGTTTGGAACTGCGAGTCTAGTAAGTTGGCAGAGACCTGCGAGGTGACTTTCGATGAGGCCAGTCCAGGGACTAGGCCCGATATCTCAGGTTCTTTAGAGTAGTTCGAGCCCATCTTTGTGGACGATGAGGAGGATGGAGATGAGGGTTCCAGTTCCTCATCCTCCACTTGAGGTGCCTTCGTCCACGGCACCTCCAGGTGATAAGCCCATGCCTTCTGCTTCCTTTGGAGCTAGTGGCTATGTTCCTACCTCATCAGCTCATGAGGTAGAGGCCACTTCTTCATCTCATCCAGGACCTCCCCGACATATCCAGAAAGACCATCCTTCCGAGCAGATGATTGGAGACCTCTTTAAGCGAGTCACACGCTCAAAATCTGGCATGTCACATTTCTATCTCCATTCTGCCTTTGTTGCCTCATTCGAGCCCAAGGACATTTGTCATGCTCTTTCTGATGAGTCATGGGTCAATACCATGCATGAGGAGTTAGAAAATTTCGAGAGAAACAAGGTCTGGTCGCTTGTTGAGCCCCCTCGAGGTCACAATGTCATTGGGACTAAGTGGGTGTTCAAGAACAAGCAAAGTGAGTGTCGGAACCCGAAGTAACGACTCTTGGATCCTCTGTGTAAATCACACTAGTCCAGGATCAGCTAGTGCACACAGTGTACAACAAAGATAAATATCAACCATAATGACATTTATTAACTAAATATGGGCATGAATGCCAAGGTTTACATCAATGGCACATAAGCCAAATTTAAATATAAGCAGCGGAAGGAAAAACCGAAGCAGAAGAAGCCCACTGAGCCTACCCACAGGCAAACGACAGTAAGACGCAGCCTATTCGTCCAAGTCTTCACCGTAGTCGACGACATCTTCCTCTGTGTAGGGGGATTGCAAGGTGAGTACAAACTTGTACTCCACAAATCACACGGAGAAATGCAACATAATGATAAAGGCTTCAAAGGAAGGCTTATAGGGTTAGTTTGCAAAAACAACATTTAATGAAATACAGTAAATAGATTGAAATTGCCGAATTTAATACAATAAGTAAAAAACAGTAGTTGTAGTTGAAAATAATGCCGTTAGTGCAGGCTCCAACCAAACACCAACCTATCCACGGGCATCCCACCCGGACCATCTTTTCCAAAAGACTGCGCATGGATTCCATCCATCCACACGCTTCCAAACACTCGCAGATTCCATCCATCCACAAGTTACCATCCTCTCATGGGTTCCATCTACCCACAAGGTTTTCATTCTCTCATGGATTCCATCCATCCATAAGGTTTTCAAAAATCATTTTTAAAAACAAAATCTAATCCACAAAAAACTTTTACTCAGCACGGCTATCCCAGATAGATTATACACTCTACAGAGGTTGTACAGCTTTACTCATAAGACACGATCATCCCGTTGTACCACTAGATTACAAATGCAAAGCCTTCAATCTGGCCAAGCCAACTCTAAGGTTTCACCCCAGTAAGGAATCCACCAGACCGGGACCCCGTCTTGAGCCTAGACGAGACTTCTCATGGCTTAACCACGCTCGCCCAAGTGAGACTTCACATGGCACCAACCACGCTCACTTGCAACCTACGACTTGACTCAGATTGGGACTTTACAAATTATTAAGCTGTATGTCCCATACCAACCATGTGGTAGTATGATAGGGCTTTGCAACAAAGAGCTCACTGCACCGGTCCTTAATTGACTTAGGCCCAACCACATACCCCTGTGCCCGACAATCAACCACTGCGGCTCCAACCAACAGGGCATGCCTGCACCCACCAATCTAACCAATAGCCTAAGTCTAAACCAGTTTTGTATTTTATTTTCAAAATATTTTGTAAACCTCCTTGACTCACCAAAGTCAAGAGTAGCTTTGAAAAGCTTATCATTTTATGTGAAAAAGTATCCCAAAACCAATATTATAACTAAGCAGGTCTAAGCATTTGATATAATATTCTCTAGCCAATAATAATGTACTAACTAGAGTTTTGATCTAGCGTGACAAGGTTAGGAATTCAATAACAATGGAGGAATTAACAAGTAGGCAATAACTAAATTTAAAACTGATTTAAAATACGTTGAATAAAAAATATAAATGCAATATAATTTAAAATAACATAATTTTATTTTAAAAACTGGGATCAACATGATCAAGGAGTGTGGCTTGCCTTGCTCTTCAACTTGGTTCAATCCTTCGTCGTCGAATTTTCCCGAATCGTCGAAGTCTATACGTGAAAATAACCCACCAAATTCAAATAAATTCAAATTGACTTCAAATATTTAAATTTAGGCTACAAATGGATAGAGGGGAATTTTTGATGAATTTAGAAATTTGAATGGGCTAAATCAGAGTTAGAACGAAGAAGAACGGGCTCCGGGAAGTTTGAAAAGAGAGAAAATGAAAAATCAGGATTTTTGGAATTATTTTCCTAAAGGAAAATCTGAGTTATTGCGTTAGCAGGGAATTTACTTTTTGGGCCGAATTATTTTCCTATTGGAAAATAGGGCGAGGGGCTGACATGCGGGCCCTGGTCTATGGACCAGGTCCACGGGCCGGGGGAGCTGGTGAGGTGGCACACGGGGCGAGGTGGTGCTGACAGGGCAAGGGGGTGACAACACGGCACCGACGTGGCGCCACACCATCTGCCACGTAGGCACGGGGCACGCTGATGTGGGCAGGCCGACCGGAGGGTGCACGGGGGAAGGGGCCTCGCCGGCGCTCCGGCGGGCGGCGACCGGCGGCGATGGCGGCAACGGGGAGAGGAGACCCAGGGGGACTCAGGAGTGGGCGCGAGCATTACCGGGGTGGCCGGAAATTGGCCGGCGGCGAGGGTGACGGCGGCGCGGTGAGGAAGCACGGCACGGGGGTGCTAGGGCGGCGTAGAGGAGAAATCAAGGGCAGTGGGAGATGGAGCGAGGTGTGGCGGTGCTGGGTGGGGTATTTATAGGGGCAGAGGGGCACAGGGGTGCGCAGAAGGGGTCGCCGGCGGGGGCGGCTGTTGCGGGTGAGGTGGGCGTGGCTTGCGGGAGGGGGCGGCGCACGAGCGGGAGTGGGGAGTGGCGCGCACGGGAGGGGAGTGGCGGCCGAGAGATGCGGGCCGGCGGTTGCAGGCGGCGCGTGGAGGAGGAAGAAGGTGCGGGGATGGAGACGGGTCTGACGCGTGGGGCCCGCGGCGCAGCGAGAGGCGGAATGGCGGAGGCGCCGACGGGTGGGGCCGAGGAGAGAAAGAGAGAGGGGAGAGCGGCGCCGACAGGTGGGGTCGGGCGGCAGTGAGAGAAGGGAAGCATAACGCGCGGGCGGCTGAGATGAGGGGAAGGGAGATCGGGCGGCCGAGAGCCGGCCGAGAGCGGGGCGAGGCGGGGACGACCGAGATGAGGCGGGCTGTACACGTGGCGAGCTGGGAGGGGAGGGAGGCGGGATGGGGTGAGCGGCGGGGATGGGCCGAGGGGAAACGACGTGGCAAGATCCAGCCCGTCCACGTGGTGGCCGGAGAGGAGGGATGGGAAATTGATTTTTGTTTTCTGATTTCTAATTTTCAGAAAAGCCTAGAAGTTTTATCAAGCCTCAGAAAAATATGAAATAAACTCCAAAAATTCCAGAACAATTCAGAGAACCTCCTGGAGACATTTTGGACTTAATACAAATATTTCCAACTAATGTTTGTATTTAATTTTCATACTTAAAATACTTTTTAATTTTAAAAATAGGTTTTAAACTCCTGAAAACTCAGAAAACCAAATAAGAGCCAAATAAATCCAAATAATTATTTTGAATTAGGATTTTTATAGAAAATCAAAATATCATTTTATATAATAATAGTTTTAGGTTTTTCTGAAAATACTTTTCAAATTCAGCTTTTTTTCAAAGACAGAAATTCAGGGCAAAACCAAAATTAAAACTTAGGCACAAAATTACTTATTTTAATTTTAAATTTTATTTTAATTACTTTTTATTTTAAGAAAAACATGGGCTGTTACAGTGAGGATGGGGTTGTTATTCGGAACAAGGCTAGACTGGTAGCTCAGGGCTTCTCCCAGGTTGAGGGTCTAGATTTTGAGGAGACCTTTACCCCTGTAACTAGACTCGAGGCCATTAGAATCCTGCTTGCTTTCGCAGCTTCTAAGGGTTTCAAGCTTACCAGATGGACGTCAAGAGTGCCTTCCTCAATGGTTTTATTGAGGAAGAAGTCTATGTGAGACAGCCTACAGGTTTTGAGAACTCCAAATACCCAAACCATGTCTGCAAGCTTTCCAAAGCCTTGTATGGATTTAAGCAGGCCCCTAGAGCTTGGTATGAGAGGCTTAAGTCTTATCTGTTGAGTCATGGTTTTGAGATGGGTAAGGTAGATAAGACCTTGTTTATTCGAAGGCATGGCACTGACCTACTGCTCGTCCAGATTTATGTGGATGACATCATCTTTGGCGGCTCTTCTCATACTCTTGTTTCACAGTTCTCGGATGTCATGAGCACCGAGTTTGAGATGAGTATGATGGGCGAGTTGACTTTCTTCCTTGGCTTCACAATCAAGCAGACTCGGGAGGATACTTTCTTGCATCAGGGCAAGTACACTCGTGACCTCCTGAGACGCTTTGACATGAGTGATGGTAAGCCCGTGTCAACTCCCATGGCGTCCACAGCTTCTCTTAACCCAGATGAGGACGTCGAGCCAGTTGATCAGAAGGAGTATCGCAGCATGATTGGCTCCCTCTTGTACCTCATTGCTTCGAGACTGGACATACACTTCTCTGTGTGTCTGTGTGCTCGCTTTCAGGCTTCTCCTCGCGTATCTCACTGCCAGGCGGTGAAGCGCATCTTTCGGTACCTTCGAGCTACCATAGACTACGGTATCTGGTACTCTTCCTCATCCTGTCTTTCCCTCAGAGCCTACTCGGACGCAGACTTTGCTGGCTGTAGGATAGATATTAAAGGAATGCGCGTAGGCTACGATAGCAGAAAACAAAACTTTTCTACCGCGCACACCAGGACATCATGCTAAGGAGGGATCATAGATCGTTACCACTAGGCGCGCAGCGCAATGAAGAAGAGTTGGAGAAGCCGATCCAACCACGCGCGTCCGGTAGTAGTGGAATTAGTCGATCGTCCCGAACAGGTCATCTCTCCACGCGATCAACCACACCACGTGCGGATCCAATCTGCAGATTGTTGATGCCGATCAACGCCGCAACGAGCGGCGCCCACCGGTATCCACACGTCCGGGGGGAACGCCGGCCGCGAGTGTACCAAAGACTCGCGAGCGGCTAGGGTTTGGCTCGGAGGTGGCGGTTAGGGTTTGGCTCGGGATTAATGAAGCATGCACCCTCACCGCTCGCCTCCATATATAGACCTCCTCACTTGGGCCTCGTGGACCAAGGCCCAATAGGAGTCTATCCGGATCTCTATCCGAATTGAGCCCACATTCGAATCACATTCGAATTAGTGTTACAACTCATTAAGTGTGCGACCACAGAGGTTCACGTATACTTGGTCGCGACCAAAATGCCTTTCCGGTCACCCCGGTAATAGCGGCCTCTAGTAAGACATATTAACCCCAAAGTATACGTAAAGATCATATCGTTGAACTCTGTAATGTTCTCATGTACGAATCCCTTTGCCTCACGATATAGATTGAGCTCAAGGCGAGACTCGTGTCATCTCTTAATAGCTCAATCAGTCTCTCGATTCGTGATGGATTATAAACTCGTGATTGACTCCTCAATCACCTTGGCATGGCCATGCACTTTCATAATCCATTACATCGAGGCCCAGAGATATCTCTCCCTTAAGGAGGGCAAATTCTATCTTGATCATTCACATCCCACTACATGTTTCATAGCAAACCCGAAGACTACTTTTATGACTACCCGATTACGGAGTAGTGTTTAGTAGTCCCAAAATAAGCTACTACGCATGTTGGGAACCATGATGATCTCAAGTCTAAGGATTCTACATAAACACTACTTGAGACCAACGATGATACATGGAATCTCTGCAGTTGTCTCATGGCGGGTCTATCCAACATATGTTCACTAACACATGTCCATATTATTGATTTGGTATCTCCATACCATGATCCATGAGACATGATCATCAATCAATACATATGCTGATCTTTGAATCATATTTGTTCCTCATATGATATATAATCAGGGATCATTTAGAAATAGCAACATTTTGGCATTAAGAGTCTCATGAATAAGTCACATACTCATTGATCAATAATGATAATGTCTATTTCAAGGAACAAAGCAATGTATCATAAACATAGTATGTGATATATTCAACATCTCCATGTTGCCTCTAGGGCATATCACCAACAGATAGGAAGAGCGCCTCTGGCACCTGCTAATTCATTGGCACTTCTCTTATTTCTTGGTCTTCTAGGAAGTAGTCCGGTGTTGCACAGTCCACCGCAGAGGCCGAGTACTTTGCTGCTGCCAGTTGCTGCAGCCAGGTGCTTTGGATGGCCTCGACTCTGCGGGACTTTGGGTTAGTCATAGATAGTGTTCCACTCTTTTGTGATAACACTTCTGCTATGAACATTGCTAAGAACCAAGTGCAGCATTCTCGGACCAAGCACATTGATATCAGATATCACTTCCTTCAAGACCATGTAGAGAAGGGTAACATAGTGCTCCAGTTTGTGGAGAGTGACCACCAGTTGGCTGATGCTTTACCAAGCCTTTGGATAGCTCTAGGTTTTTAGCTCTATGGGGAGAGCTTGGGGTGGTTTGTCCTTATGGACTGTTGTGAGGGAGAGTTTTGCGCTTCATGTTTATTATGCTCTTACTCCTTTCTGTTGCATTGCATATGGGTGCATTGGGATTAGTCCTTCTAGCATAGATTAGAGTGTTTCTCTTGTCTAGTTGGTTAGACTTCTTCCTCTCATCTTGTGATTCTAGGATGCTGCTTATTAGCTGGGTCACTTCTCACTAGGTTGAGCTCACTCACTTCTTATAGGTTCTAGTGAGGGTCGGGCCACCCTCGGGTAGACGGGGTACGTGTTTGCTCCTTAGTGTGTTAGATGATCAGCTAATAGTCCTAGAGTCATATAGGGTAGATGAGAGTCAGTCTGAGCCATAGTATCCTCTGTATCTTGTCTATGCTTTAAGGACTGACTTTTCTGATTTTCTTGCCAGCTTCTCGATTTTATTGCTTTGGTTCAAGGGGAGTTCATTTGGGAACTTCTAGATCTTAAGATTGACATAACTCAACTTGAACTAAAAGTGCATCTCATGTTGAGGGGGAGCTGGATTTACTGCATTTCATTTTTGCATTGTAATATAACTACATGGAGCCTTGATTATTATCATGTTATGACATGTTTACAACGAATTACATCTTGCCATGATCTGAGCTTACTTGCAAGATTTATCATGACTTTATATGTGTAGTCAAGTCTTTGCCATGATAGGTTAATTAAAATGCTCAATTTGAATTAAATCATGTCATGATAGCCCTTGAGACTAGTCTGCCTTTAGTTATCTCTTTATGATTCATGCCATGTCAAATAGGCTGAGTGGTTGAGAGACCATGTGGTTGTGACCACATGTGAGTGATGAGTAATTGACATCGGTTTAGGTAAGTCGAGCTTGGTTTGGGTGGTTCGGACCATGTCGTTGCGTGGTGCAATGGACTCGGTCGGACTTGGTCATACCTGGTCAATGTGTTTAGGATGCATATTTTGATGATTTGACAGGTTTGGACTTCATCATGCGTAAGTATGATTCGATAGTGATATTTATGCTTACATGTATCGAGCGGTGCTATTTGATGTGTTTCTTGTTTGTGTTGGCTGCAGGATGTCGAGGCGGAGTCGTGGTGAGAACGAGGTGACCAGACTAGACACAGGCGGTGTCGAGGTCAGAACGGCAGGGATGTGTCGAAGACAACGGAGCCTTGATGTGGTTGCGAGGCTTGGACGACAAGGAGCGCGGAAGCTTCCTGGAAGGTGCAGGAGGGGCGAATCGGTAATTTCACGAGGCTGCACAAGCGGGAGCGGGCTCCGTTGGATATAGCGGGCGTAACGGGGTGGAGACCCGTTAGCCAAGGGCTATAAATAGATGTGAGGGGCTGCATGCTCCTCATGGCTTTGGGAGAAAGTTAGGGTTTTAGTGAGTCAAAAGAGGCTTTGAAAGTTGGTTTTACCTTTGCTCTTTAGTGGTTGAGAAGGGCAGAAGGTGTTCCCTCGTTCATTTCCCTTCTCTGTGTGTTCCTCTATAGCAAGTATGTAGCGTGTGTTCTTGAGATGGAGAGGGAGAGGGAGAGGATGGATTGAGAGTCTTGTAATCATTTCTCTGTGTTCAATCGTGTCATCGTGATTCCTCTGGAATCATTTTGAGTTGGAATGAAAATCTAAAAGTTCTTCTACCGTGCTTCTGTTTGTTCTTCGTTGCCTTCTCTGTTGATATTGTGATTTTCTTGATTTCTTGTTGTTTGTTGCTGGGGAGTGCTAAAATGGGTTGCTCTATGTTGGGATATGTCCTTAAGATCATTTGATCAGTTAAAATCCCAAGAACCCATCTTTGATTTCAGTTTTGCTTTTTGGAGCTGCTCTGTTCTTGTTCTTGCTTCTAGGGTTTTGATGGTTGTTGTGTTTCCCCTCTTGAGATGGCCTGATTTTTTGGTCTGAGAAGTCCTCTTGCTATTGCTAACTTATCTGCAAAAGCTCATGATCAAAGATTCAATGATTGACGAGAAATTTGGATTTTGTGGATTGCCTCTGTACTTTTCAAGCCCTTGGCAAATTTCTGAAATTCTTGTTCTTTTCTTTGATTTCTATGTTTCCCAAGCCCTCTTTGCTATTTAGAATATAGTTGTGGTGCTCTGGGACCAAAAGGATGGAAGAAATCCACTTTGTTCTTTGATTTTTGAAGTTCTGAAATTGCACTCAAATTTCAATATTTTCAGAGCCTTCTCGGGTTGCCTGGGGACAGGGGGCGGTCAAACCGGCGCTCTTGGAGCTGTCAGACCGGGGAACCAAGGGCGGTCAAACCGGCGGCATGTGACCGGTCAGACCGGCCCTTCAACAGCGGTCTGACCGGCCACCCCCTGGGAGCGTGTTTTGCTTGATGCTTTTGATGAGTTTTTGGCTTCTTGGTTTCTCTGTTTTTGTGCTCATTTCCCCTGATTGTTCAACTGTCCAGAGAGTAAAATCTTCCCCTTCATATCTCTTCATAGCTATTGGAGAGGCGATTTACGAGTAAGTACTTGAGGGGGTCATTTTAATTAGTCGACATTCACCCCCCCTCTGTCGCCATTTCGGTCCAACAATTGGTATCAGAGCCGGTTAGCTCTTTTCAATGGATCTTAACCGGTCTCGAGAGCCAGGGCGACGGACAAGTACTCGACCAAGCCGCCCATTTTCGATGGCATCGATTACCCCTTCTGGAAGAGCCAAATGGAGACATACATCCAAGCTCAGGGGTATGCCATCTGGCGCAAGGTCAAGGTCTGGTTTGTTGTTCCTGCCGATGAGAACATCAATGCTGGGAATATGCATGATGTTGAGGCGAATGCTAAGGCAAGGAACATCATTATTCAAGGCCTGAGTCGTAGGGAGTTTGACCGCATATCTCATCTTTCGTCTGCCTTCGATATCTGGGAGACCCTCGATGCATACCATGAGGGCACCACCCAGATTAAGACGGTGCTACAGGACCAGTTCAAGCGGGATTATAACAAATTTGAGATGCTTGCTGGTGAATCTTTGGATGAGTGTTTTGCACATTTTCACAAGATTCTGAGCAACCTCCGAGCGATCGGTCTCACATACCCCGACTCGGACAACGCTCGTCAGATGCTCGCTGCACTCGATTTGCGTGTTTGGGAGATGAAGGTGACTACCATCAAGGACACCACGGACCTCTCGACTTTGACTCTTGATGCACTATACTCGCGTCTCAAGACTCACGAGATTGACATTGTCTCTCACAACTCGAAGTCACAGTCGATGGCCCTAGTCACCGATCCCAGTTCGGCTTCTGGTCTTTCTTCTGATTCGCTTTGTGGTTTCTCCCTACCTGCTCTCTGTGATGTAACTGATGATCAGTTAGAGCAGCTAGAGGATGAACAGCTGGTCCTCCTAGCTCGGAAGTTTTCCCATGCTTACAAGAGGAGGGACAGAAAGAGGGGAGGACCCGTGATTTGCTTTGAGTGTGGTGGCCCCAACCACGTTCGGACAAACTGCCCCAAGCTGGAGAAGGGCAAAGATGACTACGGCGGTTCGGGCAAGAACGACTACACCGACAAGAATCGCAACAAGGAGCCTCCAGTTCGTGCACAAGGGAAGAAGAAGTTCCACGACCTTGGCAAAGCCAAGAAGCTCTTCCACCGCGTCCTTACCGCCTTCGACGACCTCGACCTCAGCGAGGTGGAGGGATGGAGTGACGATGACGGGACGGTTGACCAAGACCCCAAGAGCGGCGACGACTTCTCCGGTATGTGCTTCATGGCCCTCGAGGGCGAACTGAGCGACAGCGAGCTATACTCCGACTTGGATGAGGTATGCCCCACTTACGACCAGCTCAATCATGCTTTTCTTAAGCTAGGTGGATTTCATGCTAGAGCTAGGGCTAGGTGTACCGAGTTAGAGAAGGAAGTAGATAGACTATCACGGGAGCTTACTTCACTTACATCTGCTCCCTCCCGTGATGATTGTGATACATGCTGTGCTCTGTTGGGTGACATGGATAAATTAAGGACCTCGCATGATAGTTTGTCCTCCGAGCTTGATATTGTTAAGGTGGAGAACATTAGTCTTCTTGCTAAACTAGAAATGAGTAGGGTTGCTCCTATTTCTTCTACTGTCGAGACTATTGTATGCACCTCGTGTGAGGATAAGGACAATGCTTTTAGAGGTCTATATACCATGTTGCTTGATCTGCCCGAGACATGTAAAAATTGCAATAATCTGAAGATGAACCTAAAATGGGCAGATCATAACATTGCTGAATTACAAGCTTTTCTTCTTGAGCCCATTGCTTCATGTATGAATTGTCCCAAGCTTACTGCTGAACTTGATTCTGTCTCTAAATAGTTTCAAGAATTAGTTGATGACAATAATAGGTTGGCTCAATCTGCTTCTAAGGACCTTGTTAGCTCACCATGCATTAATTGTAACAAACTAAAATCTGACTTGATTGCATTGGATGAGAAATGTGTGAAGCTAACTAAGGACCTTCTAGAGAAGCCACCTTGTGCTTGTAATGTGATTGCGGAGAAGGGGGAGAAGCCCCAGGGTAAGGTGGAGACGCTTAGCGACGTGAACCAACTGGCTAGTAGTAGGTATGTCCCTTCAGAGTCGGCTGTTCGTGCACAAGCCATTCTTTTCTCTACTGTTAGTTCTTCTTCTGCTCCCTTACCTTCTGCTGTCTCTTCTTCCCCTGCTCTTCTTGCACCTCTCTCTTTCGGGAGTGTCAGTACCTTATGAACACTCTCGAGAGATTTGTAGGCGGCAAGAAGAAGCTCAATCTTATTCTAGACCAATCTAAGATCTGCAGATTTAATCAGGGTCTAGGATATAATTTCTATGAGGACATGAGGAAGCATCCACCTACCGTGCTCAGACCCATAGCACCAGGTGTGATCGAGACTGAGCCCAGGACCAAGAAAGTCCAATTTAAGTCAGCGGGCTTTATCCAGGGGATTTCTGATAGTAATGTGATCTCACCTGCTGCTTCGGCCTCTCAGAAGGCGAAGCCTCCCCGTGCTACTTCCACCTCTCAGAAGGTGAAGTATCACTGCACCTTTTGTCAGAAGGATGGACACTCAGTCGATCGATACTTCAGGCGCGCTAGGATCGCACGTAGAGACCGTGTTGCGTCTCTTAGGTATATTCAGGGTCAGCCCCAGACCTTGAGTGCACCTAAGACCAACACGAGGTCTAGGTTTGCTCCTGTTGAGGGATTTGGGTAGCATCGAGGACTTGGTTTTTCTGAGTCTTCTGTTTTTCGTCCTCATGCTGCTCTTGGTCGTGACTTCCGCCGTCCTGAGGGTAGATCTCGTTTCCCCTGTTGAGATAGCTACCCGCAGCGTGATTTGCACGTTGCCGGTGCTCCGACTCGCTCCTCCGTAGCAATCGAACCCCGCAACAGCTTCAGGTCTTTTCACAGACTTTCTGCTTCTTTGAGTCACAGAGAGCGTAGGGTAGATAGAGGTCAGTCGTGCTTGACTACTTCATCTGCTCGACGTGTTATTCAGTATTGGGTGCCAAAATCGCTCTTGATTTATCCCAGTACTAAGACTTTACTCTCTTGGTGACTCAGGTTCGCCGGGCTAGGAAGGGAGAGGTTTGGCTTGTAGACTCCGGTTGTTCTCGTCATATGACCGGATACTCTCGTTGGTTCTCTTCCTTAGCCCGTGCTCCAGGTGATGAGACGATCACCTTCGGAGACGCTTCGTCTGGGCGCGTCATCGCCAAAGGTACTGTGCGCGTTAATGCTTCTTTTGTTCTTAAGGATGTTGCCTTGGTTAGTAAGCTGCAGTACAATTTGCTTTCCGTTTCTCAGCTTACCGATGACGGTTTCGAGGTGAGCTTCAAGAAAAACAATTGCAAAATTGTTGATTCTTCGGGTAGTCTGGTTTGCGGGATTTCTCGTTACGGGAGGATTTTTGTGCTGATTTTTCTGAGTCTTCTGGGGATCCTCTCATGTGTTTAGTTGCTTCTGAGTCCCACGACCTTTCCTTCTGGCATAGGAGACTTGGTCATATCGGATTTGACCATTTGACCCGAGTTAGAGGTCATGACCTCATTCGTGGTCTGCCGAAACTCAAGATGGTCAAAGATGTTGTTTACGCTCCATGCCGGCACGGCAAGATGGTTGCCGCTTCTCACCCTCCGGTCACAGTGACTATGACCGATGCACCAGGACAGCTGCTCCATATGGACACTGTTGGACCAGCTCGAGTGCAATCAGCAGGAGGGAAGTGGTATGTTCTTGTCGTGGTCGATGACTTCTCGAGGTATTCTTGGGTGTTTTTCTTAGCCTCGAAGGATCAGACATTCTCACATTTCTGAGGTTTGTTTGGTAGGCTTTCTGTTGAGCTCCCCGGTGCCTTACGAGCGATCCGTAGTGACAATGGCACGGAGTTCAAGAATTCCTACTTTGAGAGGTTCTGCGATGAGACAGGTGTAGAGCATCAGTTCTCCTCTCCGCACACCCCCCAGCAAAATGGTGTCGTGGAGAGAAAGAACCGTACCTTGGTCGAGATGGCCAGGATGATGCTTGATGAGTACTCTACACCACGGAAGTTTTGAGCTGAGGCTATAGCCACCGCTGCCATGTCTCAAATCGAGTCTTTCTGAGGGCACACTTGCACCGCACTTCTTATGAGCTGAGATATGGGCGAAAGCCCAGCGTCTCTCATTTTCGTGTGTTTGGTTGCAAGTGCTTTATTTTGAAGTCCGGGAACCTAGATAAGTTCGAGTCACGTTCTTGTGATGGTATCTTTCTAGGTTACTCGACTTCGGCTTATAGTGTCTGGAACTGCAAGTCTAGTAAAAGGGTAGAGACCTGTGAGGTGACCTTCGATGAGGCCAGTCCAGGGACTAGGCCCGATATCTCACGTTCTTTAGAGCAGTCCGAGCCCATCTTCGTGGATGATGAGGACGATGAAGATGAGGGTTGTCTACCCGATCCAGTCCATCATCCACCCCTCGAGGTGCCTTCCTCCACTGCACCTCTAGGTGATCAGCCCATGCCTTCGGATTCCTCTATAGCTAGTGGCTCTGTTCCTACCTCGTCAGCTCACAAGGTAGAGGCAACTTCTTCATCTCATCCTGGACCTCCTAGACATATCCAAAAAGATCATCCTTCTGAGCAGATTATCGGAGACCTGTTTGAGCGAGTCACTCGTTTAAAATCTGGCATGTCTCAATTCTGTCTCCATTCTGCCTTTGTTGCCTCCTTTGAGCCTAAGGATATTTGTCATGCCCTCTCTAACGAGTCTTGGGTCAATGCCATGCATGAGGAGTTAGAAAATTTCGAGAGGAACAAGGTCTGGTCGCTTGTTGAGCCCCCACGAGGTCATAATGTCATTGGAACTAAGTGGGTGTTCAAGAATAAGCAGAGTGAGGATGGTGTGGTTATTCAAAACAAGGCTAGACTGGTAGCTCAGGGGTTCTCCCAAGTTGAGGGTCTAGATTTCGAGGAGACCTTTGCCCCTGTAGCTAGACTTGAGGCCATTAGAATCCTGCTTGCCTTTGCAGCTTCTAAGGGTTTCAAGCTCTACTAGATGGATGTCAAGAGTGCCTTCCTCAATGGCTTTATTGAGGAAGAAGTCTATGTCAGACAGCCTCCAGGTTTCGAAAACCCCAAATACTCAAACCATGTCTTCAAGCTTTCCAAAGCTTTGTATGGACTTAAGCAGGCCCCTAGAGCTTGGTATGAGAAGGTTAAGTCCTACCTGTTGAGTCATGGGTTTGAGATGGGCAAAGTAGACAAGACCTTGTTCATCCGCCGGCATGGCACTGATCTTCTGCTCGTCCAGATTTATGTGGATGATATCATCTTTGGCGGCTCCTCGCATGCTCTCGTTTCCCAGTTTTCCGATGTCATAAGCTCGGAGTTTGAGATGAGCATGATGGGCGAGCTAAGCTTCTTCCTTGGCTTCCAAATCAAGCAGACTCGGGAGGGTACTTTTCTGCATCAGGGCAAGTACACTCGAGACCTCCTGAAGCGCTTTGATATGAGTGATGGTAAGCCGGTGTCCACTCCGATGGCTACATCAGCTTCACTCGACCCAGATGAGGACGGCGATCCAGTTGATCAGAAGGAGTATCGTAGTATGATCGGCTCCCTCTTGTACCTCACTGCCTCGAGACCACACATACACTTCGCTTTGTGTCTTTGTGCTCGGTTTCAGGCCACTCCTCGCGTATCTCACCGCCAGGCGGTGAAGCGCATTCTTCGGTACCTTCGAACTACCATTGACTATGGTATCTGGTACTCTTCCTCGTCTGTCTTTCCTTGAGAGCCTACTCGGATGCGACTTTGCTTGGTCAGAGGATAGATAGGAAGAGCACTCCGCACCGCCAATTCATTGGCACTTCTCTTGTTTCTTGGGCTTGAGGAAGTAGTCCGGTGTTGCACTGATCAACCGCAGAGGCCGAGCACGTTGTCTGCCGATTCTCGCGATCAAGTGCTGGATGGTCTCAACCTGCGGGACTTTGGGTTAGTTATCGACAGTGTTCCACTCTTTTGTGATAACACTTCTGCGATTAACATTACTAAGAACCCAGTGCAGCACTCTCGGACCAAGCATATTGATATCCGATATCACTTCCTTAGAGACCATGTAGAGAAGGGTGATATAGTGCTCCAGTTCGTGGAGAGTGACCACCAGTTGGCTGACATCTTTACCAAGCCTTTGGATAGCTCTAGGTTTTCAGCTGTGCGGGGAGAGCTTGGGGTGGTTTGTCCTTATGGATTGTTGTGAGGGGGAGCTTTGTGCTTTACTGCTTTACTATTTTGATTATGCTCTTACTCCTGTTTGCTGCATTGCATTTTGGGTGCATCGGGATTAGTCCTTCCAGCATAGGTTAGAGTGTTTCTCTCGTCCAACTGCTTAGATCTCTTATCTTATGATTCTAGGATGCTGCTTGTTAGCTGCTTCTCTTCTCATTAGGTTGAGCTCACTCACTGCTTATAGGTTCTAGCGAGGGTTGGGCCACCCTCGGGTAGACAAGGTACATGTTTGCTCCCTAGTGTGTTAGGTGATCAGTTGATAGTCCTGGAGTCATATGGGGTAGATGAGAGTCAGTCTAAACTATAGCATCTTCTATATCTTATCTATGCTTCAAGGACTGCCTTTGGATTTTCTTTGCCAGCTTCTCTCGTTTTATTGCTTTGGTTCAGGGGGAGTTCATTTGGGAGCTTCTGGAGCTTAATATTGACTTAACTCAACTTGAACTAAAAGTCGCATCACATGTTGAGGGGAGCTGGATTTTCTTGCATTTCAGCATTCTGCATTGAGCCCTGATTATTATCCTTTTTTGACATGTTTACAATGCTTTACACCTTGCATTGACTTATGCTTATCTGCTAGATTTATCATGACTTCATATGTGTATACTAGCTTTTGCCATGATAAGTTAATTAAAATTGCTCAACTTGAATTAAAACTTGTCAAGCTAGCATTTGAGTCTAGTCTTTCTTGAGCTATCCTTTTATGATTCATGCCATGTCAAATAGGCTTAGTTGAGCGTTGAATCTTTGTTGAGCCTTAGTTTGAGCTATTTTAGTCTCTTGATGCAGCATGAGTTAGTACAACATGTTTAAAAAGCAAAAAGATCTCTTTTGTGCGAAAAAACTGATCTCACCAATTCTTTCTCATGAGACGGCTTGCCATTGCACTAGGCATGAATTCAGGGGGGGTTTTGGATGACCTAGACTACCTTCTTAAGCTTCTTGCTTGAGAGACCATGTGGTCGTGACCACATGTGAGTGATGAGTAATTGACATCGGTTTAGGTAAGTTGAGTTTGGTTTGGGTGGTTTGGACCATGTCGTTGCGTGGTGCAATGGACTCGGTCGTACTTGGTCATACCTGGTCAATGTGTTTAGGATGCATATTCTGATGATTTGACAGGTTTGGACTTCATCATGCGTAAGTATGATTCGATGGTGATATTTATGCTTACATGTATCGAGCGGTGCTATTTGATGTGTTTCTTGTCTGTGTTGGCTGCAGCATGTCGAGGCGGAGTCGTGGTGAGACACAAGGTGACCGGACTAGACACAGGCGGTGTCGAGGTCAGAACGGTCGGGATTTGTCGAAGACTATGGAGCCTTGATGTGGTTGCAAGGCTTGGATGACAAGGAGCGCGGAAGCTTCCCGGAAGGTGCAGGAGGGGCGAATCGGTAATTTTGTGAGGCTGCACAAGCGGGAGGGGGCTCCGTTGGATATAGCGGGCGTAACGGGGTGGAGATCCGTTAGCCAAGGGCTATAAATAGATGTGAGGGGCTGCATGCCTCCTCATGGCTTTGGGAGAAAGTTAGGGTTTTAGTGAGTCAAAAGAGGCTTTGAGAGTTGGTTTTACCTTTGCTCTTTAATGGTTGAGAAGGGCAGAAGGTGTTCCCTCGTTCATTTCCCTTCTCTGTGTGTTTGTTCCTCTATAGCAAGTATGTAGTGTGTGTTCTTGAGATTGAGAAGGAGAGGGAGAGGATGGATTGAGAGTCTTGTAATCATTTCTCTGTATTCAATCGTGTCATCGTGATTCCTCTGTAATCCTTTTGAGTTGGAACAAAAATCTGAAAGTTCTTCTCCCGTGCTTCTGTTTGTTCTTCGTTGCCTTCTCTGTTGATATTGTGATTTTCTTGATTTCTTGTTGTTTGTTGCTGGGTAGTGCCAAAATGGGTTGCTCTATGATGGGATGTGGCCTTAAGATCATTTGATCAGTTAAAATCCCAAGAACCCATCTTTGATTTTAGTTTTGCTTTTTGGAGCTGCTCTGTTCTTGTTCTTGCTTCTAGGGTTTTGATGGTTGTTGTGTTTCCCCTCTTGAGATGGCCTAATTTTTGGTCTGAGAAGTCCTCTTGCTATTGCTAACTTATCTGCAAAAGGTCATGATCAAAGATTCAATGATTGAGGAGAAATTTGGATTTTGTGGATTGCCTCTGTACTTTTCAAGCCCTTGGTAAATTTCTGAAATTCTTGTTCTTTTCTTTGATTTCTGTGTTTCCCAAGCCCTCTTTGCTATTTAGAATATAGTTGTGGAGCTCTGGGACAAAAAGTATGGAAGAAATCCACTTTGTTCTTTGATTTTCGAAGTTCTGAAATTGCACTCAAATTTCAGGATTTTCAGAGCCTTCTCGGGTTGCCTGGGGACAGGGGGCGGTCAAACCGGCGCTCTTGGAGCGGTCAGACCAGGGAACCAAGGGCGGTCAGACCGCCATGTATTGGGCGGTCAGACCGGCGGCATGTGACCGGTCGGGACCGCCCTTCAACAATGATCGACCGCCATCCTCGAAGCTTGTTTTGGCGGTCGACCGCCATCCTGAAGCCTGTTTTGCTTGATGCTTTTGATGAGTTTTTGGCTTCTTGGTTTCTCTGTTTTTGTGCTCATTTCCTCTGATTGTTCAAGTGTCTAGAGAGTAAAATCTTCCCCTTCATAGCTCTTCATAGCTATTGGAGAGGCGATTTACGAGTAAGTACTTGAGGGGGTCATTTTAATTAGTCGACATTCACCCCCATCTGTCGCCATTTCGGTCCAACATATATCTCTTGTGCGAAAGAACTGAGCTCACCAATTCTTTCTCATGAGACGGCTTGCCATTGCACTAGGCATGAACTCAGGGGGAGTTTTGGATGACCAAGACCATCTTCTTAAGCTTCTAGCTTGGAGTGGTCGCATAAGGCTTGAGATCTAGCACATGACTACACAAAAATCTGGTTGGAAACAATCATGAGATTTATAAAGAAAAACATGTCAATTGTGCTCAATTTGCTTAATTCCACAAAGAACAAGTACTTAAGCAAATGTCTCATTCTTGAACGTGTAGCACTCTAAATTGACTCAATTGTAGCTTCTTGGTTCCACTTAGATTATTGACATGGCCTGCATCATCTTTAGATACCTTTAGCTAGACTATACTCATGGTTGACTTGACATGATAAAGAATTCGCCTAATTTTCAGATTGTGACTTATTTGACTTAGCTTGATTATATATGTCTTGTCATGATCTTGTTAGCATTCTTATTGGTTATGGCTTGGTGTAATACTTCAAGGTCATTATGGATAATCTTCATGGCCCATTATGCTTAAAATGAATAATTTTCAGCCATTCCATCCCTACTCGTGACCTTATTCTCTCTTTTGCATTCTTGATGATTCTATTGCCAAAAGAGGGAGAATAGCGGAGAAAAAGCCATTTGGGAACCTTCTGGAGCTTTGGAGAACAATTTGCTATACGATGTTGATATTTGGAGAACCAGTACGTAGAGTCTGACACTGTTGTTAATTCAACTCAGGATGGCACTCGATGCTATACGATGGAGCAAGAACTTGTTTCTTGGACAGATTTACCTCGATAATTGTATTTTTTTTCTTTCTAGTAATGCACTTTAATTACGTACTATTTCCTTGTGATAGACCATGTGAGGTGACCCCATGTGTGTGATGAGTAATTGACATCCGTTTTAGAAAAGTCGAGTTTGGTTTGTGTGGTTTGCACCATGTCGTTGCACGGTGCAACCTGATTCAGTCAGACTTGGTCAAACTTGGTCGAAGTGCTTAGGATGCTTATTCTCTTGATTCGACAGGTTTTGGCTCTTTTTCGCTTAAGATTTCTTTTAATGCTATTATTGATCACATTATGTCGAGCGGTGCTATGTGATGTGTTTTTGTCTGTGATGGCTGCAGGACATCGAGGTGGAGTCGTGGCGAGGCACGGGATGACCCGACTAGGCGCAGTTGGTGCCGAGGTCAGAACGGTCGAGGTGTGCCGAAGACGACGAGGACTCGAGGTGGTTGCGAGGCTTGGACGACAAGGAATGCGGAAGTTTCCTGGAAGGTGCAGGAGGGGCATTTCGGTAAAAGCGCAAAGCTGCATGAGGAAGCGGTTTGGGTCTTTGTTTAGTGGGTCATGTGAGGGAGAAACCCGTTAAGCGAAGGCTATAAATAGGAGAGGTGTCTCCAGGTGCATTAGAGGTTGGTGAGAGGGTTTTAGGGTTTTGCTTTTAGTCAAATGGCTTGAGTGAGTGGTTAGGGCTTTTGCTTTGTGTCTCCTCTTTGTGCTTTAGTTGTTAAGAGTTGGTGGGAGGCAGAGTTCTGTTTTTCTTGGTCTCCCGTTGTGTGTTCTTGGTTTTCTTGAGCTTGTGAGAGGGAGAAGATGAGTTGAAACTCCATGTAATCATTCCTCTGTATTCAATCATGTATGGAGACTCCTTTGTAATCCTTGGTTGATTGGGAATAAAATCTCTGAAGTTTATCTCTCGTGCTTACCTTCGTTCTTGTTTTTAGCCTCTCACTGCCATTTTTCCTCTTTTGTTGTTTGTGTTGTTTCTTTGAGCAAGGACTGGCAAAATGGGTTGCTTTGAACTACGAGATGCTCCAAAGCCATTTGGCTAGTCATTCCTGAGAGCAAACCAATTTTAATTCTAGATTTCTGCTCCCAAACTCCTCTGTTCCTCCATTTTTAGGGTTTCTCAAGCAGGGGATCTTTGGCCCTCTTTGATGTTCCTCATAAGATGGCATGATACTTGGGCTTTCAAGTCTTGAGAACATTGCTAGTCTGATTGCAATTGCTCAGGGTCAAAGGACTTGTGAATGATGAGTAATTTGGGTTTTCACCTCTTCACTACTCTATTTTCATATTTTTAGTGGAAATCTTGAACTCTTGTTCTAGAAATGGATTCTCTTGGATTCTTAGGTTCCCCTGGCTATTGTGGTTGTTTTCTCACTGCTCTAGGCTAAAAGGATTAGGGGGAAATCTCAAATTTCTCTGTTATGTGAAGTTCTTGAGTTTTAGTCTGAAAATTCTGCTTGCTGTCTGCTCTGGAAATCGAGGGGTGGTCTGACCGGTGGGATGAAGGCAGTCCGACCGGAGGGTAAGCGGCGATCTGACCGGCGGCTCCCAGGCGGTCAGACCATCCATGCTGTATGTTCCCTGGTCATTTTTATTGCTTGGCTTTTTGTTTGTCTTGCTTCTTGCTCTGGTATTTTGAGTCTACAGTGTGCATGAGCATATCCAGTTCATAGTTTTTGTTACTATCGGAGGGGATTCTCTCAGTGAAATACTTTTTGGGGGATAAATTTTTTTAAAGATGACATTCACCCCCCTCTGTCGCCGATTTCGATCCAACACCTTGTTGTTTGAGCAACAACACTTCATTTTGTACTTATTGAATATTGCATCTCAATACAAACTGATAAGAGTAAACTTTGTAGATGAGAATCAATGATGTTGATTACAATTTCTTTCTTGGAATTTTATTTTCTTTACTTGAGAAACATCAATGGATCCAAAGTCTTAACACTAAAACACAGAAGATAAGAATGAGAGAGGGAGAGGGGGCACAAGCAGGAGAGAGGAAGAGATAGGTTCAATGGGAGGAGTGCGGATAAGGTGGTGGGTAATGGGTTATTATCCAACCTATACCTAGTTTTTAATGTGTAATGCTCTTTTACGGATACCCTACCTAGTGGCAACCCTGAGAGTGAGCGCACCGTGTGCGTCAATCCACTTCGTTAAAGACCAAATTCCCAAGTGAAATCCAAGATGGCTTGCAGTCCGGGCAGTTGGGGTGCAAATCCCCAGCCATTCCAAGTATACACGCTTCGAATCTCGTTAGTATTAGTTGAATTGAATGCATTGCGCTTGTTCGTATCAGTTTCACCTTGCCCAGCTGTGTCATAAAGTTCTATCGGACGCCTACAAATTTATCTTCAAAGCAGGCCAGACATATTAGGTACGTAGTTTAGCCAAAACGGGTATAAAAAATGGAGAACAGTGGAAGCCAGATCTTGGAGGCAAATGACATTTCTTGTATTGATCCCCCACCCTCCGAGTAAATTGCATACATAACAACTACGGTTAAGATCAAACTCAATCACATTTGCAAGATAACCAAAAAAGACTAACTTTGGTATTCATCCCTACGTTTGGTTTTTTTAAGTTTTGGAGAAATTTTGAAAACCTCTATGGAAGGTTCGCACAAGTTTACCTGGAGAGATGGGTTAGCACTGAATGCACCCCTAACTTGTAACATAGTACATTTATTCATGTTAAACTAGCCAAATTCTTCTACCAAGAGAAAAATCTTATGAGTTACAAATATACACTACTATAAAAGAGGCTATGCTGGATGGGTACATCACAGATAGTTCATACGGAACCGTCTGTGCTTAAACTATCATAGACGGTTTATACTAGCAACCGTCTGTGATATTTTCACAGACGGTTGTTAACACGAACTGTTTGTGATAAGTCAGACATCACAGTCGGTTCGTGTTAATAACCGTCTGTGAAAGTTTCTGACATCACAGACAGTTCATTAAAAAACCGTCTCTGATATTGTGGATATCACAGATTGTTCTTGTAACAAACCGTCTATGATATTACTGACATCACAGATGGTTTGTATGAATAACCATTTGTGAATTATCACAGACGGTTATTAATACGGACGATCTATGATAATGTTGGTATCACAGACCGTTTGTGGTTGGAACCGTCTGGGATAATCTATGCTATTAAATACCAAGCATACGTGGTCTCGACACAGATCCGTTTTCATTGCGCTACATCGGTGGAGTGAGGCTGCCGACTTTGGGGAGTTTGGTAAAAACATATCGCTTGTAGATCTATATACGTCTTCTTAGTGATAAGAAGTTAGTTCTCAATTGCTTCTAATAACTTATATGCCCTGTAATTGAAAGAGATGATATCTAGATTTTTGTTTAGATCTAGCTAGCTAGCTAGGTGTAGAAAGATAATGGTACTTTGCTCAATTTCAGAATGGGTAAGTACTCCTAATTTACTTCAATATGTTCCTGCTTAATATTATTGTGTCATGAATACGTGGCTAGCCAGCTACCTAATATAGATGTCATGTGTAATTAAGTATAGTCACGGTGAAGAGAAGATAACATAAGAAGGTAGTTATAACATCATTGAGGGAGATAACGATATTTCGGTTGTGGACTGTGCTTTTGATCATGAGGATAGGTCGCAAGATGACAATCTGGATCAGATGCTACGTGATGCAGAAGGGAACTATAGTGAGAGAGTTTGGTAAATTCGAGGGCTTGATGGAGGACTCGGAGAAACCTTTGTTTCTAGGCTGCAAGCCACAATACACGAGGTTGTCATAAGTCTTAGAACTACTGAAATTGAAGACAAGCATTGGTTAGTTCGATAAGAGTTTCATGGCATTGTTAGGTCTCCTAGCGGACATGCTTCCCAAGGGAAATGTATTGTTGAGAACCACCTACCAAGCCAAAAAGATTCTTTGTCCATTGGGAATGGAAGTAGAAAGAATACATACATATCTGAATGATTGTATCCTATACCATAAAGAGTATGCTAGCTTACATGTTTGTCCGGTGTGCAAAGCATCCCGATACAAATGTAAAAATGACTCCGATGATGGGAAGGGCATCGAGGTGAAGCAAAGACCTCTTGCTAAGGTGTTGTGGTAACCTGTCAGGGTTGAGTACAAAAGGAGCTAAAGTCTATCTGCGCTGCTTAGATTATACCGAGAGCATGTGGTTGAATAACTCACACAAAACTGTGTACATGCGTCACCATAGGTTCCTTCCAAAGTATCACCCATAGCGCAAGATGAAGAAACAATTTGACGGAAAAAAGAGGATGACTTAGTACCAAGGCCCTTTAGCGGGAAAGAGGCGTATGATATGGTCAAGGATATCAACGTTGTGCTTGAAAAGGGACATAAATTGAGATCCTGTTGGAAGAACATGTGGAAGAAGAGGTCAATATTTTGGGACTTGCCTTATTGGGAGTACTTAGAAGTTTGCAATTGCATCGATGTCATGTACGTACAGAAGAATGTATGTGACAGTTTGATTGGTCTCTTACTGAACATTCCTGATAAAACAAAGGATGGCGTTAATGCAAGGCATGACTTGGTCGCTATGAACATCAGGACCGAGTTAGCACCGACAGAGACTAATAAAGGCCGAACATACCTTCTCCTAGTTGCTACACTCTGTCTAAGTCCGAGAGAACTCAACTGTGCCAGTCATTACATGGAGTGAAAGTTCCGTCCGGTCACTCCCCCAACATGAAGAAACTTGTTTCCATGGAACATTTGAAATTAATTGGCATGAAGTCTCATGACTGTCATGTGCTAATGACACAAATGCTACCTGTTGCAATTAGAAGTATTTTGCCGAACAAGGTTCAAGTAACAATTATAAGGCTATGTTATTTCTTTAACACAATTGCTCAGAAGGTCATCGATCCTGATGGACTAGATGCTCTACAGGCCGAGGTGGGGACAACTCTATATCATCTCAAGATGTATTTCCCTGCATTATTTTTTCATATCATGGTCCATCTCATTGTCCACCTTGTGAAAGAGATAAAGATATGCAACTCTTTGTTTCTACGTCATATGTATCCATTCGAAAGGTACATGGGAATTCTCAAGTCATATGTACACAATCGATCTTGACCAGAGGGTAGCATCATCGAAAGTTATACAACCGAAGAGGTCATTGAATTTTGCATCGGCTACATGGCTCAGGTCAAACCAATAGGTCTACCTCTATCTCATCACGAGGGGAGGCTAGAGGGTATCGGGACTATCAGAAGAAAAGCAATAACTCTGGATTGAGATATGTATGCTCAAGCCCATTTCACGATTTTACAACACATGACTGAAGTGACCCCATATATTGAAGAGCACAAGGACATGCTACGCCAAGAGAATGCAGGCTAGTCAAAGGTTTGGATCACGAGACAACACAACCGTCAATTCAACGAATGGTTGAAGGTGCGATTGACTAGGAGGTCGTCAAGTGAAACACTACAATGGTTGGCCAAAGGTCCAAAATTTATAATTATGACATGGCAAGGATATGACATTAATGGCTACACATTTTATACAACAGATCAGGATAGAAAGAGCACAGTGCAGAACTCAGGTGTCCGCATAGATGCCTATGATGTGCACATCCCAAGCTTGTACTACGGGCTTGTAGAGGAGATTTGGGAGCTTCACTATGTAATTTTCAAGATTCCTCTATTTCAGTGCGTTGGGTCCAACTCCCACGGGGTGTAAAGGTCGACAAGTACAGCGTTACTACCATGGACCTCGAATGTGTAGAATACGAAGATGAACCATTCGTACTCGTGAGGCAAGTTGTTCAAGTATTTTATGTAACTGACCCAGCAAATAAGAAGCGACATGTAGTTCTTCAGGGAAATAGAAGGATTATCGGAGTTGAGAATGTTGTGGATGAGGAAGAGTATAATCAATTTGATGAGTTGCCTCTATTCGGAGATGGCATCAGGCTCGAGGAAGAACAAGGCAATGAAGCAGGCTATATGTATGTGCATGTCCATCATTGTGAAGGGCTTTATTTAAAAGGAAATAGCCAAGTGTAATAAATAATCCCACACGGCTAGCACCTATTTGGAAGTTGTTGCAATGTAATCATAATTAGGAAACTCGGTATGTAATTATGGAATTATATTCTATTGTAATTGTAATTGACTCAGTAACTAAGAAATAGTTATATTTATGATTATGCTTGCATTTTTCATAATATTGCTTGGCCAGCACGATTTTGTTTGTGGCTAGATGGAGCAAACTATCATAGATGGTTTATCGGAAGAAACCGTCTGTGATAGTGTTATCAAAGATGGTTCTTTTATAGAACCGTATGTGATATTCGAATATCGCAGACAGTTCTTTTAATGATTCTTTTATAGAACCATCTATGACATGTCGAATATCATAGATGATTCTTTTATACAACTGTCTGTGATAGAATTATCACAAACGGTTCCATAAAAGAACCGTCTGTGATAGTTTTCCTATAAATATACCCCAAGGATAGGTTCTGCTCTCCTCACTCACTCACTCCGTCACCACTGCCCCTGCTAGGTTTTGCTAGATCTGACTGCTCACTCGCATGCGACGTCGCCTCTCCCTCCTGTCGCCGTCCCGACACCGGCCGCCTCTCCCTGCCGACGCCGCCTCTCCCTCCCATCGCCATCCACCTCTCCCTCCCAACGCCGTTCGCCTCTTTCTCTCGGCGCCGGCCACCTCTCCCTCACACCGCCGCCTCTCCTACCCAACGTCGTTCTCCTCTACCTTATTTGTCTATCTTGTAGTCTGTCTCAATATATAGTTTGCTAATTTGTTTTATTATCTTCAGTAGTTGGCTAAATTGTTTTATAACCTTTAGTACTTCATGATATATGCTTCACTTGTTAGCTACAAGATCTAATACTAAAATTAGATATTCAAGCTTAGCTCTAAATTTTTATTATTACTGTCATATCTCAATCTTGTGGTCTGTCTCAATAGTGGCTAATTTATTTTGTGATCTTCAGTAGTTGGCTAAATTGTTTTATGACCTTTAGCACTTCATGATATATGCTTCACTTGTTAGATACAAGCTAGATCTAATACCAAAATTAGATATTCAAGCTTGAGCTCTAAATTTTTACTATTACTGTCATTTGTCAATCTTATGGTCTATCCCAATAGTTAGCTAATTTGCTTTGTGATCTTTAGTAGTTGGCTAATTGTTTTATGACCTTTAGTACTTCATGATATATGCTTCACTTGTTATCTATTTGGAATGGCA
The DNA here is from genome assembly GCA_036346575.1 of Dendrocalamus sinicus. Taxonomy (NCBI): domain Eukaryota; kingdom Viridiplantae; phylum Streptophyta; class Magnoliopsida; order Poales; family Poaceae; genus Dendrocalamus; species Dendrocalamus sinicus. The sequence goes on from CM070641.1 coordinate 20,717,084, forward strand.
TGTTACTATTCCAAAGAGACCTTGTAGCAATAATATATGCCACAGAGACCTTCAAAGGGCATGAAGCAAGTTACACACACCAGTGTGTCAGGTTCAATAAACTTGAGACACTAGTGTGTGTAATTTGATTCATAGAACTTTGTTTACGCCCATAGCTCACTGTAGTTAGTTTTTCTTAGAAGAGAGATGGCGTCCACACAGTCATCATCTTTATCATCTGGGTTTCACGCTCCCAAGATTGGGATAACTAAGCGTGGCCGAGGAGTATTGAAAAGGCCAAAGGGCCCAATGACCATCACAGAGGTCTCCCAGATGGAGTCCCTCTACAACCGAAGAAAGCAGCAGCATTATTTTTGTAACATCCCAAATTTGGCTTTCTGGAAAAATTTAAATTCAAATTAATTATTTTAAAGTAATTGGAGTTTACTTGGCTTTTATTTGATTCTCTGGAATTTTTCTCGAATTTAAAACCTATTTTTAAAAGTTAAAAGGTATTCTAAAATATGAAAATTAAATACCAACATTAGTTGGAAGTAATTTTATTTAGTCCAAAATATGTCCAGGAGCTTCTGTGAATTTTTCTGGAATTTTTGAAGGTATTTTCATATTTTTCTGAGGCCTAAATAATTTCCTAGCCTTTTCTGAAAAATAAAAATCAAATCCCGAAATTAAAAATCCCTCCCCTCCCTCCAGCCGACACGTGGACGGCCCAAGACCGCCCACGTCGCCGCTCGGCCAAATCCGGGCCGCCCCCTCTCTCCTTCTCTCTCTGCCTCGTGGGCCCGGCCTGTCGGCCAGGACCTCGCCTTCCCCTCCCCTCTGGTGGACGCGTGGCTGACCCGATGCGTGCCGCGTCACCTAGCGCTGGCCATCCAGCCCTCCATCCTCTCCTCTCACTGCCCCGCGGGCCCCGCCCGTTAGCCGCTCGCACCCCGCTCTCGCTGACCGCCCGACCCCGCCTGTCAGGCCCTTCGTCCCCGCGGAGCCGCCTCCTTCCTTTTCCTCTCCCCCCTTTCCTTACTTGTGCTGGCGACCAATCCGAGCCGATCCCGGCCTTCCCTTACCAGGCACTCCCCGGTTTTGGAAACCCCAAGCCCCGCCGCGACCAAATCCCCTCTTCACCGCGTCTCCCCTTCCTTCTGTGGCCCCAAATTCCTTTTTCCCCCGCCCCCTTCCTTTTTCCGACCGACACCCCGGCGAGCAATTGCCGTGCCCCTGCCCCTCCTCCGCCCTATAAAAGCCCCCCCGGCTCCGCCTCCCTCCGCCCAACACCCAGACGCGCTCCACCTCCTTTCCCGAGCCCCGTAGCGCCCCTCCACCGTGTTTCCCCTCTCTCCGAGCTCCGCCCAACTCCAGCGAGCCTTCCCCGCCGCCTCGGACCTCCCCGGAGCCCGTAGCCGCCACCCACAGCTTCCCCGTGCGTCGGCGAACCTCCCCGGCACCTCGGCCGTCCCTCCTCGCCGCCGGAGCACCGTCGCACCGGAGCACCCGAGACCGCTCCGCCCCTTCCTCGCCGCCAGCCATCTCCGTTCGTCCCCGAGCCTTGCCGACCCCTCCGCCGGATTTGCCTCTGCTCCAGGACCGCGTTTTGAACCTCGACCGAACCCCTCCGGCCTCCCCTCGCCGCCGGCAACCCCGCCTCCGGCCACCTTTGCCCGGTCCTCCAGCAAGTAACCCTCAAAGGGATTACCTACCCTTATTGGGTAGGCAAAGCCTCCCCGCCCGAATGGTTAGCGCCGTTACCCCTTTCCCCCTGGCTCCCTCGGCGCGCGTTCGAGCCCCGGCTCCGCACGCTGAGGTCGAGCCTTTTCTTCGTTTTTCCGCGCTGACAGATAGGTCCCACCCGTCAGCGGCCGCTGGTCTGTGCGGGCCACTGTCGCCTGGGCCCCACCCCTCTGCGCTGGTCACTAACAAGTGGGCCCGGAGTCCAGTGGGTCCCACACGTCAGAGGCTAAGCCAGTGGGCTCACTGTCCAGTGGGTCCCACATGTCAGAGGCTAAGCCAGTGGGCTCACTGTCCAGTGGGTCCCACATGTCATAATCCCAGAATAAAAATAAAGATTAAAATTTAATAATTCCAGTGGGCCCCACCTGTCAGAAATGTCTTAATTTCTGGATTTATTCAAACTGAAAACTTCAAACAAGCATAACTTTCTCATTTTAAATCCAAATTCAGCCATTCAAATTTCTAAATTCGTTTAAAATAATAATCTATCCAAATATGGCCTCTATTTGAATTTTTGAGTTTATTTGAATTTTATTTGTATTTATTTGTTTTGTTGCTTCGTCTTTTCCCGCGTAGATTCCAACGTTGTCGACGATCTCTCCACTTCACAGCAGGAAGACCCAGAGAACCTGCAAGAAGGAAAGTCTCCTTTGATCATCTTGAACCTATGATTGGAAATGTTTTACTTATTTTAAATTATGTGCATTGCTATTTACTTAAAATATTAATTCAAATCTTAAGGTAATAGTTAGTCCAACTTTGTTATGCCCTCATTTGAATTGGATTGCCATGTACCTTTGTAACCCTAGAAATCCCTTTGACTCATTAATGAGAATAATATATTCATTTGTTGATACTAGTTTGGTAGTACAATGCTTAGCCATGCTATTGAATATCTCATAAATCTTGCAAATGGGAAATTATGAATTGTTGTAATACCATTGTGTTTATAAATTTAGTGGTAACTGGAGTTGCCACTGTTCTTTTAAAATAAAAGTGAAATGTAGAAGTTGGTTTAGATTAGGGTGGATGGTTGGTTTGGTTGGTGCAGCAAGCACGAGAACTTGTTAAGTGTATGTTCCACCCTAGTCAATTAACGACCGACGCTTGTGTTTGTCCAGACTGAGCATTAACCGTACAACCACAAGTCTATATGGGTACGACCTAGTGACTAACTTATGATAGTCTAGTTTAGGTGCCACCCGATGGAAAGTGGGTGCAGGGATGGACCGGTTATTCACGGTGAGGGACAGGATTTCTTCAGACTCATATGGCGCAAGAGGGGCTTGGTTGGGCGGTTAGCCTACCTGCGGTGAAACCTCAGTGGTGGTATCTAGCTAGATTTGAGTAAGGTAAAGGCTTTGTGATATTTTATCTGGGTCTCATGCCAAAGGAAGCGTGTTGACTTTTAGGATGATTTATCTCTTGTGGGTAAAGTTGTACAACCTCTACAGAGTGTCAAACTATTCGAATAGCCGTGCCCACGGTCAAGGGCGGGCAAGGAATGCATTCACATGGTAGCTTTCTGGTTTTGGTTTTAAAATCAAAAGTTTTGTATTCCGAGAGTGGAGGGAACTCTCGGAAGGGTATCCTGGCAGTTGGAGCCAGAGAGGGTGGATGGAACCCGCAGTCTTAAACTTGATCAATTGTAATTGGCTAGCTAGTGTTGGTAGATGGAACCTTCACTATTAAGTTAACGATAGTTCTGTTAAAATATTTACTTTATTAAATTAATGCATTCAAAAATAATTAGTAGTAATTGAACTTAAAACCTTGCTTTGTGCAAAAGAACCATATAGCCTTTCTTTGTCAAGCCTTGCATCTATTGCATTTTTCCCAAGACTTGCGGAGTACTTTATGTACTCGCATGCTACACTTAAACATAATAACCAGAGGAATACAAAGCTCAAGAAGGAGACTACGACTACTTCGCTGGTGGTTTCGATGAAGGATTCTCGGAGTTCTAGGCCGCGCTTCCCCAGTCAACTGCCTGTGGCATATTGATGGGTCGACTTGAATTTACCTTGCTTCCGCTGAATTTTGATTGTGTGAGGTCTTGGAACCTCCAATGTAATAATGAGACCTGATGGTCAATACTTTTTATTGTAATAATGCGTTGTTGGTTATGAATCATGTCTGTTTAACTGTGTGCACTAGCTTTGATCTGGGACTAGTGCAGTAATACACAGAGGGTCCGGGTTTGGAAATCCGGGTCCCGACAATTTCGGACTACCTACGAGATAATTGGAAGGCAACGGGTCCCCATCACCATAGCAAGCTAGAAATATTTGGCAAAGGATCAGAAAAATCAGCTATGGGAGGAAATTACAAATTCGTTCGAGATTCCAGCAGAAGTACAGGGACTCATGCAACAGCAGGTGCTCCTCGCAATGGGAAAAGCATGGAAAAACATTAAGAGCACTATTGTCATGTAGTACATGGCCAAGGATCTCACGCCCTTCACAAGGTATCCTTTCGTATCATCGGAAACATGGGAGGTCTTTGTGCAGATGAAGACAATGACCAAATTTGAACAATAAAGTACAGCACACAAGGCTCTCTAGTCACAAAACACTCACCCTCACAAACTCGGCATTGCTGGGTACGCGGGTAAAATCCCATAGTGGAGGATGCAGGACGTGGTCGCAATCCGATCAGAGGCCTCCCCACCATTTGCCGGGATCGTAAACGAGCGCCCCCAAAACTGGTTAAGAGCTAAGTCATCAACCACATCTTTGGTTGTCCCTTTCAAAAACCCCGCAGACAAGGAAGTGTCCCAATGCCTGGTAAGATATGTTAAACAACATAGTTGTTAATACCTCTTGAACTTCATGGGTTCAAAAATAACATGATTGCCTATTGCAGCAATCATTGACTATCGAATCTTCTCAAAGCTCCTTTCAAGAGTACAAGGAGAGAGATATACTATCACAGGTCCTGGGAAACAAGGAGTACCCAGGTCGCACACGAGGCCTAGGGGTTTACGTATCTTGGAGGCACGGATTCCCAGATGACTCCTAGACATATAGGAGTAGGAAGAGATCCAAGGCCTATCGCAATGAACAAATAAAATAAGAGCTTCGTGCATAACTTGATGAACAACTATCTGCCTCACTTCAAGAGCAGACTGCCTCACTTCGAGGAGAGATAGATTTATTGAGGGAAGAACTGAGACAAGTTTGCAACCAATCGCAACCCACCCCCGTTAATGCGGTATCCAGTCCCCCTCAACGTCGGAGTAGCTGTGCGTCCACGCCAATTATTGAACATAATGATGCCCACTTACCTATCGACGCCATCCAGGTAATGTACCTATTTAGAATGATACATAGATCTCTCTGGTGGACGCCTTAGCTCATCTTGTATCGTTATGTAGGAGCCAACGCCTTGCATCCTCAGAGTCAGGCTTGTTGGCTCCATTCTCATTGACGCTGGGTAGGGGATGGCGTATCCATGGTTGTCAGGGACGCTGGTGCATGGTGTACAAGTAGAGACCGGTTTTATGAAGGTTCAGGTGGACATGATTAATAATGTTTTCAAGACCGTCCCTCTTGAGAAGCCCCTAAATGAGGATATTATGAAATTAGGGGATGTCTTCCACACATTTAACTAGTGGTCCAAGAGGGATATCACCCTCGACTCGTCTGTGCCACGATCTCCACATCTAGTGGCCTAAGAGGGACATCACCCTGGACCTATCACCTCGGCTCTGGTGGCTCCACCTCCAGCTCCGGTTCTGAAGCCTGTTGCATCGGCTCCCGTGGAGATGCCATTGAAAACGTATCATAAGCCAGGCTCTAAGACTTAACTGAAGAAAATTAAGGCGCGTCCCGAGCCATGGAAGTTCATTCTCGGAGTGTCATTAGTCCCCGAGTCACAATTACCCCGGCTTGGTCTGGTTTGCAATACATTGCATACTTGGTACATGCAGAGGTCCAACATGAAGCCAAACCGGCATAGTGGATTCACTGTGAGATACACGGAGGTGCATTTCCTCCACGACTCGGGCTACTTCGTAGTGACATTTGAAGACTTATTCTTACTATTCAACATCGGTGAACTCGACGCCTCACTTCTACAATGTTGAACACTGTAAGTGTACTATACAATGAAGTTCTACATCTATATCATACCGATAAATGTCATTACTCTTTCCTTATGTATAGATCAGCAACAACCGGTGGATTTCCTCGACCCACACTTAATCTCTGAGCAATCCATCAACAAAAATGCATCCTTCGTCCAAGATTACATAATGAGGGGATTGGTTGCTCACAGTGACAAGGAGTACATCATGGTACCCTTCAACCAAGGGTAAGTGCTTCACTAGTTGGCCACACAAGTTCATTTGTACTTTATATGCAACATGAACTTAGGATTAATCACTATAGCGACACACATGACTAGGTCTCACTGGATTCTGATTGTGATTGCACCAAAGTGGAGCAAGGTAATATACCTTAATTCTCTACTTAGGAGCAACCACGACTTCACTCGTGTGCAAGAAGCAATTAACAGATAAACTCATTTCCTCCATAAATAACTCTATTATAATCTTTCCTTCGTTTGCAGTGGCCGAGGCTAACTTTTTTGGAATCACGTAGGTCGTTTACCGCTTATGTTGCCCTAGGAGGGAGACACAAGGAATCCAGTGACACGCTACGACACAGGATATGATTTCCAGTACCCACTACAACACAACAATTCTATATCACATGTTGTTATAATGCCTCTAAAATTGACAATGCTTATTGTCGTAGGGGTGGCCCCCACCTAAACCCAGCAGGCCTAATAGGAGATTGTAAGGCCGAGAATAGGCCATGTGTAATGACATAACTGCCCCCAGAGGGATAACCAGGTGTAAGGGTATAGTTGTAAAAGCACTCCTCATGTATATATATATGAGTAAGCCATGGGGAGGACCCAGAGGCCATTACACTTAACTTCATCACTCTCCACTACCATCTCTCTCTCTGTTTGGTCTGTAGCCACAACGATTGGCGCCGTCCGTGGGAGGACGAAGACAAGCTCAAGACCAAGAAAAGATGGCACCGAAAAGCTTCACCACCACGGCGAAGGAAAGAAGGCGGCGGGCGGGCGCCGTATGAGTACGAGGGCGGCATCGGCGGCGGCGGACGCGGTGGCGATGCGGCGCGCGCGGTCGAAGACGTCGACACGGTGCGGCGACAACCGACCCGCCGACGCAACGACAACCGACCTCGCCGCCCCATCGCAACCCTCGCCGGGCGGCGGCAGATCGGGCGGTTGAGGTAGCCCGACGGGCGACCGGCAGCTCGGGACCTCGCGACGCAGCTGCGTCCGCGCCGATCCGCCGTCGGAAGCTGCCGCGACCCGCGCGCCGGCGAGGAAAGTGCCCTTCAGGCGGCTCTCAGCGCGTTCAGCGGGAGCTGGGACTCGCGGGCCGTCGAGATATACAAGAGGCTCGAGTTAGCGAGCCAAGCCGCAATCGCGTCCCGAGCCCGCCCCGAGAAGGCGGACGATCGCGAAGCCCCACGTCTAGCCACGTGCGCCGCGCGCGTGGACTGGAGTCCCGCTTTGGCGGGCTGCAGCGGCGGCATGGCCGAAGACTTCAAGTTTCCTAGTGCCATCGACTCGTACAAAGGCGACACGGACCCCCGTGAGTTCGTGCGCGTGTACGAAACCGCAATCGAAGCCGCCGGCGGAGACGACACCACGAAGGCAAAGGGACTCCCCCTCGCGCTACAAGGAGAGGCGCTCTCTTGGTTCTTTACCATAGAGCCAGGCTCCATCTCCGCGTGGGAACAGCTTCGCGTCCGCCTTCATAGCAACTTCCAGGGGCACTATGACGAGCGAATCGAGGCGGACCAGCTTTCCAGAAAGCGAAACCCTCGAGACACTCGGGGCTACGCTTCAGCGCCGCCAAGATTCGATGCCAGGTAAACAATCTTAATGAAACCACAGTCGTCAATGCAGCCATCCAGGGCCTTCGCCCGGGCCCGATGGCCGAGTACAGCGCGCGGAGGCCAATCAAGACCGTCGCCAAGCTCTTCGACAAAATGGACGAGTACGCGCGGGCGGAGGAGGATGCGCGAAGGCGCAGCATTACCGCCCTCGGCCTCGCCCATGAGGAGCGCCCCCCGCGCGAAGTCGGGGCGGGTGGTCCCTCCCCGAAGCCGGGTCGCAGCCGAGAGCCCCAAGGAGGCCCACCCCGAGGCAGTGAGGCTGGGGTACAGGAAGGCTCTTCAAGGAGCAGGCCAAAACCTCGGCGCCGCCAGCGCCGATCGCAGGCGGCCCATCACGTCCTCGACACCAAGAGCGCCCGCCAAGGACCCGACCCCGCCTCACGGAGGGGGGGTCGGGGATCGCAAGGCGGACTTGCTTACGGCGACCAACCCCACGCAGAGCAAGAGCTCCTGCACTATGGCAAGTGGTGCGAGGTACACGGCTACGGCGATCATCGCACAAGGGCATGCACCGCGGTGATGGAGCTGCGGAGGGTGACGGCCGGATCTCGGGCTACGCCTCCTCGGCCCCCCGCCGGAGCCCACGTAGGGCACCCAAGGGATAACCCCATACGAGCCACCGCAATGGAAAGTGCGCAGCATCGCACCATCAACGTCATCACCAGAGGCTCCTCTCCAAAAGCCCCCGGGGAGCAGCCGCAACTGTGGATGCCGCCCCGCAACATCACCTTCGACTTGAACGACGCCAGGGGCGTGGAGTACCCCCACCAGGACCCTCTAGTCATTCAGACCCACATAGCATGCTGTGAAGTCAGGCGCGTCCTTGTCGACGGGGGAAGCTCCGCGAACATCTTATTCGTGGGAGCCCTCGACCGCATGGCAATCCCCCGAAGCCGGTTAGAGCAGCCAGGAGCTCCACTTCAAGGCTTCGGGGGTCAACCGCTGCAGGCCCTGGGGCACGTGTCCCTTCCGGTCACCTTCCGTCAGGAGGGCAACAAAGGTAACATCGAGACAGAGCACATTATTTTCGGCGTTGTAGATCTCCCACACCCTACAACGCCATACATCGGGCGACCGCCCTCAACTCTTCGGCGATCCGCACCATGCCTTCTTGTGTATGAAGCTCCGGGCCCCGAAGGTATTATCACCATCTTCGGCGACCAGGACTTCGCCAGACGTGCCGAAGGCGGCAGCCGCGTTCCGCATCGCCCAGTGCATGCCCTCTCGCGACTTCGGCGAGGGCCCTACGCCACAGGTGGGCGCCAAGCCTCGGCCCGAAGGCGGAGTCAAGAAGGTGCCACTCCAGGCGGAGGGACAGTTTGTGTCCATCGGCGAAGGGCTCCCACCGGGGGTCGAGCGGGATCTGCTCCGAGTGCTTCAGAACAACGTCGACATCTTCGCATGGTCCCCGGAGGACATCAAGGGCGTGGACCGAGCAGTAATCGAGCATCGCTTGGTGGTCCGCCCCGACGCCAAGCCAGTCAAGAAAAGGCTTCGGCGTATGTCGATGGATCGGCAGCAGGCGACTAAAGCAGAGGTGGCGAAGCTTCTTCGCGCCGGGGTCATCCGCGAGGTCCACCATCCAGAGTGGCTCGCTAACCCGGTGCTAGTCAAAAAGGCCAGCGGGGCCTGGCGCATGTGCATCGACTTCACAGCACTCAACAAGGCGTGCCGGAAGGAAAATTACCCCTTGCCGCGCATTGATCAGCTGGTTGACGCCACTGCTGGTTGCAAACTCATGAGTTTCCTGGACGCCTACTCCGGCTACCACCAGGTGTACATGGCCGAAGGCGGCGAGGAGAAGACCAGTTCATCACACCACTGGGGCGTTACGCCGTCCAATGCCCTTTGGCTTGAAGAACGCAGCGCTACCTTCACCCGCCTCGTCGCCATTGCCCTGGCTGCCCAGCTCGGGAGGAACATCGAAGCCTATGTCGATGACGTGGTGGTCAAAACTCGCCAGCTCGCCCTGCATGGCCGGGACCTCCAGGAAACCTTCGACAACCTCGGAAGGCGGGCATCAAACTCAACCCGACAAATGTGTCTTGAGTGCGGCGGGCAAGCTCACAGGTTTCCTTGTCTCGGGACGGGCATCGGCGAACCCCGACAAAGTAGACGCCATCTTGGGCATGGAGCCGCCCAAGACTACGAGGAGGTCCAGAGGTGGGCGGCCGCATGGCGGCGTTAAGCCGCTTCCTATCCAGGGCGGCGGAGCGGGGCTTGCCATTTTTCAAGGCGCTCCGCGGTGCGATGGATTTAGTTGGGTCGGAGATTGCGCGAAGGCTTTCAACGAGCTCAAACAGCACCTGGCAAGCCTCCCACTGCAGTCGAACTGCACTGAGGCTCCTCTCTATATATCGGCGCGTCGACCACCGCGGTCAGCGCCGTCCTCGTCTTAGAGGAAGGCGCCATCGAGGCCCGTCTACTTTGTCTCCGGCCCTCCAAGGTGCCAAGACAAGATACGGAGCTTGAGAAGCTCGCCACGCGCTTGTCATGGCCTCGAAAGCTTCGGCATTATTTTCTCGCCCACGATCACGCATACCTTCCTCATTCCCCGCGGAGATCTTTGCACAACAAGGAGTCCACGTGGCGCATCGGCAAATGGGCCGCCGAGCTCGCCCCTTCTCCTTGGCGTATGCTTCGCGAACGGCAATCAAATCTCAAGTCCTAGCGGATTTTCTCGCCGAATGGACCCCGCCGGCCCAGCCCGTCCAGACACACGATGATCCCGTCTGGACGCTTACATTCGACGGAGCTTACAGCGTCGCCGGCGCGGGCGTAGGGGCGGTGATCGTCACACCCGGCGGCGTTTCTTTGTACTCGGCGCGCCTTGCCTTCCCCGCCACCAACAACACGGCTGAATACGAGGCACTACTCTTTGGCTTGGCGAAGCTCAAGGCAATCGGCGCGAGACGGGTGTTGGTCCGCACCGACTCGCGCTTGGTGGCCGGCCATGTGGACAAGTCATATCAAGCCAAGGACCCGGAGTTGGCCAAGTACCTCACGGCGGTAAGGGCGAGGGAAAGGCACTTTTTAGGTGTCACCATCAAGGCCATCCCCCGCGCGGAGAATGAGCAAGCCGACGCCCCCCCCCCCCCCGAGGGGGCGTTCTACGAGACGTTAGCAAAGGCGGCCATCGCGCAGGACAACCGGGACGCGGCACTCGTCCACCGCATTGATCGGCCAGGAGATTGGCGAGAGCCCATCTTCAATTTCTTGCAAGGCATCGCCGAGCCGGAGGACCCTGCCAAGTCTGCGACGCTTGCAAGCACCGCCGCAGTCCTTCCAGTGTTCAAAGGATACTCTACAAGAGAGGGTTTGCGCCCGCTCTGTCTTGCCTCTCAGCCGAGGGGAAGGGAGCTCTTGGCGGAGATCCACGCGGGCGTATGCGGATCCCACTTGGCACCGAGGTCATTAGTCGGCAAGGCGTTCAGACAAGGCTTCTACTGGCCGACTACCATCACCGACGCCCAGGACCTCGTCCGTCGGTGCCAAGGGTGCCAGTGGATGGCGCGCATCATCCGCAGGCCCCCGACGCGCCTCAACCCCATCCCCCCGGTGTGGCCACTGGTACGCTGGGGTCTTGATATAGTAGGACCACTTGCCCGAGCTCCAGGAGACCTCCGGTTCGTGGTAGTCACGCTGGAGTATTTCTCCAGATGGCCGGAGGCGATCGCTCTAGCCAAAGTAACTTCTGCGCGCCATACGCTTCCTATGGCAAAACATCATATGTCGCCGGTGTGCCCCGAGCTCACGGCCGACAATGGCCTGCGATTCGGCGCCACCCTCTTCAAAGATTATTGTGACAAATGGGCATTACCCTCCGATTCGCCTCGGTAGGGCATCCCCAGTCCAACGGGGCGGTCGAACGGGCGAATGGCGCCATCTCCGCCGCCATCAAAAAGTGCCTGGTTGCATTGCCAAAGGGCAAGTGGCCAGGCGAGCTTCACAGCGTTTTATGGTCGCCGCTGTGATAACGCGCGCGACGGGTTCACGCCGTTCAAGCTCCTCTTCGGTGACGAAGCGGTGACGCCCGAGGAAATCAAGGCCGGCTCGCGGAGGGTCCTCGTCCAAGCACCCGAAGAGGAGCGCCGTGTGTCCTTGGATCTCCTCGATGGGATACGAGCAGACGCAGCCCACCATGTCGAGAAGTACGCGCGGCAAACAGTGCGTACTCGGGACCGCTCTGTATGCCCGCGGGGGTTCAAGCCGGGGGATCTTGTCCTCAGAGTGGCGCTCCAGGCGGAGACCGTTAGCAAGCTGGAGTCCAAGTGGGAAGGCCCGTACATCGTGACAGAGGCATTGCCGAAGGGGGCGTATCGCCTCGCCACGCCCGAAGGACAAGCCTTCCGGCACACATGGAACGCGGACAGGTTGCGGCGGTACTACGCCTAGAAGCAGGACAGCAGGCGTAGAGCCGCCAGCCTGTTGTTAGGCGATGCTCGCCCGCGCAAACGGGACCTCAATAAAGATTGTTGTTCCCAAAACATCCCCTGTCCGCGCTGAGCAGAACAAAGTCCACGGACTTTAAATAAGACGTAGCGTCGAGCCTAGCTCCGCACGCGGGAGTCTGCGGACTATAAATAAGACGTAGCGTCGAGCCTAGCTCCGCACACACCAGTCCACGGACTTTAAATAAGACGTAGCGTCGAGCCTAGCTCCGCATGCGAGAGTCTGCGGACTATAAATAAGACGTAGCCTCGAGCCTAGCTCCGCACGCACCAGTCCACGGACTTTAAATAAGGCGTGGCGTCGAGCCTAGCTCGCACGCGAGTCTGCGGACTATAAATAAGGCGTGGCGTCGAGCCTAGCTCGCGCGCACTACCCACGGACTTTAAATAAGGCGTGGCGTCGAGCCTGGCTCCGCACGCGAGTGCGCGGACTATAAATAAGGCGTGGCGTCGAGCCTAGCTCCGCGCGCGCACCATCCACGGACTTTAAATAAGGCGTGGCGTCGAGCCTGGCTCCGCGCGTGAGAGTCTCGCGGACTATAAATAAGGCGTGGCGTCGAGCCTAGCTCCGCACGCACCATCCACGGACTTTAAATAAGGCGTGGCGTCGAGCCTAGCTCCGCACGCACTCTACGGAGTATAAATAAGACGCAGCGGGGACGCCTCGCACGCACTCTGAGTATAAAGAAGACGTGGCGTCGAGCCTAGCTCGCACGCACTAGTCCACGGACTTTAAATAAGGCGTGGCGTCGAGCCTAGCTCCGCACGCCGCGAGTCTCGGACTATAAAGAAGGCGTGGCGTCGAGCCTGGCTCCGCACGCACTAGTCCACGAACTTTAAATAAGGCGTGGCGTCGAGCCTAGCTCGCACGCCGAGTCTCCCGACTATAAAGAAGGCGTGGCGTCGAGCCTGGCTCCGCACGCACTAGTCCACGGACTTTAAATAAGACGTGGCGTCGAGCCTGGCTCGCACGCGAGTCTCGGACTATAAAGAAGACGTGGCGTCGAGCCTAGCTCCGCACGCACTAGTCCACGGACTTTAAATAAGGCGTGGCGTCGAGCCTGGCTCGCACGCGCGAATCTCGGACTATAAAGAAGGCGTGGCGTCGAGCCTGGCTCCGCACGCACTAGTCCACGGACTTTAAATAAGACGTGGCGTCGAGCCCAGCTCGCACGCGCGAGTCTCCGGACTATAAAGAAGGCGTGGCGTCGAGCCTGGCTCGCACGCACTAGTCCACGGACTTTAAATGGGGCGTGGCGCCGAGCCTAGCTCGCACGCGCGCAGTCTCGGACTATAAAGAAGACGTAGCGTCGAGCCTAGCTCCGCACGCACTAGTCCACGGACTTTAAATAAGACGTAGCGTCGAGCCTAGCTCCGCACGCGCGAGTCTCCGGGCTATAAAGAAGACGTAGCGTCGAGCATAGCTCCGCACGCACTAGTCCACGGACTTTAAATAAGACGTAGCGTAGAGGTCCGCCTCCGCACGCGCGAGTCTCCGGACTATAAAGGAAGCCGTAGCGTCCAGATCCGCCTCCGCACGCGCCACTCCACGAAGTATAAACGAGATGCGCAGACCTGCCCTCCGCGTTCGGCGGCAGGTAACACCAAGCATAAGGTACTACTTCGTTCCATTATAAAAGCAAAAGGGTTGCATGGTTACAAGCATACGAACCCGTACATCATCCCCCTGCCCTGCCCGACCAACCACTCAGCCTTGGCGCGGTGCGGACGAACCCGTGCCGTCATCGCCGCGGCGCTGAAGGACCCCTTCAAGCCACTGGAGGAGGTCCCCCTCCCCATGCAGCGTCTGCTGCACGGCGACCCTTGCAGCATCTTCCCCAAAGCGGCCTAGATCCGTTGGTGGAAGTTCTGCAGGCTAGGCCCGATGGAGCGGATGGCGTCCGACATAACCTCTGCTTGGCCGGGCGGATCCAGTTGTGGATTCGCTAGCTCCTGGGTATGCCTACACCCACGAGTATGAAGCAGGGCGAGGGCGAAGCACGCACCAACATAGCTGCGCATGCTCGCCAAAGGTTACGGCGCCATGAAGAGCAACGTCGGCCCCCTCCTCGATCAGCCGGCGTCTCGGCGGGCCTCCGGCTGTGCGTAGTGTCCGCCACTCGGACGCACGCATCTCTGAGGGTGCGGTTCAGAGACTCCATGGCCCGCCATGCCGACATGGGCGCATTCTCGGGGCAAGGCGGTTCTCGGCAACAGACTCCACTAGCTGGGCGTTCTCCCCTTCTAGGGCGGCGATTTGCTGGATGAAGGCGGCGCGCTCCTCAGCCGCGGCGTGCCGAGCTTCCATAGTTTCGTGTTGGGCGGCCGCCAAGGCACCCCCCAGCGCGTGACATTCCTCATCCTTTGCGGCGAAGGCTGTGTTTGCTTCACGAAGGCTGGCTTCCAGCGCCCTCCGCTCCCGAACGCGGGCCTCGTCAAAGGACCGGCTGAGGGCAAGCGTCTGGTAAACACTGTTGGAAATGTGCCCTAGAGGCAATCATAGAGATGATGATATTTCGTTGTATCCATGATTTAATAAATGTTCCTTGAATATTGCCTTTGTATTGATTAACAAGTATGTGACTTGTTTGTGAAACTCTTTACTTGTATGGTTATTCTAAAGTTGTCCCTAGTCGAAGTTCATGTGTGGACACACGTGAATAATGGATTAGCACATGTATCGGTTGATGACCATGTTTCATAGGTCATAGACATGGAGATGTCAAACCAATAATGTGGACACATGTTTAGAACATGGGGTTGGACCGACCCAACATGAGACATAACAATTATACTTATGGTTCTCACTCTACACAATGTGTGCGCTTGTCCTTAGACCTGAGATTGTCGCATGTACTTGAGATGTGAATCGACCTACTTAGGGGCTATCAAGCGCCGCTCAATGAATGGGTAGTTATAAAGGTAGTTTCGGGTTTGTCATGAAGCATGCTTTGCGAGGCATGGTCGATCGAGATGGGATTTGCCCTCTCTACCCGAGAGAGATATCTCTGGGCCTCGAGTGATCGGATCCAAATGCATGGCCATGCTACTTAAGGTTAAGAGTTAACCTAGTAAGGGATTCCGGATCACGGGATCGAGAAAGAGTGGTCAGCTTAGAGCTCGACCAAATATCGTGAGGCAAAGGGATTGGCATGTACATAAAGTTGTGATGGTTCGTTCGATATGATCTTTATGTATGTTTAGGAGTTGCACGTCTTGCTAGAGGCGCTACCAACTATTGACCGAGTAGGTAAACTCGTGTCATGTCTAAACATACGTGAACCCATAGGTCACACACTTAAGGGCTGAAGCCTAATTCGGATTGGATCCGGTTGGGTAGGTATTGAGTCCTAATGGGCCTCCATTCGGCTGAAGCCCATTATAAGGGCGTCTATAAAGGAGGGCTAGGGCGCACGGGGTTGATAGGATTTTCGTGACCTCCTCAAACCACGGCGCCACCCTCCCACGCCTCGGCGCCGCGCGATCTAGTAATCCGGCGTGCGTCGCTTCCTCCGTGCGTGTGGATACCTTTTAGGCGCGCATGCATAGCGTTTGGACGAACCGCAAGAGAGGAGTTGTCGTTGGGCGCGCGACGAGGATGAGGAAGTAGTCGACTACTCGCCCGACGTCTTTGCATCGGCGTGTATCGACTACTCTGCCCGACGTCTTGCATCAATTCCGCACTTTGCGCGTCTAGTGGTAATTCCGTGATCTATAACTGCAGTGATCTTGGTTTACGGGCATAATTTTTATTAATTTGCGCTAGCGTAGCCTACCCGTAGTCCTTCAAACACAACAAAGTCAGCAGGCGTCCAAGCAGTACATTGCAAAGCCGAAGCGCGCAGGTTTACCCTCATCTCGGACGCCTGTAGCGCGAGCGCCAGGAGTTCCCCCTCGCATGACGACAACACCTCCCGGTTGAGGCCGTGGTCGGCACGCTCGGCGGCTGCGGTAAGGTCGCAGAATATCTCCGGCCGAAGGAAGAAATCCGCGCGAGCGAGCCCCGGCCCCAACGCGCCAGGATTTACCGAGGCCACAGCCACGTCGACGCCGGCGGACACCTGCGGGGCACCCTGCACAAGGCTTCCGACTTCGCGCGTACCTCCGCTGCTCGATCCTTCGCCACGTTGGGGAGACTTCGTCTCGTCTGATGTTGGCAGAATGAGCGAGCAGATCGGGGAAAGTCTCGCGAAGTCAAGTGAAGAAAAGGACTCACGCCTACCTCCTGCGCCCCTTGTCGCGGAAGGAAGTGGCGCCGGTTCGACCACCCAGGGGGAGGCGGGCGCCTCTACAGTCGGGAAGAAGGTCTTCTCGGCCGCGCCAGACGCCGTAATCCCGCGGCAAGGCCCCGCAACAGCGTATCGACTCCCCGTTGGCGGCGGGGACTGCGTCCGAGGGCGTTTCGCCTGCGGGGACATAGGCGATTCTTCCACGGCAGGACCAGCTCCGGTCACTGTCGCCCCCACGGTTTCCTCTGTAGGGGGCACGCCCTCGACGGCCGCTGCGGAGGATAACGCACCTCCCACCGTGGTTTGCCCGCCAGGAACGGCGCCACCCACCGGGTTGGAGGTTTCCAACTCAACGATAGCCGCGAGCCCAAGCACGGGCTCGTGGGCGTCGGCAGAAGGTGCCGGGGGATCCGTGGTGGTGCGCCCCTCCGAAGCAGTATGCCCAATCCCACCGCCGGTCGCACGCCCCGTCTCAGCTGGGCTAGCCGTCGGGGGGACTGCTGGGTCACATACGGCAGCCGGGGAACGGGCCCGGCGCCGCGAAGGTAGCATCCCCATGGGGCTATCACCGTCCTGAGCGCCCGGAGTCCCGCCGGGAAGCTCTTCCGGCACCGCACGCTCGGGCACGGCAATGCCCAAAGCCTCGCAGGTGCGGTTTACCCGCCCCTGCTTAGCCGCCTTGATTGCGGCCTCGCGAGCCCGGTGCTCCTTAAGCGTGTACGGGCCGAGGAGCGCCGCAACCGCGCGCTCCGCATCTTCTAGCCGAGCCGCTGCGTAGGAGATCATGTCAGTTAGGCGAAAGCCAAACAGATACAATGGCGCGCGTAAAGCGTGCTGGGCGACTTACAAGGGGCGGAGGGCGGCAGCAGGCGCGACACGGATGGGTCGAACCCGTCCTCGCGGGGGCCATTCTGTTGAACATACTTCCCCCGGGAGGAGAGTGGCGCCGCCCCATACATTGTGAACTCCTCGGCTAGGTCGCGCACGCTCATTCGATGGGCGACACCGACAAGGCTCTGTAGCTTCCGCGTGTCGTCGATCTCCGCCGTCACACCAGCGCGGTCTTTAAACGCGAGATCGGCCACCTCGCATCGCGCATTCTCTCTTATCGGTCACGGTGTAATAGAACCACCACCGCGTCCAGCCGGCCGCCCATTGCCCTGACGAGGCTGGCACAGGGAACAACGTCGCGCATGACACCCGGAGCACGAAGTCCACACCGCCGAAGTTGGACACCGCCCCGTTAACCTTTCTGGGTCGACAATGTGCGTCGTGCAGGGTGGCGAATAAGCTCGCGCTGGGACGCCACCCCTCCGTCTGCATCGCCCATGTGAAGACAGCTAGGCGGAGTATCGCGTGGGGAGTCAGCTGGGCTAGCTCCAACTTGTAGGCCCGCAAGACTTCGCCCACGAACAACGTGGAGGGCATTCGAAGGCCGGCATCGAAGAACGCGACGAAACCAATCGCCTCCAGGGCCCCGGGCTTCGGCTCCGTCTCGTCCCGACGGGGTAGGCGAGCCCCATCGCGCTCCACAATCTTCCCCTCATCCACGAGCCGCTGCAGCGTCCCTTCAGTCATGCGGCTCTTCCCCAGCACACGGGAGCAGGAGCCTCCTGAGTGCTCCATGGCGTTCCACCACTTGTTGGCGCGCGAGCTCCCCCGCGGCACCAGTTTGTACTCCTGGGAAGGATGGGTCGTCTCGCCCGGGCTAGGCAAGGAACCGCTGCGGGGGTGGTAGGTGGCGTCGTCATGGCTAACCATCGCTCTTGGCGACAAGGGAAGAAGGAGCAGGCAAGGGAGCAACTCGCGTGACAATTAGCACGGGCGGAAGCGAAGCGGCAGATCAAAAAGCAAAGCAAGCAAGGGTGCCTCCACCTCAACATTAGCACCTTATAAAGGCCGCTCGCCTGCCTTGTGGCTCAATGCACAGACGGATCAAATTCCCAGCGGTTCGGCTATCCAACATTTGGGAAGAAGAACCGCCGGGACATAGAGGGCCATGCCGGGTGAGTGGCCAAGTAGCGCACAACGCCCCCACATCTTCCACACGCGCCGGGCTTCTCGGGGGACGAGGCGAACGGCCGTGGTCACGCAACCGCCCACATCCCACGACGCACCAGTCGTGAGTCGCCACGTGCCCCACCTGCAGCATGGCGGCATCGCACGACGCGACGGCCGCCTTACGCGGGCCGGCGTCGGCGTGTTTCAGCCGCCATTAAAAGCGTACTACCCGACTGCAAGGTCACGGCAGCCCCAGAGCGCAACCATACCGGCGCCGAGCTCCGATCACCGCACAGGGGACGGAGCGCGCGTCTACCGACCAGGCGCCGGCCACGCCACCCGTTCGAGGGGTAGGGGCGGAGCGCGCGCGTCTGCCGACTGCGCGCGGCCAGCGCCACCCGTTCGACGGGTAGGGGCGGAAGCGCGCGTCTACCGACTAGGCGCCGGCACGCCACCCGTTCGAAGGGTAGGGGACGGAGCGCGCGCGTCTACTTTGACTTAGGCGACAGCCTCCGCCTCAACCATCCCAGACTTCAGGCTCCCCAACCACAAGCTTGGAGGAATTCACAGGCCGCAGGGGACGGAGGGGGCCAAAGGACTCGGCAACATGGCTTCGGCCTGTGAAGCCCTTCACCATGAGAGGCTCTGCCGTGGGGGTGGCCCCACCTAAACCAGTGAGCTGATAGGAGATTGTAAGGCGAGAATAGGCCATGTGTAATGACATAACCGCCCGGAGGGATAACCAGGTGTAAGGGTATAGCTGTAAAAGCACTCCTCATGTATATATATATGAGTAAGCCATGGGGAGGACCCAGAGGCCATTACACTTAACTTCATCACTCTCCACTACCATCTCTCTCTCTGTTTGGTCTGTAGCCACAACACTTATATATGTAATTCTATTTTTACAGTGCCACCAGCAACTACAAATCAATGTATGTGGATTCTACGTTTGCTGCCTTATGAAGAAATCATGGACACTAAGATGAATGATCCAGAGGTTTGTCAACCTTCTAATAATTATTTTTTTATTATATATGTATATATATACACACACATGCTAATTAATCACTTAACATTGCTCCTAGTGACAGTGGGTGGACTTCGACGAAAGTGCATTTGATCTTGACAAACTCGTCGAAATTCGTAGAAACCTCTCCCAATTCTTACTAGTAGAGGTCATAAACAAGACTAGAGAGTTCCACCCCGGCAATAGTGATTAGATGTTGAACATTGGATTCAATTGTAATCAAACAATTCATTCAATTTAATTCATTTGCGAGATCTGTGTAACGATTGTCATGCTATATATATGTGTGTGTGTGTGTGATCTGCTTATGTTATTTCATTTATCTGTGTGATTTATGTAATGAATGTTCTGTGCTATATACGTGACCTTACTTGTTTTCAAAGGGCATGGCTAGCATATCCTGAGGCTAGCCGAAAAAGAGAAAATAAAATCACTGTTGAAATAGCTATCATAAAAAGTTCGGTGTTCCAAACCGTCTGTGATATAAATAATATCACAAACAGTTTTTATTATTAACTATCTGTGATATGGTGTATATCACAGACGGTTAATAATAAAAACCGTCTATGATATGGTTATATCACAAACAGTTTGGAGTTCCAAACCGCCTGTGATATGAACAATATCACAGACGGTTTTTATTATTAACTGTTTGTGATATGGTGTATATCACAGACGGTTCAGAACTCTGAACTATCTGCGATATAACCATATCATAGACGGTTAATAACAAAAACCTTCTGTGATAGTTGAGTATCATAGACGGATTTTCTGAAAAACCGTCTGTATTGTAAGTTATTACAGACGGTGTGCGAACCGTCTATGATAACCACCTATTATCACTAACACATAAACGCAGACGGTTCAGGAACTATCTGTGATGACGGTTTTGAACCGTCTGTGATGACGGTGTCTGTAGTAGTGACAAAAATGTCATAGGTAACTAAAAGAGCAGAAGCACCAATGAATATGCTGAAGTATAGGCTTGTCACAGTTTTTTCACCTGATAAAGTAAGAACTGCTTGGATTAATGGGTATTTTTTCAACCTTTCGTGGGTACTGTGTGCTTTGGTCTATTTCAAAAATATTGGTTGATGGTCCGCCAAGACACTACAACAAATGATAGGACTAGAGTTGATTCTCGTACATGGTTATGATGAACATACTAAAAGATCCTAGGTAGTTAAAATAGCTTAATTGTATTATGGGCATAGGCATAATTTGGTAGGTGTTTTAATTTGCGGCTTGCTATATTGGACATAGGTAGTTAAATACCTCAATTTGGTATAGTATTTGGCTCATCCTATTTTATAAGAAGTATGGACTTTTAGCTTGATTACCAATCTCTTTAGAAGGAAGTAGAAACACTGATTTTAGTGTATCAACTTGAATTTGTGGGTAAATATAAAACTTGTCATAATTTAGAAGCATGAAATTTCAATTTAGTGTTTTTGTTTTTATCTTTGTCAAAACATTGTAGACCTTTCAGTCAAAAAAGAAAAAACAACATTGTAGTCTAGTATGGTTTCTTATAATTATGTCAATTCTTGGTAAGAAAACAGGCAAAAAGGACATTTGTCAGGATTGAGTGATGTATTTAGGACTGCCTTTGAACTTGATACTTTTATTTGTGCCATTCGTTCAAAGCTATCAAAAAAATTTCATGGAATATTTGCAGAAAACATGTCTAAGAAAAGACATGGCTTTCTCCCTTCTATAGTTTTATTTGATTACTGAATTTAGTAATTAGGCTTTTCCGTTGTTCTTATAGTGGGAGGACAGGATGGCCCGAGGCCTATTCCGTTATGATGTCACAACCTGTGAGACCAAGGTGATCCCTGGCAAGCTTGGGTTTGTTGCATAGCTAAACGAAGGTCGTCACCTGAAGAAGCGTTCGACTGAGTTCTGTGTCGACCGTGTTCTCCAGCCATTTGACTTTGCCAAGTTCAACTTCACCAAGGTTGCACAGGAGGAGGTGCTGTTCCGATTTGAGAATGCTGGTGGTGACGACAGCTATTTCCTTGCTAATGCCCCAACCACCGAGGGTGACCATGCTCCCAGTGTGGTTGCAATCAATGTACATATCTTTTAGCCGACGGTTTACTTCAATTCAAGATTATGTATCTGAATTCCACACTAGTACTTCCAACGGATTGCGGTGAGCCCTATCGAGTGCGGTCATGTGCTTCTCATTCCTCATGTGCTTGACCGCCGCCTCGGTAATTGATCCTAAAGCTTCACGCTGCACCGCACACCTGTGGTGAGGTGCAAGTCCGTACTTTAGGCTTGGTTACAACAGCTTGGGTGCCTTTGCCAAATCAATCACCTCCACTTCCGGTACTTTTCATCATTGAGTCGAAAATACTTCCCATTGGCCATTGCGATACGATGCAATGAAGGCGATAAATTTCCACACTATCGATTTTTCGAAAATACTTGTACCATAAGATTTTTATGATTGCTCATATCTGATATTTTGTTGTTAATATTGCTATGTTTGCGGGATATGGAGGACTATGAAAAGAAATGCGAGTGGAAGACACGATGCACAATTTTACGATTGAAGAAATAGACACGATGATTTATTATAGCAGTTTAAAAAGATGTGTGTCAAATTGGAGGATGTTTTACCGACATGTGTTTACCGCATATTAGATTTTCATTTAGTTGTGAACTCTGTTGATTTAAATGGATGCTATAATTATTTGTAAACCTCTCTTATGTAAACTTCTTTGGGGTTTGGAGGGTGCAATGGTGACGAATTTATCAATTGCCAATGGTTTGCCCGGGGTGTGGCTTGGTTCCAGTTGTAGTTGGTTTGCTTTTCTTATAACAGTATATCTGTTGTGCTTTTATAAAATATGTACTCAATATTAT
This sequence comes from Dendrocalamus sinicus, assembly GCA_036346575.1. NCBI lineage: Eukaryota > Viridiplantae > Streptophyta > Magnoliopsida > Poales > Poaceae > Dendrocalamus > Dendrocalamus sinicus. The sequence continues at coordinate 20,739,342 of CM070641.1, forward strand.
GGTGCTGCCTATAAAATTATTATATATACATGTATATATAATAAATATATGGAATACTATATTCTCATACGGATACGTATTTGTGCGTATAGAAGAAAATATATACCAATCAAAATAAAAATACATACTACATAGGACATCTTGAGGCGGCACATAACGTCTCAGCGCACGTGCCTATATTAATTGAGGCGTGAGTGCGGCGTTTTATAAAGCATCTCTAACTTTATAGGGATACTGATGCAGATGTCTCTAATGAACGTCTCAAATAATATAGGCACGCCTTAGAGAGCGTCTCTATATTTTTGAGGCGGTTCATGTAGAGACGTTTCTATGGCGCTTTATAAAAGCGCCTCGGTTGTCGTGGGAGGCGAAAGCGAACGTCTCTAACCTACAAATATGATGTCTCCCTACGGATGTTTTGTTGGAATTTTTGTACGGATAATCCATTTTTATTCGAATTACATAAATATACCAGCGGAAAATTTTTACAAAAATAGGCTCGATCGCCTAATGGTTAGGCGATCAAGCGGCGTCCTTAACCACACGGCGACACAATATATCTCGCTGCCTGATGAGCGATTGCATTAAATCGCTCTTCCAGTATGGCGGCATCGCATGCGATCGCCATACCGTTAGGCGACTGCCATGCAGTCGCCATCCCGTTAGGCGACTTCAGGTAGCCCCCGTGATTGTTTTAGAATTTGTGAATTTTGTAACGTTGAACCGGTAAAAAATACGGTGAAGTTGTAATAAAAGTTTATGTTCATTGTATATTTTAGGTGTGTAAAAGTTTTTAAATTTTTTTGAAAGATTGAGTAGAGAACGATCGATACATACACTGTTAAGTGAGATAGTTTATATCTGGAAAGAGATGATAGACTTATGTAAATATAAATAAACTTCATAATATAATCGTGAGTAACATGGCGCATGTATTTTCATTACATGCATAACATATATAGCATCTGCGCACGCCTCACTGGTCACCTGCTGTGCCCGTCACCGCGCCGTGTCCTCCCATACGGCCTCGCTGGCCCTCCTCGGTGCAACGGATTAGGGCGATCCGAAAAGGTAAAGCGAGGAGGAGGGTGTCTATCCGCCCTGCGCTGGTGGAGTCGGCCGCACCTCTGGCTGTGTAATCTCCGGTGCCGGGAGGCCTGGCGAGAAGAACTGCGGTCGCGGCGTCCGGGCGACGGCGCGAAAAACTGGTCCACATCCTCCCGGCACGGGAGGCGCCGTCTGGTAAGTACTGCAATATTAATATCGTTAGTGCGTTGCATGTCGTCTTGGATAAACACGGTATAAGACCCTATGCGTACCGTGGCTGGCGCCATGGAGGCGTACAACCCTGCGTGGGAAGGCAGGGTCTGCGTAGGAGGCGTGAAGTGAACCGGTGTAGGAGGCCCTGCCCAGGCTGAACCCCCTGGCTGCTCCGGGTGAGGTGGTGGAGGACGTGTCCACGTAGGTGCACCATAGTAGTGCCACGCTGGTGGAGGTGGCACTGGTGGACGAGCAGTCGTAGCGGGGGGCGTGGAGACCGCCGGTAGCCTCGTGCAGGACAGTAGGCTAACGATACGTCTACACCCCTCGTGCACCCGACGCGCAAAGCTGAGGCCCTCCTCATGGGTCAGCTGCGCACCACTGGCGAGCCTCTCCAGTACTGTGCCGGACTCGGCGTATAGGTCAGAACCGACGTCAGCCTGGACACAAAGACATAAAATGGTCGATTATGGAAACGACATTACCATTTGGGAATCTTTGAAATGACATGTAACGTACCGCGAGGTGAGCGTCGTGCGCGAAGTCGCGGGTACGTGCGTGTCGTCGGGCGGCGGCGTGTGTGGCGGCGGGTCTACCACATATCACGAGCGTGATCACGGTCCGCGGGTGAGTACCGGTAGCGGTACTCAGCGTACTCCTGCACATCGTCACGGTCGGTCCTCGTCCACGCGGTCGTCGAGCGCATCCTGCCACTGCTCGACCCAGGGCTGCATTCTCACCGACCAGTCCGTGCCTCTTTTCACTCCCTTCCCGCTGTGCCTGCGTATAAAACCATTACGTAATGTGAGATACTTGCGAACGCAGTAGTAAGTATGTACATATTTAGCACAAACGTACACTCACCCGTGCGTGCGCGCCGAAGCGATGGTCCGGCGTACGAGGAACCGCCGCCATAGCCCGACGCGCATCACCGTTGGGTGCGTAGTCCTCCACGTAGATGAGGTACACGAGCTTCGGCGGTGAGCGAGCCGATCACGCCGGCAAAGTGAAGACGGACCGCCAGAGCACGCGGGCTGCACTATCAGTATCGTCGTCGGCTCCAGCGCGCGTCGTCGGTGTGATGCGGTCGAGCTGCTCCACAAAGACTCGATGCGCCCGCGTGACTCGCACGTCGCCGAACCGTACTGCAAGAAAGACAAGTTGTTTACAATGGCGATCGTCAATAAGAAAGAAATAGTTAATCGTGATAAAACTTACTCGGCGACGGCACCACATAGAACCCATCGTCGGCGGTCGACTTCTCCCCGGATACATCTCGGGCCGTGCGGACCACGTCGTCTAGCACAGTCGTCCAGGCGGCAAGCGCTCGAGCGACCACAAGCGTAATAGCGAGGACAACCCGTGAGGATCAAGTTCGGCTTGACCCTCGTGCACGCATCGCCGCAGTGCGATGCGTCGCGGCAAATGCGGCCGATCGGCTGACACAGTGGGGCTCGCCATCGGCGATCGCCCTCGCATAGCGATAAGGCGCGCATCCACCGAGTTGCCGTGGCTGGTGGTGAAAAGCACCCAACCAAACAGCCACAGCACGTCGCCTCCGGTGCGCGAGACTGCGATCGTGCGCTGCGGAACCATGCGCTCCACACAATGCAAAAAGTTGTTATTAGTACGTAATACCACAAAAAGAGCGAAGATCGATCGATTTTATATACCACGTACGGTCTTGCTCGAGCCACCTCGATGTCGCCCATGGGTCTGCGCCTCTCGAACACGTGGTGGTCGGCGGCGGTGGAGCGACACCTCGAATCTTCCGAAGCGGTCGTGCGCCCGATCGGCCGGGGCCTCGGTAGGAAAGCGGCGTCTCCGCGATCGGAAGCCCAAGCGAGGACACATCCTGCAAGGTCGGCGTCATCTCCCGAATGGGAGGTGGAAAGTGTGCGTCTCGGGCGCCAACGGTCCACCAAAGCCGTCGATGAGGCGGTCGAACGGAAATCGTCGTGATCGATCCCCGCCGCTCGTCCCGCCCTCGTCCCCTCCGTGCTCCATCCTCCTCTCGTGGCCTGCACCATCCGGGCAAGAGGAGTAGCCCGCATCCCGCAGCTGCAAACAAAGTGAAGGTCGGCGACGGAGCGAACTAGCGGTCGCACTAAACGCTGGAATAGTGCTCACTGGCGATCCAACGAGGTCGAGTCCCGTGCCACGCGAGGTGTCCGTGTCGGACCACTCCCAAGCGAGGCGGCTCGTCCGTGCTCCCGATGGCGGCACTAGATGGGAAGCGCGATGAGAGCGGTCCACGTGCTCGTCCAACAGCGCGAACCACCACTCCGAGTCACGTCCAGCACGAGTCATACCTGCAAAATTTGTACAATACTTTCAACATTCAATTTTCGCATCTAAATTTGTACAATAATTTCAACACTAAATTTTATACATCTAAGACTGTACATTAAACTTGGTACATCTAAATTTCTACATCTAAACTTGTACATTATACTTTCTACATCTAAATTTTACAATAAATGGTACACAAAATTTATAAACTAAATTTTCTAAACTTTATTTCTAAACTACATTTAGTACACAAAATTTGAAAATTAAATGTCTAAATTATATTTCTATATTTAATTTCTAAACTAAATTTTGAAACTACATTTTCTAAACTAAATTTGTAAACTAATTTTCTACACTACATTTTCTAAACGAATTTTCTAAACTAAATTTGTAAACTAATTTTCTACACTACATTTTCTAAACGAATTTTCTAAACTAAATTTGTAAACTAATTTTCTACACTACATTTTGTAAACTAATTTTCTAAACTAATTTTCTAAACTAATTCTCTACACTACATTTTCTAAACTAATTTTCTAAACTAATTTTCTACACTACATTTTCTAAACTAATTTCTAAACTAATTCTCTACACTACATTTTCTAAACTAATTTTCTACACTACATTTTCTAAACTAATTTTCTACACTAACAAAAAATATAACACGAAAAATTACCTGAAAATCGCGCACTCCCCCTCCTCTTCTCCTCTTCTCCTCCTCTCCCTCTCCTTCTCTTCTCCTCCTCTCCCTCTCCTTCTCTTCCCCTCCTCTTCTCCTCCTCTCCCTCTCTTCTCTGCGACGGCGGCCGAACGACACAGTGACCGCGCGCCGGCCGAGCGCGGTATATATCTCACTAGAAGTCGCCGAACCGTTGAGCGACTGAAATTCAGTCGCCTAACGGTTGGGCGACTGGATGGAAGTCGCCCAACCGTGGGGCGACTGCAATTAATCGCCCAACGGTTGGTAGATTCATTAAATGTCGCCGTGTGGTTGGGCGAACGCCTCCAGTCGCCCAACCATTAGGCGACTAGAGCCTATTTTTGTAAAAAATTTTCCCGCGGGTATATTTATGTAATTTCGAATAAAAAATGGATTATCCGTACAAAAAATTCTGTTTTGTTGTAGTGAGAAAGCTCTCTGTCGCAGCATCACGCTGTATCCGAGGATGTTTCGAGAGCTTTCTTAGTCTGCTAAGCTCCTCAGATACCTCTTTCATTGAGGGCCTGTTGTCACCACACATATCCAAGCATTGGCTAGCTAGCTCCGCAAGCCCTCTAAGCAATTCCGTGCTCTCATGACCTATTATTTGACTGTCCAACATTGTGTCAAGATTGTTCTCCTTCATTGCCAATAGGAAACTTGATGACAAACTTCTTTGTAGCTCAGGACCTTCAAGTTTGAATGGCATCTGCCCAGTTAGGATCTCCAAAAGGACAACACCAAAGCTATAAACATCGCTCTTGTCTGTCAACCAGCATGTTTGCATATATTCAGGGTCTAGGTAACCGCATGTCCCTTGAACCGTTGTCACAAACTGGGCTTCGTTGGTTGGTGCTAGGATGGAGGCTCCAAAATCTGATACCTTTGCCATGTAATTCTCATCAAGAAGGATGTTAGAGGTTTTCACATCACCATGTAGAATTGGTGGGTTTGCATAGGAATGTAAAAATGCAAGCCCCTCGGCTGCCTCATTGACAATCCTTAAGAGGGAACTGAAAGGGATATGCAGTGTGCGGTTCTTGCCATGAATAAGATCAAACAATGTTCCATTTGGGATGAACTCATACACCAGCATTAATTGGGACTTCCACCTCAAGGCAGCAACCCAATAGCTTAACAATGTTCTTGTGATTAATCTGGGAAAAGAATCAGCATTTCTTTACAAAATTCCTTCTTATGTCTATCATCGGGAGTTTTGCTATAATGGGACTCCAAACAACGTGTTTCGCTATAATAGGACTTCTAACGTTGACATCGCTAAAATGACACCCGAAACATTGGCTTTTCGTAATACATGACATTTGGCTAATGTTTCGAAATACCCGAACATTGGAATTAAAAGAGCCAAATGTCATGTATTACGAGAAGCCAATGTTTCAGGTGTCATTTTAGCGATGTCAACGTTAGAAGTCCCATTATAGCGAAACACGTTGTTTGGAGTCCCATTATAGCAATTTTCTCGTCTATCATCAATCAATGCACGCCTTTTAATTGCCACCGGATGCCTATCATCAATCAATGCACATCTTTTAATTACTAAAGATGCACGCAGAACAAACAGATGAACTTGCCTGAGCACCCATCAGAGAGGTAAGGGTTCCCTTCATACCCCTTGGAGCAGTTGCATAGATACCCTGGGCCGTTAGTTGAATCCACGCACACGCTGTTGCCGCTACGGCATGCATAAGAAGTCATATTCCTGGCCACCTCGCATGTTACTTCTCCAATTGCCCAGTCCAGCACCAGCGGCTGCCGCCCCTTGAAGGTATTGTTGAACCTCAAAGTGGTTATGTACTCACTGCTGAAACTAAACGTCTCTGTCTCCACCAGCGCCGCGTAGCTACATAGATTGAATTGCCAACTATCTGAATCATAATACACAGTGTATAAATAGACATCATAGCGGGTTAAGCCCTTGGGTATGTCATTTTGGCAGCAGCCTACACCAAAGCATGAGCCATTTGTCAGGGCTTCGGGGCTCCCACACACTGATGCACACGGTGTCGTATACCCTGTCCTATTATTTTTGTTGTAAATGTATGCAAGTGTGTTGCAGCCAATGACTACGAACTTGTTCTGCACATCGGAGAACCGATACAGCCATGATGAGAAGTCAACCACCCGCAGGTTTGGTTCCATTGATCCTGGGTTCCACCCGCAATATTGATGCTAATATCTAGCAGTTTACCTATGATTAGGGCTATGTCTGGGTTACAGGAATTTGTTTCCTTTGCCAACTTTCTGCCTGGAGGGCATGAACAATGGTACCCTCCTATTGTGTTGTGGCGTGCTGCAGCCTTTGGGCACGGACTTGGATTCTTCTCGCATTCATTCACATCTGCAACAAGAAAAAAAACAAATTTCGAGATTTGAGTACTATATTAAATAACTATGAAACGGCATCAGCTAAGATGAGTCCAATGTTCACAATTTTTTCACCGTAGTAAGACAGATAACACTGAAGCGACAAAATGAGTCCAATGTTCTAACTAGATCTACACTAGATGAAAGAAAGAAAAAGAAAATTACAAGAGGTTGTGATGAGGACATCACTGACACACATTCACCTTCAGTGGCACACACACCTGTAGTTGAGTCTACTAAAATTTAAGAGTCAGCTAGTATACAAGGTCCAATAACACAAGCGCGTGCACGTCGCCTTGGACAACAGGTGAATTCATTTCTTGAGCAAATTAATTATTTAATTACAAAACAAATGATATTATCTAATAAATATTGTTTACTTGTTACTACATGTGAAAGAATTTTCGGAGAAGTTGTTGATCAAGATTTGGCCAAGGCCCGGCTCTGATTGTGAGTTGCTAAGTTCATTGATTGCTGACAAGTACCTTCAATTCTCAGCATTATGAAGGCCAACTTGTAATGTTTCAGCATATATAATACATATGGATGGAAATATAATTAAGTCTACTATCACCTCCAATAAACGGCTCATCATTTCGACTTCCCAATAAGGAGTTATGACTGTTTTAGTAGGGACTGCACAGAAAACAGAAGGACGCGCGAACAGATTGTTGGAATTCCCAGCATCATGAAGGCTAAACTGTAAAGTTTTAGCATGCATAATACATATGGATGGAAATATAATTAAGTCTACTGTCACCTCCAACAAACGGCTCGTCATTTGGACTTCCCAATAAAGAGTTATGACTGTTTTAGTAAGGGATGCACAGAAGACGAAAGGACGCGTGAACAGGCTGTTAGATGACCTTTGGGCTGGCTTATCTTCAAGTCTTTTCTCAAGAACTTTCACATCTAACTAGGAGGGTTGTTCCTAGTACAAATACCCCTGATGTTTCTACTAAGGGGAGACTTGATTCTTGTTTCCATGTTTGCTACTATCTACTGTAAAACAATTGGGTCTCATCAATATTTCATGTTCGAGTGAAACTCTTCCACTGTTGCTCTTGCCTCTTCTCTTGGATTTGCTAGAGCCGTTTTTCGTCAGCAGGCCAATTGTGTTTGACACGGTTGGTAACCAATCGAGAAGCGGTGCAGCAATTGCGAGGTTGCTGGTCACGATCGGATCGTGGTTAGCCTCCCCTTCGTCAACATCGCATCTCAAGTTATCGGATTTCTCCTATGACGGAAGATCGGGCCAACTCACATGCACGCATCTTAAATCGAGGCGTGTGCATATCAGGTGGTATCAGAGCCTACGTTGCTGGTAGGAATTCATCTATCCCCTAGTTTTGTTTGATTGATTTTTGTTTACCTAAAGTCCAGAAAATTAACCCTACAAAATATTCATTTCCTAGCCCGTTGTTGCTTTCAATCTGTTAGTTTCAGCTTGCTTAATTGAATTTTCGTCTGTACTAGTTGAGTCTAGTTGTTGATCATTATCTTTGTTGAGCCAAAAAAATCCAAAAAAAGAGAGTTATTGATACCCGCACCCAAAAACCATACACCACCTAAAAACAACCTCTGCCCTGTTTCTGCCAGAAATTTTCTCTGCGCAACCGACACCAAAAAATTCATATCTTTCAATCCACATATCCAATGCATACAAACCACTTTTGTTAGCTTCCTAACTCAAAATCCCGCCTTCGTGCAAAAATTGGTAGTGATTGGATCAGTATTGTGAAATCTGCACGTGTTGCAAGTTATGTAGCTGCTGCTGTCTTTTCAGGATCGACCTCTACTTGAAATTTCCATACTTGGCTAAGTTGCAATCTGGTATTGGTGCAAAAAAAAAAGGCAAAAGTAGAAAAACAAAAAAAAAGATTGAGGTTAGACAAAAAAAGGGGGCCATAAAAAATTGTAGACCAATTACCGATTTGTTGTCTAATTGGGTGTTGATCTGACATTCAGCAAGCTATATTTGATCCCTCATGTTATAAAGTTGCATATATTGATCACATTGTTTGTGTACACTCATATACACTTGACCATAGCCTATATCATCCTTGTTTGATCAACAACTTAGGCTAAAAGCTAGTTACGAACTGTTATTCAATTTGTGCAATTTCTGAAATTACTGATTACTTACTCCTTTGCTACAAATGTTATCCCTGCCTAGAACTCTACAAATTTGCCATTGATCACATGTTCTGGTACCTTGCAATCACTTTACTGACTTCTGTTTAAAAGTTACCACGAACGAGCAGCACATTGGCAATCTTCAAGAAGGGTAAGAGCTTCTGTTGGTAAGATTTGAGAAAGTTGAGAGTAGTTCACATAAGTATTTAGTTTGTAAGTTCTTTTTATTTTCTTCTAACCATGGCAGGGACAAGAAGTTCTCGTGATGGTTCGTTTCATGGTGTGGATGAAGGTGATGGTGTGGACAAACCCCAAGAAGTGCCACTATCATCTCGGTCTCAAGCTTTGATGGATACATTTGCTGCCACTTTTGAGCAGATGCTTTCCGATCAAGTACTTGTTCGGCTAGACTGTATGGAGAATCGTATTGGAGGAATTGAAGTACGACTTGAGCACATTGAGCATACTCCCCCAAGACAGCACCCACCACCGTAAGGCCCTCGAGATCGAGTTGGAGAAAATCACAATGCTGCTGCTGCCCTTCTCCAACCACGGGCAAATTTGAACGCCGCATTTCGGCATGCTACCCATGAGGAGGTGAATGGCAACTATATGGCTGATAATGGAGAAGACCTTGATTTTGATCGTGATCGGCAGCATCTTGGGCATAATCATCGAGGAAGGGGCGGTAATGGAGGACATGCACCTCATCGTCATGAGGAGAGAAGAGATGATGGCTTGGGTAAGATTAAATTTGTTGTTCCTTCCTTTGATGGTAAATATAATTCTGAAGCATATCTTGATTGGGAACTACTAGTAGAAAAAAAAAGTTCAGTTGTCATGACTTTCCTGAAAATATAAGAGTATGTGCTGCTACTAGTGAGTTTACAAATTATGCTTCTATTTGGTGGAGTCAATTTAAAAGAAGGGTTGATGCACCTCGCACTTGGGATGAGTTGAAAAGGGTAATGAGATCTAGATTTGTTCCATCTTATTTTGAGGGTGATGTGATTAATAAGTTACAAAGATTGAATCAAGGTAGTAAGTCTGTTGAGGAATACTATCAAGAACTGTAAATTGGCATGATGCGTGCTAATATAGAGGAGCAAGAAAATGTGAAGATGGCCAGGTTTCTTGGTGGGCTAAATAAAGAGATTCAGAATATACTTGATTTTTATCATTACAATTCTTTGAATGAGCTGTTCCATTTTGCTTGTAAGGCTGAAAAGTAGGTGCATGATCAGAGGCAAAGCTACACCAGGATGAACCGCAACTATTCCAGTTCCTCCATATCATGGAAACCTTCCAGTACACAGACCAAGAAGCCCATAAACAGTTCGGGACACAACACAACGTCACCCAGCCATGAGCAATCAGCAAGGCGTCCAAATTTTTCAGCACATAGGCCTATTGATTCAAAGAAAACCGATGTTGTCCCAGCCACAAGTTCATCATTCATAGCTTCTACAGGAAGAACCAGAGAGAGAATGCTTCAAATGCAAGGGGAAGGGGGCATTACATGCGTGATTGCCCAAATCAACGAGCTCTTATTATTCGGGAAGATGGAGAGTACACATCAGCAAGCGACGTAGAGGAAGAAGAATCTGACCATGAGGAGCAACAGAACATTTTAGGGTCTGATTCAGAGGAGATCACCTATGATACAAACCATGCAAACCTTGTCATTTTTCGTGTTCTTAGCTCACAGATGGAAAAGGCAGAGAGAGGACAGCGTCACAATTTATTCCAATCAAAATTTGTGATCAAAGAGCACTCATGCAAGGTGATAATTGATGGCAGAAGCTGTAACAATATTGCAAGTTTAGAGATGGTTGAGAAGCTTGGCTTGACTACACGTGCTCACCCGCAGCCATACTACATTCAGTGGCTCAACTCATGTGGGAAACTGAAGGTAACTACTATGGTAAGAGTGCCTTTTGCTGTTGGTAGCTATTCTGACTTTGTGGATTGTGATGTGGTACTGATGCAAGCGTGTGCATTACTTCTTGGAAGGCCATGGTAGTATGACAAAGACACAGTTCACTATGGGCGTTCCAACAAGTACTCATTTATGCACAAGGGGAAAAATGTTTTATTAGTTCCAATGACACCAGAAGAAATACTCAAGGATGATTTAGATAAGGTTGAGCATGAGAGAAAAGAAAGAGAGATGAGCGACACCCACAACAAGGAGAACGAGAGCCACAAGCCCAAATTGAGACAAAATAAAAAAGAGAGTGACAAGAAAAGAGACATACAACTAAAGGGACAGGTTCTATTAGCCATAAAGAGTGAGATGCAAGAATTAGAAACACAATCCCAAGAGTGTTATGCACTTGTGTGTAAGAATGTTATCTTTTCCACTAATGCTTTGCCATCTACTTTGCCCGTTTTGATTGTTTCTTTGTTGCAGGATTTTGCGGATGTTTTTCTAGATGAGATCCCAGTGGAGCTACCACCAATGCGAGGAATAGAGCACCAAATTGACTTGATCCCAGGGGCATCCTTGCCTAACTGTCCTCCATACCACACCAACCCTGAGGAGATAAAAGAAATTCAGCGGCAAGTGCAAGAGCTTCTTGAAAAAGGGTACGTGCGTGAGAGTTTAAGTCCATGTGCTGTTCTTGTATTACTTGTGCCAAAGAAAGATGGATCATGGAGGATGTGTATAGATTGTAGAGCTATTAGCAATATTACTATTCGATATCGTCATCCTATCCCTAGGTTAGATGATATGCTTGATGAATTGAGTGGCTCTACTATTTTTTTCTAAGGTTGACTTGGGTGGTGGTTACCACCAAATCAAAATGAAACTAGGTGATGAATGGAAAACTGCATTTAAGACTAAATTTGGATTGTATGAGTGGTTGGTTATGCCATTTAGCCTTACTAATGCACCTAGTACGTTTATGCGCTTAATGAATGAAGTATTGAGAGCTTTTATCGGAAAATTTGTGGTGGTTTACTTTGATGATATATTAATTTATAGCAAGGCATTGGATGAACATTTAGAACATTTGTGCCAAGTTGTTACTGCTTTGAGAGAGGCGCGCTTGTTTGGTAACCTTGATAAGTGCACATTTTGTACAGATCGAGTTGTGTTTCTTGGTTTTGTTGTGACTGCACAGGGAATTGAAGTGGATGAACAGAAGGTAGAAGCTATACGAGCATGGCCTACACCTACAACAGTCACACAAGTGCAGAGTTTTCATGGACTCCTAGTTTCTACCGCCGATTTGTGAAGGATTTCAGCACACTCGCTGCCCCACTCAATGAGTTGACCAAGAAGAATGTGCCATTCAAGTGGGGAAAAGCACAAGAGGATACCTTTAACATGCTGAAAGATAAGTTAACTAAAGCACCACTTCTACAATTCCTGATTTTGATAAGGTTTTTGAAATAGAATGTGATGCTAGTGGTATTGGGATTGGAGGTGTTCTCATGCAAGATAGAAAGCCCATTGCTTATTTTAGTGAAAAGCCTAGTGGTCCAACTTTAAATTACTCAACATATGACAAAGAATTATATGCCTTGGTTAGAGTATTAGAAACGTGGCAACACTATCTCTGGCCAAAAGAATTTATCGTTCATTCGGATCATGAATCACTAAAGCATATTCATAGCCAAAGTAAGTTGAACCGTAGACATGCTAAGTGGATAGAATTTATTGAGACTTTTCCATACGTTGTGACACATAAGAAAGGAAAAGAGAATATAGTGGCTGACACATTGACTATATGCTACTGATTTGGATTTTAGAGACATTTATGCTAATTGCAAGGAAGGGAGATGTTGGGATAAATATGTGCTAAATGATAGCTATTTATTTAGAGCTAACAGACTTTGTGTTCCCGCGAGTTCTGTTCATCTTTTGTTGTTGCAGGATATCGGGACCCCGGATTTCCGAACCCGGACCCTCTGTGTATTACTGCACTAGTCCCAGATCAAAGCTAGTGCACACAGTTAAATAGAAATGAATACATAACCAGCAACGTGTTATTACAATAATTGAGAGTACTGACCGAAAGGTCTCATTATTACAATTGAGGTTTCAAGACCTCGCACACACGAAACATAGCGGAAGCAAACGATAAACTCGGCGAAGTCCCATCAATACGCCACAGGCAATTGACTGGGGAAGCGCGACCTAGTACTCCGGAAATCCTTCGTCGAATCCACAAGCGAAGTAGTCGTAGTCTCCCTCTTGAGCTTCGTATTCTTCTGAATATTATTTTTGAGTGTAGCATGTGAGGACATAAAGTACTCCGCAAGTCTTGGGGAAAATGCAATAGATGCAAGGCTTGACAAAGGAAGGCTATATGGTTCTTTTGCACAAAGCAACATTTTAAATTTCAATTACTACTAATTATTTTCGAAGGCACCATTTTATTAAAGTAAGTGTTTTAACAGAAACTAACATTAACTTTATAGTGAAGGTTCCATCTACCAACACTAGCTGACCAATTACAATTGATCAAATTTAAAACTGCGGGTTCCATCCACCCTCTCTGGCTCCAACTGCCAAGATACCCTTCCGTGAGTTCCCTCCACTCTCGGAATCCAAAAACTTTGATTTTAAAACCAAAACCAAAAATCTACCATGTGAATGCATTCCTTGCCCGCCCTTGACCGTGGGCACGGCTATTCGAATAGTTTTACACTCTGCAGAGGTTGTACAATTTTACCCCTAAGAGAAAAATTATCTTAACAGTCACCACGCTTCCTTTGGCATGAGACACAGATAAAATATCACAAAGCCTTTACCTCACTCTAGACTAGCTAGACACCACCCGCTGAGGTATCACCGCAGAAGGGTTAAATCTGCCCAATCCGAAGCCCCCTCTTGCGCCATATGAGTATAGTAAATCCCTGTCCCTCACTGTGAATAACCAGTAAATCCCTGGTACCCACTTTCCATTGGTGGCACCTAAACTAGACTATCATGAGTTAATCAGCTAGGTCGTACCCATATAGTCTTAGGGTTGTACGGTAGTGCTCAGTCTGGACAATCACAAGCATCGGTCCTTAGTTGACAAGGGTGGAACATACACTTTACAAGATCTCGTGCTTGTCGCACCAACCCAAACCAACCACCCACCCTAATCTAAACCAACTTCCACATTTTATTTTATTTTAAAAGAACAGTGGCAACTCCAATCACCACTAAATTTATAAACACAAGGGTATTACAATAAATCATAATTTCCCATTTGCAAGATTTCAAAAGGTATTAAATAGCATGACTAAGCATTATACTACCATTCTATTATTCACAAATAATTATAATACTCTCATTATTAGACAAAGGAATTTCTAGGGTTACAAAGGTACAGGGCAATCAACTTCAATTGAGGGCATAACAAAGTTGGATTAACTATTACCTTAAGATTTGAACTAATGTTTTATGTAAATAGCAATGCACATAATTTGAAATAATTAAAACATTTCAAAATCATAGGTTCAAGATGATCAAAGGAGACTTGCCTTCTTGCAGGTTCTCTAGGTCTTCTTGCTGCGGAGTGGAGAGATCTTCGACAACGTTGGATTCTACGCGCGAAAAGACAGAGCAACAAAGCAAATAAATACAAAAAAAATTAAAATAAAATCCAAAAATTCAAAAGAGGCCATATTTAGATAGATTATGATTTTAGACAAATTTAGAAATTTGAATGGCTGAATTTGGAGTTCAAATGAGAAAGTTATGCTTGTTTAAAGATTTCAGTTTGAATAAATCCAGAAATTATGAAATTTCTGACAGGTGGGGCCCACTGGAAATATTTAAATTTTAATCTTTTATTTTATTTCTGAGATTATGACAGGTGGGACCCACTGGTCAGTGAGCCCACTGGACAGACTCTGACATGTGGGACCCACTGGATAGTGAGCCCACTGACTTAGCCTCTGAATGTGGGACCCACTGGACTCCGGGCCCATATGTCAGTGACCAGCGCAGACAGGTGGGGCCCAGATGGCAGTGACCAGCGCAGACAGCGGCCGCCGACGTGTGGGGCCCACTTGTCAGCGCGAAAATTTAAAAGAAAGGCTCAACCTCAGCGTGCGGAGCCGGGGGCTCGAACGCGCGCCGAGGGAGCCGGGGAGAGAGAGAGAGAGATCGCGCTGATAACCAGATGGGCGGGGAGGCTTTGCCTACCCATATAGGGCAACCAATCCTTTTGAGATACCTGCCGGAGGGAACCGGGCCAAGGTGGCCGGAGGCAACGGTGCCGGCGGTGAGGAAGTGGCGGAGCGGTTCGGGTGAGGGTCAAAATGCGCCCCTGGTGCAGAGGGGGTGCTGTTGGTGAGGTCGGCGAGGTCCGGGGACGAGCGGAGGTGGCCGGCGGCGAAGTGGTGGCGGAGCGGCCTCGGGTGCTCCGGTGCGACGGAGCTCCGGTGGCGGGGAGGCTTGGCCGAGGTGCCGGGGAGGATCGCACAGACGTGAGGAAGCTCAGGGTGGCGGCGGTGGGCTCTGGGGAAGACCGAGGCGGCGACGATTTCTCGCCGGAGTTCTTACCGTGTGCACACGGGGAGCTCTCGGTGCGGGCGCTCGGGCTTAGGGAGAGAGAGGAGGAGAGCGGTGGGAGGTGGTGCGGGGAGAGGGGAGGCCGATGGGGCTATTTATAGGGCGAAGGGGGAAGCAGGGGCGCGGCAATCGCTCGCCGATGCTGGCGGCCGGAAAAGGAAGGTTCGGGGAAAAGAAGGAAATAGGGGCAGGGAAGGAAGGGAGGCGCGGGGGTTTGGGGATTTGATCACGCGGGTGCTCGGGGATTCCAAAGCCGGAGAGAGCCGGGGAAGGAAGGCAGGATTGGGCGCGGATTCGGTCGGCCGGCGCGAAGAAGGAAAGAGAGGAGAGAAAAGGAAAGAGGCGGCTCCGCGAGGAAGACGGATCTGACAGGTGGGGCCGGGCGGCAGCAGGAGTGGGAGCGCGGGCGGCTGACGGGCGGGGCCCGCACGCAGAGAGAAAGAGAAGGGAGAGAGAGGGCAACTCCCGGGCGGCTGAGATAGAGACGCGTGGCAGGGAAGAAGATCGGGCGATGGGCGCGGTTAAGTGGAAGGGAGCAGTGGATTGGGCCGGGCGCGGGGACACGGCTCATCCGGGCCGTCCACACGTTGGGCGAGGAGGAGGAGGGAGGTGGGCCGACAGTGGGCCCGCTGCGCGAGGAGAGGGAGACCGGCTGGATTGGGCGGCGGCGTGGGCGGATCTAGGCCGTCCACGCGTTGGCCGGAGGGGAGGGGATGGATTTTTAATTTTAGAATTTGATTTTTTTTTTAATTTCAGAAAAGGCTAGAAAATTATTTAGGCCTCAGAAAAATATGAAAATACCTCCACAAATTCCAGAAAAATTCACAGAAACTTCTGGAGATATTTTGGACTTAATAAAATTATTTCCAACTACTGTTGATATTTAATTTTCATATTAAAATACTTTTTAAATTTTTAAAAATAGGTTTTAAAACTCCAGAAAATCCAATAAAAGCCAAATAACTCTAAATGAAATTCCAGCACTTAAAATAATTAATTTTGAAATTAAATTTTTCTCAGAAGGCAAATTTTGGGATGTGACACAGGAGGCGCATGGAGGTGGTTTGATGGGATATTTTGGTATTCACAAAACCGAGGACGTGTTGGCCACACATTTCTATCAACCAAAGATGAGGCGCGACGTTGAGCGCTACGTGGGGAGATGCACTACTTGTCAAACAGCTAAGTCTTGCTTAAACCCATATGGTTTATATACGCCTCTTCCTATTCCGAAAGTATCTTGGGAGGATATTTCTATAGATTTTGTACTAGGATTACCAAGGACTAAGAGGGGAAGAGACATTATTTTCGTTGTAGTTGATAGGTTTTATAAAATGGCTCATTTTATACCTTGTTATAAGAGCGATGATGCTACCCATGTTGCTGATTTTATTTTTAAGGGAAATTGTTCGTTTGCATGGAATATCGAGGACAATTGTTTTAGACCGTGACGCCATGTTTTTAAGCCACTTTTGGAAGACGCTTTGGGGAAAGCTTGGAACGAAGTTGCTATTTTCGACTACTTGTCATCCTCAAACTGACGAGCAAACCGAAGTCGTCAACCACACAATTGGTACCATGCTACGGGCTATACTCAAGAAGAATTTGAAGCTTTGGGAGGAATGCTTGCCACACATTGAATTTGCCTACAACCGGGTTGTGCATTCTACTACGAAGTTTTGTCCGTTTGAGATCGTCTATGGATTCAAGCCTACTGCTCCAATTGATTTGCTACTTTTGCCACCTTTGGAAAGAGGTCATCTTGATGCTGAGAAGCGTGCCGAGATGATTCATAAGCTACATGAGGCAACCAAAGTGAATATTGAGAGGATGCAAGCCCAATACAAGAAGCACGCAGATAAGGGCAAGAAGGAGATGGTTTTCAAAGAAGGCGACCTAGTTTGGTTGCATTTGTGCAAGGATCGTTTTACAGAACGGCGCAAGTCCAAAATAATGTCGCGAGGTGATGGATCATTTAAAGTGCTTACAAAGATCAATGACAATGCCTATAAGTTGGAGCTGCCCGAGGAATATGGAGTGAGTACTACATTCAACGTTGCTGATTTATGTCCATATTTGGGAGACAAAGATGAGTCAGAGTCGAGGTCGATTCCTTTACAAGAAGGGGAGTATGATGATGACATCACTGACACACATTCACCTCCAGTGGCACACACACCTATAGTTGAGTCTACTAAAATTCAAGAGTCAGCTAGTATACAAGGTCCAATAACACGAGCGCGTGCACGTCGTCTTGAACAATAGGTGAATTCGTTTCTTGGGAAAATTAATTATTTAATTACATAACAAATGATATTACATAATAAATATTGTTTACTTGTTACTACATGTGAAAAAAATTTCGGAGAAGTTGTTGATCAAGATTTGGCCAAGGCCCGGCTCTGATTGTGAGTGGCTAAGTTCATTGATTGCTGACAATTACCTTTGATTCTCAGCATTATGAAGGCCAACTTGTAATGTTTCAGCATGCATAATATATATGGATGGAAATATAATTAAGTCTACTATCACCTCCAACAAACAGCTCATCATTTCGACTTACCAATAAGGAGTTATGATTATTTTAGTAGGGATTACACAGAAGACAAAAGGACGTGCGAACAGATTATTGGAATTCCCAGCATCATGAAGGCTAACCTATAACATTTTAGCATGCATAATACATATGGGTGGAAAGATAATTAAGTCTACTATCACCTCCAACAAATGGCTCATCATTTGGACTTCCCAATAAAGAGTTATGACTGTTTTAGTAAGAGATGCACAGAAGACGAAAGGACGCATGAACAGGCTGTTGGATGACCTTTGGGCTAGCTTATCTTCAAGTCTTTTCTCAAGAACTTTCACATCTAACTAGGAGGGTTGTTCCTAGTATAAATACCCCTGATGTTTCTACTAAGGGGAGACTTGATTCTTGTTTGCATGTTTGCTACTAGCTACTGTAAAACAATTGGGTCTCATCAATATTTCATCTTCGAGTGAAACTCTTCCACTGTTGCTCTTGCATCTTCTCTTGGATTTGCTAGAGTCGTTCTTTGTGAACAGGCCAATTGTGTTTGACACGGTTGGTAACCAATTGAGAAGCGGTATAGCGATTGCGAGGTTGCTGGTCACGATCGGATCGTGGTTAGCCTCCCCTTTGTCAACGTCGCAACTCAAGTTATCGGATTTCTCCTAGACGGAAGATTGGGCCAACTCACATGCACACATCTTAAATCGAGGCGTGTGCATATCAGGTTGTAAAGTTCTTTGTTCTTCTTTTGTTTCCTTTTTTGGTTCTTGGTTGCTCACGTTTTTCTATGTAGCCCTTCAAATTTTATACTCTGTTCAATAATTCTATGTGTCTACCTATGTACTTTATTTT
Source organism: Dendrocalamus sinicus (assembly GCA_036346575.1). Classification (NCBI taxonomy): domain Eukaryota; kingdom Viridiplantae; phylum Streptophyta; class Magnoliopsida; order Poales; family Poaceae; genus Dendrocalamus; species Dendrocalamus sinicus. The sequence goes on from CM070641.1 coordinate 20,758,020, forward strand.
CCATACATATTTTGATGATTTGTGTCCAGGAGAGACAGTAAGTAGTGATATTTTTCTTGCAAACGTTTACAATTTTTTTTTGATCTGCACCCTCTACTACTCCTAAAACAAATCTACCTTTAATTTGCATCCACATGCTGCATAACCCCTGATTTGCATCCTCTATTAATATTACGTGTTCAGTGTTTGAGAGAAAAATCTAGTATCCATTGCTCTACAAAAATTCGTCAATGATTTTGAATTAAAAACAACTTCTATATTATAACAGGATACGGCATGCACGACTTTGTATGAACTAAAGATGCATGCAGAACAAAGAGATGAACTTGCCTGAGCACCCGTCAGAGGTAAGGGTTCCCTTCATACCCCTTGGAGCAGTTGCATAGCTACGGCATGCATAAGAGGTATTGTTGAACCTCAAACTACATGGATTGAATTGCCAACTATCCGAATCATTATATACAGCGTAGAAATAGACATCAAAGCATGAGCCATTTGTCAGGGCTTCGGGGCTCCCACACACTGATGCACACGCTGTCGTATGCCCTGTCCTATTCTTTTTGTTGTAAATGTATGCAAGTGTGTTCCAGCCAATGACTACTAACTTGTTCTGCACATCGGAGAACCGATACGGCCATGATGAGAAGTCAAGCCACCTCACGTTCTCTTTCATTGATCTTGTGTTACGATTGTAGCAATACGTCGAGATGGAGTTTCACAGGGCCGTTTGTTTAGTATGCACATTTCATTGGAGACTAAGCAAGCTCCAACTAAGCTTGCAGGCTCTCTGAGAAATTAGATTAAGCTAGCTTTGTACTAGAAGCTTCAGGTTGGAGGGCTAAAAACCAGCTTTTGCTACCAAAAATTCATAAGCTCCCCCTGATGGGCTGGATTTTGGGGGAAAAAATCAAAAATCGAAGTTGTTAACATTGTACCAGAAGTCAAATGCCTATCAGGACTCATCGCACGACAAGAATCTAGCTCAGTGACTGCGCTAAAGCATATATAGAGACCTTCTCTTGTTCTTCGCTAAGAGTTTCCCTCAAAAAAAGCCAGATCTTCCTCGCTTTCCTCTCCCAGATCCGATGCCCCTCTCCCCACTCTCTTCCCCGGCTCATTGTTCGCGTTGAGAGGGAGGGGGACCCATCCTTCCACTACTTTCTCTTGTAGATTAACTTAGAGCAACTCCAGCAGTAGCCCTCAAATCAGGGCCCCTACTTTTGATTTGAGAGCCCCCCTATTTTTGAGAGCCCTGTTTTCTGGGCTGCACTCCAGCAGAGGCTCTCAAAACAGGGCTCCTATTTCTCAATTTCCACTATTTCTTCACCATCTATGCATATGTATGGGACAAAAGCACAATACACAATAAAATATTTATGATTTCACAATGAGGACAATATTTAAATTTATGAATTCAAATACGAATATTCAAATTTAAATTCAAATTTGTTCAATTTAAATTAACACAAAGTTCATCACATAACATCAAATAAACTGATATAATCCATCATAACATGTAAAATGAAGTCTACGAAAATAATTAAACAACTAGCTAGCGCTATGTATCGCCCACAAATGTTCCACAAGATCGTCGCGGAGTTTCTCATGTCCCTGTCTATCTTCAATCTCCCTGTGTATCTTGAGAAACTCCGACAACACAAGTGGATTGCGGCGTTGGTATTCCTCCTCCCTCAGCTCCTCACCCCCATCTTGATCATACTCATAGCCCCCAATATCATCTGCAGCTCGCTCATTCTCATTTATCATATTATGCATGATCACACATGCTATCATTGTATACCATAGTGTCTCCTTATTCCAAAATCTTGCAGGACCTCTAATCATGGCAAAGCATGATTGCAACACACCAAATGCTCTCTCAACATCCTTCCTTACCGCTTCTTGAGCTTTTTTGAAATGACATTTCTTATTACCTTGTGGGTTTCTGTAGCTCTTCACAAATGTAGCCCATGATGGATAGATCCCATCTACCAAATAATAACCCATGGTGTACTTGTTGCCGTTCACCGTATACTCAATAGCAGGTGAAGTTCCTAAAGTTAGCCGCTGAAATAGAGGGGACCTCTTCAGAACATTGATATCATTAAGTGATCCAGGCAATCCAAAAAATGAATGCCAAATCCACAAATCCTCTTATGCAACAGCTTCTAGTATCATGGTTGGTCCATCCACATGTCCCGAGTACATCCCTTTCTATGCAGTTGGGTAATTCTTCCACCTCCAATGCATACAGTCAATGCATCCAAGCATACCTGGCCAACCCCTCTTGTTATTTATCTCCATCAATCTTGCAGTATCCTCAGTAGTGGGTGGCCTCAAGTATTGTTCATCAAAAACCTCAACCACAGCTTTTACAAAGTGATGGAAGGCCTCAATCATAGTGCTCTCTACAATTCTCACAACCTCATCCATGGAATCTGCAGGAACATCATATGCTAGCATCCTAAAAGATTCAACCACCTTCTGAAGGGTAGTGGCTCCAAGCAATCCTACTGCATTTGTCCTTTGCCTAAAATAATCATCATGTGTCTCCACCCCTTCAACAATTCTCAAAAACAATGCCCTTGACATTCTAAATCGTCTCCGGAAGAACTTGTCATTGTAAATTGGGGAGTCTGCAAAATAATCTGCCACAATACGCAGGTTCCCAGCATGCATGTCTCGTGGTACCACTTGACGACCAGGCATCGAACCACACCAAGCCTTCTTGCGTTCCCTTTCTTCAGCATCAGCAAGAATGAGGACAGCCGCAGCCAAATCATCATCGTCTGATTCCTCTTCCTCCCACCATTGCTCAATAAAATCATCATCATCATCGGTAAACACCATCTGCATTACATCACTGAATTTTAAGTAAACAAATTCAACCATGGATAGCATAATATTTTATAAAAACACATACATAGTTATCATGAATAAAGGAAATAATAAGGACCAACATAGAGAGGGGAACAAATTCAACTTGGTCTCCTGCCATCTATCTTCTCTAATTTTTTCTTTTTCCATAAGCAATTTCTCAAGCATCCCTGCATACTTAGATTCTTCCCCTCCCCTTTTCACCTTCTCCTTTGCTTGCTTCCTCCCCATAGGCCTTTTTGCACTAGGCATAGATGAGTCAGGAGTTTGGCTCTTTCCACTATCATCATCTTCTTGATCAGGAACATCAATTGGTGTTGAGTTGCTTGTCCTAGGCCTTTTGGAGGGCAGAAGAGCCGTGAACTTGGGGCAATGCCTAACCTTCATCCAACAGTGATAGAAAGGGAAACCCTTCTTGTTTGGCTCCTTGTCTGCATATATAGTTTGTGCTTCCAACACCTGAAAGCAAAGACATGTGTGAATCAGCATTTTTGGTATATTAATGAATTGATTCATGCTAATGTTCAATATAAAAGGATTTCTTACATGTTCCTGGAAAGGCACACCACTAGGATGGTGACGCTCAACTTCTTCAAAATAGCCCTGAAACTTCTGCAACTCCTTGTAAATTATGCCCCACCGATGCTCAAGAGAGTTGGTAGTCCTACTAGAATTAAATTTCTTGTTGGCATGGTAGTTATCATGAATTCGCTTCCAATATGCTGAACCAAGTTGCTCATTTGCAGTGATAGGATCCATGCTAATGTTCTCCCATGACTCACATAGCTGGAGATCCTCTTGCGAAGAGTAGGCAGCACGGCTTGGCTTCTTTTTGGATGCACTAGGTTCACTAGCAATTGGTTGAGACACAATTGGTTGAGTACCAATTGGTGAAATATCAATACCATCAATCTCAGTCTCCTCGGACATCATCCTTGACCACTGACCTCCTTGCGACATATCTCAAGCTGTGGAAACCACAATCAAGAACAAATACAGCACATACTATTTGGATCAATCGTATTCTAGACATTGGAAAACGAAATTATGCTAGTGTATAGCTCAAATAAAATAATGACAGTTAACAACATGTCAATGCAAAAAACTTTTGTTCATACAGTACTATTTTTAACAACATGTCAATGCAAACAACTTTTGTTCATACAATACTATTCTAGACATTTGTGCGTGCAAAGCATGTCAAGTTACAGACGAACAACATCTGTTTTCCTGTTTGGCATCGTTGGTATTATGGCAAACAGAACATGGTTTACCTCGCTGTGGGGGTGGCGTTCACCCGGCAGCACCGCGCGGAGCTTGCACGGGGATGGGGACGGACGGGCGGGCCGCGCGGAGCTTCGACGGGGACGAGGACAGACGGCCGGGGCTTGGTCCCAGCTTGCACGGGGACGGACGGCGAGGCGGCGTCGAGCTGCGGCGAGGATGGCGGCGGGGCGCGAACTCAGCGGACGGCGGCGCGCGGCGCTGCGAGCGGATGGCTGGGCTTGCTATTCGACGTGGCACTCGGTCCCCACGGATCTAGGATTGCCGCCTAGGCGGCCGCAGCGGGCGGCACGGCAACGAGGTGGCACGCTGGGGGAGGCCCGACCTGCCACGCCGTCACGGTAGCCATGGTGGGCGGCGGCGGCGGTTTGCGGGGCGGCTGATCGGGTGGGGCGGTGCGGCGGTCGGGGTGGGGGGCTGGCAGATCGGGGGGGCGTGGTGGGGCTGCGCTCGGGGGGGGGCGGCGAATCGGGGGGGTGTGGTGGTGCTGCGCTCGGGGGCGGCGGATCGGGGGTGATTGATCTACTGAACCCAAGGTTCGTCTTGTGGGGATTGGAGATGTGGGAAGGCGGCGGGGTATTTTGGCCGAGTGCGGGGAGAAGTTTCACGGTGCGGAAAAAATAGGAAAATGAGAGGCAGGGGAGGGCCCCTGAGAATGAGGGCTTGGAGGTCTCATTTAAGAGGCCTCCTATTTTTGAGAACCAAGTAGGGGCCCTGTTGGAGCTGAGTTTTTTGCTCTGGCTCTCAAACTTGAGTTTGAGGGCTCAAGTAGGGGCCCTGCTGGAGTTGCTCTTAGTTCTAGTCTAGTTTGCTGGCGGCTCTTCCTTCCGGGCGTTACTCTGGGAAACTTTTGCCTTCGCCGTCTTCAAGAGTTGCAATCCAAGGTGCTTCTCTTGGGAAGCCGTTTGCCTGCGCCTTCTTCGTCTGGTGCTCCTAGATCGATACCTGAAGCCACTTTTCTCATCTCCTCTTGGTGCATGCAAGGGAAAAGACACTACTACAAAAGAGGCTATACTGGATGGCTACATCACAGACGGTTCATACGGAACCGTCTGTGATTAAACTGTCACAGACGGTTTATACTGGCAACCGTCTGTGATATTTTCACAGACGGTTATTAACATGAACCGTTTGTAATAATTAAGACATCACAGACGGTTCGATTTAAGAACCGTCAGTGAACTTTCACGACGGTTCTAATACGAACGTGCGTGATAATCTAGACAACACAGGCGGTTCATGTTAATAACCGTGCATGAACTTTCACGAGATGGTTCTTATACGAGCAATGCGTGGTAATCCTTTGTCGTATGAACTACGAAGCTATCTGAGGCGAGTCAAATTCAAGGCAATTTTATTACAAAAGTCCAAAAAGCGAGATTCCCGATTTTAATCTTCTGGGCTTCATATGCTTCTTCATCGACTTCTGGAGTTGGAGGATCAGCCGCTGTGTTCTTGAATGCCGTCAAGATTGTCCTTGCCCTCTCCACTTCCTCCTCAAGCCTGGGCATATCATTAGCATGTTCCATAATCTCAAAGAGTATGCCATGATAAGCTTCCTCAGAATCGGCCGATTCTGCTTGATCGGCAAGGTTATCCATGTGTCACTGCACTACCGCGAGAGCTTCCTCCGCTTTGCGCACATTATAGAGAAGAACGAGGTTGAGGGTGGTTTCCCTTTCCTGAGTGGCAACGAGACACCTCCGTCGATGGTGGATGATGAGGTCCAGCTGACGGATGGAAGCGAGTCGAAGGAGAGCGGGCGTGGCGGAGGAGCTGCTCGGGCGTAAATTGTTGGCCGCCTGTGTAAGGTTGCGTCCGAACAACTCATGATGGATAGATGAGAGGAAGAAGATCAAAAAAAATTTAGATGTCATTATTGAGAAATCTGGTGATGAAGAAGATGAGGGAGAGGATAGTGTAGAAGAGCAGGATTAGGGCGCGCATATTTAAGCATTAACACAGATGGTTCGTATTCCAAACCGTCTCTGATATTAATATCACAAATGGTTCTTAATACGAACCGTCTGTGATAAGTGATACATCACAGATGGTTCGTATAACAAACCGTCTCTGATATTCGTTATCACAGACGGTCCGTGTAACAAACCGTCTGTGATAATCACATGTCACCGATCCATGGCATATACCCAGGATTCGATCTCACCCATCCATTCTCTCCACATCGAATAGCAGGCACCAGTTCCTCCCACTGCTCAACCCTTATTAATAACTCCCCATCTACCTTTCCACTGGTACTAGTCACACGTGAGTTTATCCACTAGCTAGCTTCCTGCATCTCCCCTCCGCTGTGAGCTAGCGCCTCCGTCACGACACGGCGGAAGGCTGGACAACAAACTCTTGTCGTAAGTGTGTCTTGTTCAGCCTCACTGTCGTGCCACGAAGGGTTCGTATGCTATAATAGATCTGAATGTGTTGTTGTGTCTTGCCTCTGTATTTTCTTGTTCCTCGACGACGCCGACTACTGTTGTGAGCTAGCGCCTCTGTTGTGGCACGGCGAGAGGCTAGACAACACACTTTTGCTGTAAGTGTCGTAAGGGTGTCTTGTTTAGCTTCAACGTCGTGCCACGAAGGGTTCGTTAGTTTGTTATCATGTAATAGATCTGAATGTGTTGTTGTGCTTGCGTCTGTATCTGCTTGTTTTCAAAGGGCATGGGTAACATTGTTTAATTTCTTGAGGCTAGGCAAAAACAGAAAAAAAATTCAGGTATAGAGTGAACTATCATAGACGGTTTGTGGTATAAACTGTCTATATATGAACCGTCTGTGATACTCAACAATCACAGACGATTGGTATTAGGAACCGTCTGTGATACTCAACAAGCACAGACGGTTGGTATTACGAACCATATGTGATATTGTGGACATCATAGACGGTTCGTATTAATAACCGTCTATGATAATTCACAGACGGTTATTTATACGAACCATCTGTGATATATTGGTTTCACAGACCGTTTGTGGTTAGAACCATCTGTGATAATCTGCGCTATTTATTACTGGGCATACTTCCTCGATCTCGACACATATCTGTCTTCATTGCGCTGCATCGGTGGAGCAAGGCGGCTGGCTTTAGGGAGTTCACGGTGAAAACATATCGGCGTCTTCTTGGTGATCAGAGGTTAGTGTTCAATTACTTTTAATAACTTATATGCATGCATGCTTTTGTAATTGAAAAAGATGACAGATAGGTTTTTGTTTAATTTAGATCTAGCTAGCTAGCTAGGTTTAGAAAGATAATGTTAGTTTGCTCAATTTCAGAATGGGTAAGTACTGGTACGTAGTTCACTAGCTTCAATATTTTCTTGCTTAACATTAGTATGTCATGAATACGTGCATGGCTACCTAGCTATATCTATGTAATATATATAGATGCATGTCATGTACGTGTAAGTATATATAGCTAGTCTGATTTGCAATGTAATAGCGCTAATAATCATTTTTGACACCCATTTGTTACTTGTGTAGCGTAGATGGACCGAAGCTGGATGTACATTGAGAACCGTGTGAGTGAAGAGTACATTAATGGCGTGTTTGCTTTTAGAAGAGTGACCGAGTTGGATATGTAGAAAAGGGGATGAAATATATGTACTATCCATGCATTGATTGTGATAATCTCAAGATGTTTAGCAATTCAGCGCAGATCGAAGCTCACTTGATTCGAAGGGGTTTCAGAAAAGGGTACAAATGTTGGAGCAGTCACGGTGAAGAGAAGAGTACACAAGATGGTAGTTATGACATAGTCGAGGGAGACAATGATATGCCAGATGTGGACTGTGCTTTCGATCATGAGGATAGGTCGCAGGATGACAATCCAGATCAGATATTACATGATGTAGAAGGGAACTATAGTGAGAAAGAGTTTGGTAAATTCGAGGGTTTGATGGAGGAATCGGAGAAACCTTTGTTCTCGGGCTGAAGCCGCAATACACGAGGTTGTCATCAGTTCTAGAACTATTGAAATTGAAGGCAAGCAATGGTTGGTCTGACAAGAGTTTCACGGCATTGTTAGGTCTCCTAGCGGACATGCTTCCAAGTGGAAATGTGTTACCGAGAACCACCTACCAAGCCAAAAAGATTCTTTGTCCATTGGGAATGGAAGTAGAAAAAATACATATATGTCCGAATGATTGTATCCTATACCGTAAAGAGTATGCTAGCTTACATGTTTGTCCAATGTGCAATGCATCCCGATACAAGCGTAAAAATGACTCTGATGATGGGAAGGGCATCGAGGTGAAGCAAGGACCTCGTGCTAAGCTGCTGTGGTATCTTCCTGTAATTCCTCGTTTGAAGCGTTTATTTGCAAACCGCAAGGATGCAAGATTGATGCGTTGGCACTTGGAGCAATGTAAGAAAGACGGAATGATAAGACATGTTGCTGATTCTGCCCAGTGGAGGAACATCGGTAGGATGTTTGTAAATTTTGGTGTGGAACCGAGGAATATAAGATTTGGGTTGAGTACAGATGGAATGAATCCTTTTGGTAACATGAGCAGCCGACATAGCACTTGGCCCATGACTCTGTGCATGTACAACCTTCCTCCTTGGCTGTGTATGAAGCGGAAGTATATTTTGATGTCACTACTTATCCAAGGGCCGAAGCAACCTGGGAACGATATTGATGTGTTCCTAGAACCATTGGTGGAAGATCTTGCAATACTGTGGAATGAATGGGTACATTTATGGGATGCGGACAAACGAGAGAACTTCACTTTACGCACCATTAATGATTTTTCTGCCCTTGGTAACATGTAGGGTTGAGTACAAAAGGAGCCAAAGCGTGTCCGCACTACTTAGATTATACCGAGTGTGTGTGATTAAACAACGTGCGCAAAACTGTGTACATGTGTCACCGTAGGTTCCATCCAAAGTATCACCCATACCGCAAGATGATGAAACAATTTGACGGGAAAAAAGAGGATGACTCAGTACCAGGGCCTTTTAGCGGGAAAGAGGTGTATGATATGGTCAAGGATGTCAATGTTGTGCTTGGAAAGGGACGTAAATTGAGGAAGAACATGTGGAAAAAGATGTCAATATTTTGGGACTTGCCTTACTGGGAGCACTTAGAAGTTTGCAATTGCATCGATGTCATGCACGTAGAGAAGAATGTATGTGACAGTTTGATTGGTCTCTTACTGAACATTCCTGATAAAACAAAGGATGGTGTCAACGCAAGGCGTGACTTGGTCGCTATGAACATCAAGACCAAGTTAGCATCGATAGAGACTGATAAAGGCCGGACGTACCTTCCCCCAGCTTGTTACACTCTGTCTAAGTCCGAGAGAACTCAACTGTGCCAGTCCTTACATCGTGTGAAAGTTCCATCCGGTCACTCCACCAGCATGAAGAAACTTGTTTCCATGGAACATTTGAAATTAATTGGCATGAAGTCTCATGACTGTCATGTGCTAATGACACAAATGCTACCAGTTGCAATAAGAAGTATTTTGCCGAACAAGGTTCGAGTGACAATCATAAGGCTATGTTATTTCTTTAACGCAATTGCTCAAAAGGTCATTGATCCCGATGGACAATATGCTCTGCAAACCAAGGTGGTGACAACTCTATGTCATCTAGAGATGTATTTTCCTCCATCACTTTTTGATATCATGGTCCATCCCATTGTCCACCTTGTGAAAGAGATAAAAATATGTGGCCCCGTGTTTCTACATCATATGTACCCTTTCGAGAGGTACATGGGAATTCTCAAGTCCTATGTACGCAATCGATCTCGACCAGAGGGTAGCATCATCGAAGGTTATACAACAGAAGAGGTCATTGAATTTTGCATCGGCTACATGGCTCAGGTTGAGCCGATAGGTGTACCCCTATCTCGTCACGAGGGGAGGCTAGAGGGTATCGGGACTATCGAAAGGAAAGCAATAACTCCGGATCAAAATACGTATGCTCAAGCCCATTTCATGGTTTTACAACACATGACTGAAGTGACCCCATATATTGAAGAGCACAAGGACATGCTACGTTAAGAGAATGCAGGCCAGTCAGAAGTTTGGAATACGAGACAACGCAACCGTCAGTTTAACGTATGGTTGAAGGCGCAATTGACTAGGAGGTCGTCAAGTGATACACTACAATGGTTGGCAAAAGGGCCAAAATTTACAATTGTGACATAGCAAGGATATGAAATTAATGGCTACACTTTTTATGCAACAGATCAGGATAGAAAGAGCATAGTGCAGAACTCAGGTGTCTGCATAGATGTCTATGATGCGCAAGTCAGTACCGCTGTCCCAAGCTCGTACTACGGGCTTGTAGAGGACATTTGGGAGCTTGACTACATGATTTTCAAGATTCCTCTATCTCGGTGCCGTTGGGTCCAACTCCCACGGGGTGTAAAGGTCGACAAGTATGGCATCACTACCGTGGACCTCAAATGTGTAGGATACAAAGACAAACCATTTGTACTCGTGAGGCAAGTTGCTCAAGTATTTTATGTAACCAACCCGGCAAAATACGAAGCACCATGTAGTTCTTTAGGGAAAAAGAAGGATTGTCGGAGTTGAGAATGTTGTGGATGAGGAAGAGTACAATCAATTTGATGAGTTGCCTCCACTCGGAGATGGTATCAGGCTAGAGGAAGAACAAGGCGATGAAGCAAGCTATATGCGTGTCGATCATCGTGAAAGACTCTATTTAATAGGAAATAGCCAGGTGTAATAAATGATCCCACAAAGCCAGCACCTATTTGGAAATTTTGCAATGTAATCATAATTAGGGAACTCGGCATGTAATTATGGAACTATATTACATTGTAATTGTAAATGACTCAGGAACTAAGAAATAGTTATATTTATGATTATGCATGCATGCTTGCATTTTCACATTGCAGCCATCTGTTTATCACAAATTTATGCTTGTGTTCTCTGCATATAGAAATCATAAATGCGCGAAGAAGCATTTATAATTTCTAGATGCAGAGAACTATCACAGGCGGTTTATCAGAAGAAACCATCTATGATCATACATCACAGACGGTTCTATAAATATAACCGTCTGTGATACTCGTTATATCACAGACGGTTCTATAAATATAACCGTCTGTGATAATTACCATATCACAGACGGTTCTATTTCACAGACGGTTCTTTTATGGAACCGTCTGTGATAGTTTCCCTATATATAGGTTCCTCTATCACGGCGGCACTACTAGGTTTTGCTAGATCTGACTGCTCCCTCGCGCGCGACGCCGCCACTGCTAGGTTTTGCTAGATCTGACTGCTCCCTCACGCGCCACCTCTCCCTCGCGTGCCACCTCTCCCGACGCTGCCTCTCCCGACGCCACCTCTCCCGATGCCGGCCGCTCCCTCCCGATGCCACCTCTCCCGACGCCGGCCGCTCCCTCCTGACGCTGGCCGCTCCCTCCCTCATGCCGCCGCCGCTCCTTCCCGACACCGTTCGCTAAAGTTGTGATATATGCTCTATCTGAATAGTTGGCTAAATTTTTACTATTACTGTCATTTGTCAATCTTTAGAACTTTGTGATATATGCTCTGTCTGAATAGTTGGCTAAAGTTTTACTATTTAAATAGTTGGCTAAATTTTTACTATTACTGTCATTTGTCAATCTTTAGAACTGTGTGATATATGCTCTGTCTGAATAGTTGGCTAAAGTTTTACGATTACTGTCATTTGTCAATCTTTAGGACTCTATTATATATGCTATGTCTGAATAGTTGGCTAAATTTTTACTTTTACTGTCATTTGTCAATCTTTAGAACTTTGTGATATATGCTCTGTCTGAATAATTGGCTAAAGTTTTACTATTATTGTCATTTGTCAATCTTTAGAACTTTGTCAAAGGGCATGAAGCAAGTGACACACTCTAGTGTATCTGGTTCAATGAACTTCATGCACTGGTTTGTATCATTTGCTTCATAGAACTTTGTTTAGGCCTATACCTCACTGCAGTTAGTTTTTTTCTTAGAAGAGAGATGGCATCCATACAGTCATCCAAAAAATTTTAATATATGCCACATAGACCTTCAAAGGGCATGAAGCAAGTAATGCATTCCAATGTATCCGGTTCAATGAACTTGATACACTGGTTTGTGATATTTGCTTCATAGAACTTTGTTTAGCTCACTACAGTAACTTCATAGAACCTTGTAGCAATAATATATGCTACATAGAACTTCAAAGGGCATGAAGCTAGCGATACGTTCTAGTGTGTCCAGTTCAATGAAATGGATATGCTGCACTTGTTAGCTACAAGGTCTATTTGGAAGGCCGATAGCTAACTGCAGTTAGTTTTTTCTTAGAAGAGAGATGGCGTCCACACAGTCTTCATCATCATCATCTGGGTCTCACGCTCCCAAGATTGAAATAACTAAGCGTGGTTGAGGAGTATGAAAAGGCCAGAGGGCCGAATGACCATCACGATGGTCACTCCGGATGGGGTGCCTCTACAACTGAAGAAAGCAACGGCATCATTTCGGACTACCTACGGGATAATTGGAAGGCAACGGGTCACCATCACCATAGCAAGCTGGAAAGATTTGGCAAAGGACTCGTGCAACGGCACACGCTCCTCGCAATGGGAAAAGCATGGAAGAATTTTAAGAGCACTCTTGTGACGCAGTATGTGGCCAAGGATTCCACGCCCTTCATGAGGTATCCTTTTGTGTCGCTGGAAACATGGGAGGCCTCTGTGCAGATGAAGACAACGACCAAATTTGAACAACAAAGTGCGGTGCACAAGGCTCTCCAGTCACAAAACACTCACCCTCATAGACTCAGCACCGCTGGGTACGCGGGTAAAATACTGCAATGGAGGATGCAGGACGAGGTCGCAATCCGATCGGAGGCCTCCCCGCCATTTGCCGGCATCGCAAACGAGCGCGCTCGAAACTGGTTAAGAGCGAGGCCATCAACCACATCTTCGGGTGTCTCTTTCAAAAACCTCGCAGATGAGGAAGTGTCCGAACGCCTGGTAAGATATGTTAAACTACATAGTTGTTAACACCTCTTGAACTTCATGGGTTCAAAAATGACATGATTAATTGCCTCTTGCAGCAACCATTGACTACCGAATCTTCTCGTGGCTCCTTTCACGAATACAGGGAGAGAAATTTACTATCACAGGCCTTGGGAAACAAGGAGCACCCAGGTCGCACATGAGGCTTAGGGGTTTACGTATCTTGGAGGCACGGATTTCCAGATTACTCTGAGACATATAGGAGTAGGAAGAGATCCAAGGCGTACCGCAACGAACAAATAAAGCAGGGCTTCATGCTCAACTTGAGGAACAACTATCGCCTCACTTCAGAGCGGTGCCTCACTTTGAGGAGAGATAGATTCGTTGAGGAAGAAGCGAGACAAGTCCGCAACCAATCGCAACCCACCCCTACTACTGCGGTACCTAGTCCCCCTCAACGTCGCAGTAGTTGCGCGTCCACACCAATTACTAAAAATAGCGACGTCCACTTACCTATCGACGACATCCAGGTAATTGGCCTCTTTAGAATGCTACATAGATCTCTCTAGTCGACGCCTTAACTCATCTTGTGTCGTTATGTAGGAGCCCATGCCTTGCATCCTCAGAGTCAGGCTTGTTGGCTCTATTCCCGTTGACGCTGGGCAGGGAATGGTGTATCCATTGCTGTCAGGGACGCTGGTGCACGGTGTACAAGTAGAGACCGGTTTCATAAAGGTTCAGGTGGACATGATTAATGATATTTTTAAGACCGTCCCTCTTGAGAAGCCCCCAAACAAAGAGATTAAGACATTAGGGGATGCCGTCCACACATTCATTCAGTAGCCCAAGAGGGACATCGCCCTCGCCTTGTCCGTGCCACGATCTCCACATACAGTGGCCCAAGAGGAACATCGCCCTAGACCTGTCACATCGGCTCCGGTGGCTCCACCTCCAGCTCCGATTCCGAAGCCTGTTGCATCAACTCCTGCTGAGACGCCATCGAAAATGTATCATAAGCTAGGCTCTAAGTCTCAAGCAAAGAAAATTAAGCCACGTCCTAGGTCATGGAAGTTCATTCTAGCAGTGTTGTTGGTCCCCGAGTCATAATTACCCCGGCTTGGTTTGGTTTGCAATACATTGCATACCTGGTACATGCAGAAGTCCAACATGAAGCCAAACCGGTAGAGTGCATTCACTGTTAAATATACGGAGGCAAATTTCCTCCGTGACCTAGGCTACTTCGTGACATGCGTCATTTTTGTATACATTTACCCATCATTTTGCCCCATTATTTTTTGCATTTTAGGACCATTTATCATCATTTGCACTATTTTCTATAATTAATTGCTCGAAATGGCCTATTTTACATTTTCTATATTTTTCTGCAGGCCGGCGCGATTGAGGCGCATAAACGACAAATCTGGACCTTCGGGCTGCTCCGTGCAGAAGTATGCGTCATCACGAGCGTGTAGGATTTATCCGCGCTGAAAACGGAGCTCCGGAGGGCCAGAACAGAAGAAAACAATGGGAAAGGATCTAACTGCAAACCCTAGCTTCTTGTAGGGCTAATCTGCAAAATGGCCAAATCCCCCGATTCCTCAAAACCCTAGCCGTAATCCGGATTTCACTGAGCCCGGCCATTTCTTCTCTTCCTCTCCTCTATCCTTGCTCTCCTCCCCCTTCCTCTTCTCCGGCGCCGGCGAGGGCCGCGCCAAACTCGCCGGCGGCCAACAGCATCCACCGCCGCCTTGCTTTTCCTTCTCCACCCGTCCGCTGCTCCCCCACCGCACCTCCATCGCCACCACGCGCCGCCATCCACCGAGCCGCCACCATCTCCTCCTCTCTCGGCTGCTCCCTTCTCCGCCAATCCACACCGCCCGCTCTCCTTCTCCTCCTTGCTCCTCCTCCGCTTCACCCAAGCGCCGCCATCTCGCCGGCGACCACCAGCCCCTGCCTCTCCTCTCCATCACTCCCTCTCCTCCCTCGGCTCTCCAGCGCGCCACCATCATCCCTTTTTCACCGCCGCCACTCCTCTCTTCTCCCCCTCCTCCTCAGTCTCCGGCCGCCAGCCCTCTTCTCCGGCACAGCATCTTCTCCACCACTCCCTCTCCAAATCCGGCCGCCTCCTCTTCCCTTCTCCAAATCCGGCCAACTGCACCACCTCCTTCTCCATCTCGGCGCCGCCGCTCACCTCACTCCCGGCCACCGCCTTCCTTCTCGTCTGCGCCACCGCGCACGGCTCCCTCGTCCCTCTCCTCTACGGCTCCACCGCCGGCCGCCATCCATCTGCTCCCTCCAGTGCTCTGCCCCTCCAGATCCCCTCTCCGGCCGCCTACATCGCCCGTCTCCTCCTCACCCGAGCGCCGCCCCTGCGCCATCACCGTCGGTCAACCGCACCACCAAGCGCCGGGACGCCGCGACTTCTCCACCCCTTCAGCGCGCCGCCGACCGCCACCTCTTCACCGACATCACCATCTCCTCGGCCTCCTATCTGCTTCATCTTCTCCATCCTCGGTTGTCTAATTTCCTTCCCTTTATTTCTTCAGTTCTTAATTACTGTTCACGATAAGTGCTTATTTACTCTGTTAACTCATTTGCAATGTGCTGGTGAAATGTGGATTTTGATCTACTGAGCTGTGAATGTGGTTGATATGTGTGGTTAATGTCTTACTGTGATGTATGTGAACTGTGATGAATGCATTAGATTGTGCTCTGTTAATTTGTTTCGGAATTGCTTTATGTTCATGTTGCCAGTCGTTTAGTTCAAGAATTTGTGCTTGTAATTCGTTGTTCTGTGATTTATGATATATGTGTTAGTCATTAGTAGTAGCTGTGAGTTGTTTATTTTCAGCTGTATGACGTGTAGTATCTGTGTTGGTACTTGTCAATTGTGATTTATGTTTAGCCCTAGCAGTTGTTTAAGGTGTTAGGTGTCTGTGTTAGCATCTGTGTCTATGTGTTTGTGTTGCGCGAATTAGTTAACCGGCGACCGTCTCCTTTCCCTCTTGCTATCTCAATTCCCCTCCTTGCTTCTCGACCTCTCCCCTTGCTTCTCTCAGCGGTCGATCGATAGTTAAGTCGTGCGTGTGGTCGTCGTAGTTATGTGTTTGTCGTCTGCTGTCATCGTCTAGTTTGCTGCCGATCGTTTTCTCCCTCGTCTTCTCTCGACTCCCTCCGTGCTTCTAACCTTCCCCTATTGCTTCTCGTCTCTCTACCTCTTTCTTTCTTGCGGTCGTTAGCTAGGTGGATCGTCGATCGGTAGTCGTGTTCGTTCGTTTAGTCTCTCGTCGTGTAGTTCGTTCGGTCGTACGACGTCCATTCGTACGGTCGTTCGTTTCGTCGTTGTTGGATAGGTCGTTTTAGTTTAGTTTTCTCCCCCGTTTCGTTTGACCTAGCTTTAGCCGAGCATCGGTAGCCTCAGTCTAGTCCCTGTGGAGAACACGACACTCGCCGCTATTTCAGTGGCAGCCCGTGCACTTGCGGGTGTGCAGTTTTGCACGATCAAGCACTTCGTCATGACATTCGAAGACTTATTCTTACTATTCAATCTCGACGAACTAAACGCCTCACTTCTACAATACCAGACATTGTAAGTGTACTGTACAATGAAGTTCTACATTCATGTTATATTGATAAATGTCATTACTCTTTCCTTATGTATAGATACATAATCCAACAAGTCCGGCTATCGCAACAACCGGTGGGTTTTCTCAACCCACACTTGGTCTCCGAGCAATCTATCAATGAAAATGCATGCTTCGTGCAAGATTACATAACGAGGGTATTGATTGCTCACAACGACAAGGAGTACATCATGCTACCCTTCAACCAAGGGTAAGTGCTTCACTAGTTGCCACACAAGTTTCATTTGTACTTTATATGCAGCATGAACATAGGATTAATCACTATGGCGACACACATGACTAGGTCTCACTGGATTTCGATTGTGATTGTACCAAAGTGGAGCAAGGTAATATACCTTGATTCCCAACTTAGGAGCAACCACGATTTCAGTCGTGTGCAATAAGTAATTAACAGGTAAACTCATTTCCTCCATACATAACTCTATTGTAATCTTTCTTTCATTTGCAATGGCCGAGGCTAACTTTTTTAAATCACGTAGGTCGTTTATCTCTTATGTTGCCCTAGGAGGGAGACACCACAAATCCAGTGACACGCTGCGACACAACACGTGATTTCCAGTATCCACTACAACACAACAATCCAGTGACTTGATGTTATAATGCCTCTAGAATTGAAAATATCTACGTATGTAATTCTATTTTTGCAGTGCCACCAGCAGCTACAGGGCAACGTATGTGGATTCTACATTTGCCGCCATATGAAGGAAATCGTGGACACCAAGATGAAAGATCTAGAGGTTTGTGAACCTTCCAATAATTATTATTTTTTGATTATATATATGTATATATATACACACACATGTTAATTAATGACTTAACATTACTGCTAGCAACAGCGGGTGGACTTCGATGAAAGTGCATATGATCTCGAGAAACTCGCCGAAATTCGAGGACAACTCTCCGAATTCTTGCTATTAGAGGTCATAAACAAGTCTGGAGAGTTCCACCCCGGCAATGGTGATAATTAGATATCGAAACATTGGGTTCTATTGTACAAATCACTCAATTGTGCTTAATCAAACAATTCATTCAATTTAATTCATTTGTCAGATCTGTGTAACAATTTTCATTCTATATATGTATGTGATCTGCTGGCCGTTTGTTTCATATATTCATCTGTACTATATATGTGATGTACCTTGTTTTCAGAGGGCATGGATAGCATATCCTGAGGCTAGCTGAAAAACGGCAAATCAATTGATGTTGCAATAGCTATCCCAGACGGTTTCAAACACTGAGCCGTCTGTGATATGAACGATATCATAGATGGCCTTTGTTATTAACCGTCTGTGATATTGTGTATATCACAGACGATTAAGTGTTCCTAACCGTTTGTGATATACAAATATCACAGATGGTTATTAACAAAAACCGTCTATGATACTCGACTATCACAGACGGTCTTTGTTATTAACCGTCTGTGATATTTGTATATCACAGATGGTTAGGAACGCTGAACCGTCTGTGATATGCACAATATCACAGACGTTTTTTGTTGGATCGAAATCGGCAACAGAGGGGGGTGAATGTTGCTCCTTCAAAAATTTCTTGCCTCCAAGTACTCACAGCAAGTTTCTCCTCCTATAGCTATGAGAAGCTATGAAGGAGTAGATATGGGCTCTCTGGAAACTTAACCAAACAAACACTAGAACAGAGAAGGCAAGCAAAATAGCAATCAAAAATGAGGGAAAATCAGTAATCAAGAGACAGCCGGGCGGTCAGACCGCAGGTCATGGGCCGGTCTAACCGAAGCCTAGCCGCCGGTCTGACCGCTGCCTCCAGGCCGGTCAGATCGCCCATGCTCAGCCGGTCTGACCGCCTTGGTAGGTCCGGTCTGACTGGTTATCTGAAGACAGTGCAGGCAGAGCACGACTGGCTGAAGCTGACTGCACAAAAAATACCAAAAATGCAGATTTTGCTCAAGAGAAGGAAATGCAAATGTTTTCCACTGGCCAAAGGAGCACTAGACTATTTTAAATAGATAAAAGGGCTCTGAAAAGGGATTGCAGATCAAAGAGACAGAGAATCAAAGGTTGAGCTGAAATTTGGAAATAAGTACAGGATGAGACTAATTTTCAAATTACTCAACATCCTCTACCTCTTTGTCCAAGAAACTTTGCAGATGGATTAGCAATAGTCTTAGGACTTGATGGCCCAAAACTTATGCCATCTCTCAAAGAAAAACAAAATCCACATCAAACCCTAGAAGAATATACAGGGAAAGAATAGGGCATAGGATGAAAAGAAAGTTGATTCTTCCGATTCAATCAATTTGCTCTTGGAACAAGCTGACCAAAGGGTCTAGAAATACAATCCCATCATAGAGCAATCCATTTTGCTACTCTCAGCAAAAAATAGATTCAAAACACAAAAACTCAAAAATCACACAGAGAAGAGCACGAAGAAAAAAATAGGCACGAACAGGAGAGAAACTTCAGAAGGTTCATTCCCAATCAATCAATGATTACATGAGAGTCCCCATACGCGATTGAGTACAGAGGAATGATTACATGGTGCTTCAACTCATCTTCTCCCTCTCATAAACTCAAGAACTCCAAGAACTCACAGAGAGGAGAATGAGCAACGAGCAAGACAACACCTCTTCTGCTCTCAACTACTAAAGCACAAAGCAAAAGGGATGCAAAGCAAAACCAACCCCCAAAGACTTAAAGACTACATGCAAGAACTCTCCTCCTTTTATAGCCTCCCACTAATGGGTTTGATGTTTTCTTTACCCACTAAGCCTCCAACAACTCTTGTGCTTTATCCAAATCCACTTCCTTTAGTGCAGCTTTGCGTATTCACCAAAACACCCCTATTGCACATTCCGGGAAGCTTCCTCATTCCTTGCCTTCCAAGCCTCGCAAACACTTCGATTCATCGCCGTCTTCGGCACACCTCGACCGTCCTGACCTCGGCACCACCTGCGCCTAGTCCGGTCATCCCGTGCCTCGCCACGACTCCACCTCGATGTCCTGCAACCATCACAGACAAGAAACACATCACATAGCACCGCTCAACACAAATAATCACAATTAGCATCAATTAATCATACTTAAGCATAAAATGGCCCAAAAGCTCAAACGGGAAGAAGAATACGCCTCAAGTCCGACTAACCAAACCCGACTGAGCCAAATGCCATCATGGCACGAAACGCACAAGCCAAACTCAATCTTTCCAAAATACTTGCCAATTACTCATCACAAACATGGGGTCATAACCACATGGTCTCTCAATCTCCCCCTTGATGAGTATATTGACAAACCCAGAAAAAAGCATAAAGTTGAGTTTGAAAATTGAAAGAGAGTCAAACATGGTCCAAAAGAAATCAAAGAAGCTTATGACCATGTCGACAGAAGGAACACTAGAGCAACAACAGAAAGAGCAAATTGTTCTCCAAAGCTCCAGAAAGTTCCCAAATGGCTTTTTCTTCGCTATTCTCCCCCTTTTGGCAATAAAATCATCAAGGCACAAGGAAGAGAACCAATCATGAGAATGGATGGAATGGCTGAAATTTATTCAATCTAAACATTTAGAGCCATGAAGATTATCCAAAATGACCGTGGATTATTACATCAAGCCATAATCAATAGGAATGCTAACAAGATCATGGCAAAACATGTATACTCAAGCTAAGCCAAATAAGTCACAATCTGAATTTTAGTCGAATTTCTTAGCATGTCAAGTCAACCATGATTCTAGTCTAGCTAAAGGTATCCAAAGATGATGCAAACCATGTCAATAATCTAAGTGGAACCAAGAAGCTACTATTGAGTCAATTTAGAGTGCTACAAGCTCAAGAATGAATCACTTGTTCAAGTACTTGGTCTTTTCGTGTAATTAAGCAATTGAGCACTACATAAGTTTTTCTTTTAAAGCTCATGATTGTTTCCAACCAATATTTTTAGTCATGTGCTAGATCTCAAGCCTTATGCGATCACTCCAAGCAAGAAGCTTAAGGAGATGATCTTGGTCATCCAAAACTCCCCCTGAGTTCATGCCGAGTGCAATGGCAAGCAGTCTCATGAGAAAGAATTGGTGAGATCAGTTCTTTCGCACAAAAAGAGATCTTTTTGCTTTCTTAAAAAGTTGTACTAACTCATGCTTCATTAAGAGACTAGCATAGCTCAATCTAAAGATCAACAAAGATTCAAGACCCAACTCAGCCTATTTGACATGACATGAATCATAAAAGGATAACTAAAGAGAGACTAGTCTCAAGAGCTAACATGACATAAATTAGTTCAAGTTGAGCATTTGTAATCAACTTATCATAGCAAAGACTAGACTGCACATATAAAGTCATGATATATCTAGCAAATAAGCACAGATCATGGCAAGATGTAACACATTGTAAACATGTCATAACAGGACAATAATCAAGGCTCCATGTAGTTATATTACAATGTAACAAGCTAAAATGCAAGAAAATCCAGCTCCCCCTCAACATGAGATGCAACTTTAGTTCAAGTTGAGTTATGACAATATTAAGATCTAGAAGCTCCCAAATGAACTCCCCCTGAACCAAAGCAACAAAAATGAGAAGCTTGGCAAAGAAATCAAAAAAGGCAGTCCTTAAAGTATAGATAAGATATAGAGGAAACTATGGCTCAGACTGACTCTCATCTACCCCATATGACTCTAGAACTATCAACTGATCATCTAACATACTGGAGCAAACACGTACCCCGTCTACCCGAGGGTGGCCCAACCCTCGCTAGAACCTATAAGAAGTGAGTGAGCTCAACCTAGTGAGAAGAGAAACAGCTAATAAGCAGCATCCTAGAGTCACCAGATGAGAGGAAGAAGTCTAAACAACTAGGCAAGAGAACCACTCTAACCTATGCTAGAAGGACTATCCCAATGCACCCATATGCAATGCAACAGAAAGGAGTAAGAGCATAATAAACATAATAAAAACATGAAGCACAAAACTCCCCTCACAACAGTCCATAAGGACAAACCACCCTAAGCTCTCCCCACAAGGCTGAAAACCTAGAGCTATCCAAAGGCTTGGTAAAGATATCAGCCAACTAAAGGTCACTCTCCACAAACTGGAGCACTATGTCACCCTTCTCCACATGGTCTCGAAGGAAGTGATATCTAATATCAATGTGCTTGGTCCGAGAATGCTGCACTGGGTTCTTAGCAATGTTAATGGCAGAAGTGTTATTACAAAAGAGTGGAACACTGTCTATAGCTAACCCAAAGTCCCGCAGGGTCGAAACCATCCAAAGCACCTAGCTGCAGCAACTAGCGACAGCAACGTACTCAGCCTCTGCGGTGGACTGTGCTACACCGGACTGCTTCCTCGAGGACCAGGAAACAAGAGAAGTGCCAATGAATTGGCAGGTGCCAGAAGTGGTCTTCCTATCTATCTGTAACATCCCAAAAATTTGAAATTTGAAAATATGAAGTCTTTGAATTATTTTTGCAATATATTTTATTTGAATTTGGATTTTATGGTGTCTTTCTGGAGTTTGGTTGAGGTTCCAAAATTTTATGAAGCTCAAAAAGAAATAAGCATTAATAATGCCCTAAAAGGGAATGTGCAAATAATAGAAAATTAAAATTTTAAATAAGAATCTGAAAAGATGATCCATAAAATATAAGAGAGAGTTTCTAATAAGCATAAAATCTTATCCAGGAAAATAATGGTATGAATAGCAAAGGAGCAAGCGAATTAAAAAGGTTAGCATTTATATATGCATATATAAATGTATATGTACACACACACACACACACACACACACACACACATATATATATATATATATATATATATATATATATATATATATATATATATATATATATATATATATATATATATATATATATATATATATATATATATATATATATATATATATATATATATATATATATATATATATATATATATATATATATATATATATATATATATATATATATATATTTTTTTAAACCATACAAAATAAGAATAAGGCATCTAGGGAATAGCCAGTAAATGGGGAAAAGAAATGTATATGTACAAATGGAGATAATAGCAAAAGGAATTTATAATAAACAGCAAAAACAAAGAAAAAAAGAAAAGAAAGCCGGGCGGTGCCACCCGGCCAACCATTCCGTCTGCGCCGACCCAGCCCGCTCCTTCGCCGCCTCTCGTCGCGCGGGCCGCCGCCCGCGCCACGACCCCGCCAGCGGGCCCGTCTCCACCCCACGCCCGCTCCTTCTTTCTTCCTCTTCCCCCGCGCCTGCGCCTTCTTCTCCCTTTCTTCTTTCCTCTGCCGCGCCAGCATTCTTCCTCCGCGTGGCAGCCATGCAACAGCTCCGCCCACGGTATTTCCCTCGTCGCCCACGGTTTCCCCGCATGTCGCCATCCCGTCGCGGTCGCATTCCCGGCAAGGCCGCGCCCGCGTCATCCGCCTGCCGCCATTAAACACTCCTGTCGCCTCAACGCCATGTCGCCGCCCCCACCGTGCGCTGCTCCCGGGTCATCGGCTACAGTTTCTCCTGTAGAACCCGCGCCTATAGATAGCCGGGTCTCCCATTACTTCCTGCCGCCTTCCATTTCCCCTTGACCGTGCTCAGCTCCAACTCACCACGCCTCCTCCCATTGCGGCCGCGCGCCACGCCGCCCGGCGCTCCGACCGACCACGCCCGGTGGCCGCGCCAATGTGTGCTCCCGAAGGCCTTCTTCCACCCCTCCCATCTAATCGGAAATCCATGCGCCGTGCTTGCCGGAGCGGCCATCCTCCCCAATCCCGGCTGCCACCGCCATCCTCACTGCCGCCTCTTCCACGGTCAATGCCGGGCCAATTCCGATGGTGAGAGCAGCAGAGCACGCTGAAGCTTTCCCCGCCACGGCGGGCTGCGGCCCACCCCAGCTCGTCGGCGCGTGCGCCACCATCGCGCGACCCCGCCTCACGCCACCGGCACGCCTCGGCACCTCCCCGGCCCAACCAGTAGCACGGTGAGCTTTCTCTCAACCTCCTATAGCTCGTGCTCGCTTCGGCCCCTTCTCTCCCACATCGACACTGTCGTTCCCTCTTTCCCCTCCGTGGCCGGCCGCCGCACGCCGCTGCCGCCCACTCGCCGGCGCCGCTCCGGCCAATGCGCCAATGCCCCCGGCCTCCCTACCTCCCGAGCAACTCATTTCAGTGGTCACCAGTGCCACCCTGGCCGCCACTCGCCGCCGGCGCCGTCGGCCGTGCGCCGCCCCAATTTCCCCTGTTTTGCCCCAGCCGCACCTCTGCCTCTTCCAATTTAATCCTCCCCCCATATCAAAAGTGGGCGGTGGCCCAGTTGGTTAGCACAATCGTGACTTAACCACCAGACCTGCGTTCGAATCCTAGCTTAGCCCATTTATTTTTCTTCTTTTTGTAGCCCGATTTCAGTAGGAAATAAATGAAGGAAAATTTAGGAAAAAATAGGGATAAACTGTGGAAGATAATAAAATTTAAATAAGGCTTTAGAGAGTTTATGTATGATTTAGATTTGGACTAGTTACCATGATAAATAATTAGTGTGACTTTAATATTTAAATTTTAAATCTAATTATCTACTAAGGGCATAAATGAGATTATCTGGAGACTTTAGTTCATGATTAATTAATACGGTTTGAATAATTGTCTAAAAGACTAAATACTAATTAAGGACGTAGATAAAGAAAAAGTGCCTTTGGTTAAAATATCCAAGTTTAAATAAAGATTACTCATGCATGAAATTAAAATGTAAGCTTTAACCTTTATCCTACCGTCATTTCAACAAATTCCCTTTTGTAGATTTAATTAATAGCTATGTCAAAACATGAACCCCTGATAGATGAATAGAATTTAAATTGAAATTAACACTAAGCCTAATAATAATCGAGCTATAGACAAAATGGTAGTGGTGCCATTAATTAAATCCTAACTATTAATTAAAGGCTTAGTAGGGTTGTTGCTAGGTGTATGCTCTCATGGAATGACAACTTAGCAATTGAAAATTGGTTAAACAATAAAGCCTGAAACCTTGCATATTAATGTTATAAAAAAAATTAACCTCTGTAAAGTTTAAACCATAAACCAATATCTTTATAGCCTAGCCATTAGAAGAATCCTTTTTGACTATTAAATAATGTGAACATTAAGCCACCAACCTTTAGGCCATGATATTCAAATTGACTTAGAGGCTACATTGTATATAATTGACTTATGGTTAAACTTTAAATAATTATTGATTCATGCCAACACCAAATTAAATGAAATACATATTTAAATTGGAAAGTCATGATTTATAATATAAACCCCACCATTAGTACATCGCCTCAACAGCTAAATATATATATAAGAGGTTAGAGAAGTGCGGATAGCATGCATGCAGCCCCCTAGTAAAAATAACAGTACTATTTCTTGCGTTCGCCGTAGACCCTACTAAAAATATATATATACACATGTAAACACTATCAAGATCATATATATATATATATATATATATATATATATATACATCTACTATAAATCATGAAATCTTAAAAGGTAGCTTTAGTTAGTAATGATGACAAAATATCATCATTTATAGCCGGCTCGAGTTATAAAGGGATAAAACATCAGTAGCAGCAATGTTCAGAAAGCACTTAAGTTAAAAGATTACAATAATATACAGATACTAAGTTGCAATAGCTCTAGGTCATCAAGTATTCAAATAATCGCACGGATATATATAAATACTCTAAAGAAAACATGTAACCATTAACGCGGGTAATTAGGGTCGTATAAAATACTGCCTCCCAAGCTCTGCCCCGATAGCCGAGTTTAAACTAGAATTAGAAGTGAGGGCCTAATAGCAGCTAGAGTATGAGCAAGCTAATAATAGTGCCATTAATTAAATCTTAACACTAGCTTTAGTACATAATAGTATATATAACAAGTTAGGACCCATATGAGTGGATCCTAATTCAACTTAAATTTAGCCTAGCTATGAACAAAGATACATAAGATATGATAATAGGATTATTAAAGATTTAAATTCTAATTAATTACCATATAAGAATAAATATTGAGCCCTTGCTATTTATCTTAATTAATAGTGAAAGCCTATATCAGAGAGTAGTCTAAAAACTTAATAAAGATATCCAAATGTTATAATACCTTCGACTAAAAGATTTATAGAATAAGTACAGATCTCATCCGTCAGTCCAGTTTGCCTTTACCATAACTTGAGTTGCAAGGAATGCATACCCTAAAGATAAAATTTGTACACTAAACTCCTGCACCAATTCATAAGAATACCCTAACTCATGGAACTTCCTTGATAAATACATAATAAAAGAGATTATTAATAAAAAGATCAAGTCATCGTATTATATCACCGGCCTTGCCTCAAATAACCCAAATCACCCATTAACTCATAATAAAACTAAATTGAGTTTATTCGGATTTATTTGGATCTTTTGAGTTACTTGCTTTTATTTGGATTCAGTCGTTTATCGCGTAGTTAGAAACTGGAGTCCTGAAGAATGAATGGATCAAGCAAGATCGAGATCAAGTTGAAGATAAAGGCTGGAAGCTCAAGACCATCAAATGATATAGCTTTGAGTGAGCTCAAGACTGCGGTAAACCGCGCCAGGCGAGTCAATAATTTGATCATGTTGAACCTACATTTTCTGCAAATTACTTTTGTTTAAATTATCAAATTGCATGCTGTTATGTTATATGCAAATACATGTTAATTTAAGATTCTAGTTATATCCCATTGTGTACTTGGTTAATATTACCCCTCCTTTGAAATATTTGAACATGTGAACATTGTCGCCCTAGCACAAATTATAATAGTAACCTTTCGAAAATAAGTCCATAATTATATGCCATGCGTAGTATTGTTTAGATACTCATGGGCGCGAGAGCGCCCAAGCATCACTTTAATCATGAGAAATTGATTTGGGCAGTCATGGTGGTAATGACTGATAAATGTTGGATACGATTATTTTATGTTTCCAAAAATCCCAACATGCTTAAATATCTGGGCGGATGGTTCGGGGGTATGGTGCAGTGGTGCACGAGAGTGTGGTTTGTGGTAGAACCGCCCAGATACTAATAAGGACCGAATCTTTTCATGACCTCCTGTGTAAAACCGTACAACCACAAGTCTGTAAAATACAACTTGGCTAAGTAGACTTATCGAAATTCCGGACTCATCTCACTGGTAGTGGATTGATAGGGTTATGCTATGGCAAGGGGCTGAAGGGACACCGGTGATGGGTGAAGTTTCTCGGTCGTGCTAGCGCGAGAGGAGGGAAGCCGTGCGCTAGTAGTAGTGAGAAACATCCCGTGCAAACAGATGGGGCCCATCGCAAATGGGAGGTTACCCATAAGGTGAGATGGGAGAAAGGACTAGATACTTTGAAAAGTCACTGTGATGGTCTGCTCGACCACACGTCTAAGGAATCGTGTGGGGCAACGAGTTGATTGTCTCTTGTGGTGAAAGTGTACAAACTCTGCAGAGTCAAAAACTATTCGAATAGCCGTGCCCACGGTCATGGGCAGACAAGGGAACTTAACTGGATATAGTTCTGTTTTAAAAACATTGCAAACTGGGAACGGAAACTTGAATGGCGAAGGACTGCCCTGGTTTGGAATTGTCCTGGGTGTCGTCCCAGTGGTAAGTTAAGCGGCTATAACGCTGAAGAAATTGCTATATGGTGCAGATGCCATGTAACGGTGGATGGAATCTGAATCGATATTAATAATGCATTTCCTTGTACATTATGATTTGGTTCAAATTGCTAGGTCTTAGGGATTTTTAAGTAATTGTATTCAAAAGCACTCTACGCAAAAATAAAATAACCCGAGCCTTCCTTTGATAAGCCATGCATACTATTTAATTGCATTCTGTGTATTGGCTCGCGGAGCACAGGGTCGGAGTGCTCATGCTCGCTTTTGCGACAAAATTCAGAATCAAGAAATCAAATCACCTCGCTTCAGCAACAAGATTGGACAAGCTGGCCGAGAAGATGAAGATGTCAAGGGCTAGGTCGCGAACCTCCAGTTGGCTGCCTGTGGGCATGTCCTGAAGGTCCCACCTGTGTGCTTCGTTCTTCCGCTGCTGCAATTTAATGATTTCGGCCTAATCGGCCCATGAGTAAGTTTACTATTGCATTTACGCTTTCGCATGATATGTATTTTGATATTCAGAACT
Organism: Dendrocalamus sinicus; assembly: GCA_036346575.1. Taxonomy (NCBI): domain Eukaryota; kingdom Viridiplantae; phylum Streptophyta; class Magnoliopsida; order Poales; family Poaceae; genus Dendrocalamus; species Dendrocalamus sinicus. The sequence continues at coordinate 20,785,950 of CM070641.1, forward strand.
GTAAACTGTGAGCACTATCTACTGATCTAGGGAATAGTGCAGTAAATCACAGAGGAATCCGGATGTTAATATCTGGGCTCCTACAGCGATGGTATCAGAGCATATCGACTGCAGGTCGTGACCTAGTTAGCCTGGCCGTTAGTTTCATGACTAGAGTTATTTCTTAAAAATTATATATCAAAAGATATAAGTAGTAATGCTCATTCTCATCTATCTTAGATAATTCCCCCTCATCTATATGTAGCCTTAGCTATTATTATTTCTGAGGCTTTCTTACCCCGAATTCAAAATAACAAAAATCCAGTATTCTCTTGTAAGCTCTCCTTGAAAGTCTACTTTTGACCCAAGTCACAAAAGCTTAAGTTGGAAACTCATTTAAAAAAAACCCCTTGGAGGATTGAATATCCAATCGTTTATAAAAATTCATTTTCAAACTCGTTTTAACAAACGTTATCTTCCAAGGAAATTTTTATAAATTCAACTACTTAAAAAAATCCATTTTGCCACAAAGCTTTACTTACCAAAAGTAATAATAGGAGAGTGAGTATTAATATCAATCAAACCAGCCCCGAAAAATATCCTCTTCCTTCCATTGATTGCAAAAGGAAAAAAATTTTGTTTCCCTTCTCGTACCCTTACTCCAAAATTTTAAGGTTAGGAACGTCGAAGATGGTCATGAAGATAAGGTGGTCTCGTTTTAAACGGGCTATGCAGATAAACCCTATGCCCCTTATGTGTGCTCTCCCGAGTAGACGTTGTATTGTCGCAAGGTTTTCGTTGGTCCCTGTGCACTGTCTTCTTGCCCTCGGGCGCCCTAATTTTGCAGTCACAGGAAAAGCCTACTTTTAAAATTTTGTGTGGCTCAGTATCACTCCAGTTACCTGGATGTACTCTTTTAAAATTGGAATGGGTTTGGATTACCTTATCCCCACGATTCTATCCTTACCTCATGGTACTCTCTCTCACCTCTTGCTGAAAACCCTATCGAATCCAAAGGAACGAGATAACAAGTAACCCAAAACCAGGGCCATCAAGAAGAAGCGAAGACTTTTCCAATTTCCTAGTATTTAAGAAAAACAACATCACTAGGAAAAAGACCATCCGCCAGGAGAAAGCGCAGAGCAAGGTCACATGTTTCTGCGAAGGACAAGATCCTTGCCCCATGAATTGCTCCTCAAATCTGTTGCTGATCAAGACAGCTAAGAGTACAATAGATAAATAATGACAATAGTCATTTATTTAAGGGGGGTAGCATTAAGAGACAAGAATGTCGAAGCACTACCACGATGTATATGTTGAAGGTGCAACCACCTGGACTTAGAGCTAATTGGACCAGTACAAGGAGATTCGCAAGGCCAGAAATCTGCTGGTAATGAAGACTACAAGACGTGCTAGTAGCTAAAACGGTCGTGCTTAGGCAAATCTAAAGACTAAGAGTGAGATCACAGTAGGAGCGAAAGACCACCATAAAGATGTGTCCATAGTCATCTCTGCATCCCTAAGGTCCTTTACCCCTAGGGCATAGGCCATTGCTACACACCTATCAATATGAAATTCTACAATCGTATTGCCAATAGACGATGCAACCACTCCATTCTACGATAATGTGAAGGCAACAATATCAAGAGCAAGCATCTGGAAGTCTACGACCTAACCAGTAGGACAAGGTTTCTCTCTTTCCTTTTTACTTCTCCAAGTGCTAACCCCTATTGTGCAGATTTTCATCTCTCCATGAAGCTAAAGAGCTATACGTCGAGCAACACCCTGAAACCCAATGCTAGCCAATATAACCCACCTCCATTCTTTCTACACTACCGGAATCTCGGGGTCGAGATTCATTTAAGGGGGGTAGGTTTGTAACATCCCAAAAATTTGAAATTTGAAAATATGAAGTCTTTGAATTATTTTTGCAATATATTTTATTTGAATTTGGATTTTATGGTGTCTTTTCTGGAGTTTGGTTGAGGTTCCAAAATTTTATGAAGCTCAAAAAGAAATAAGCATTAATAATGCCCTAAAAGGGAATGTGCAAATAATAGAAAATTAAAATTTTAAATAAGAATCTGAAAAGATGATCCATAAAATATAAGAGAGTTTCTAATAAGCATAAAATCTTATCCAGAAAATAATGGTATGAATAGCAAAGGAGCAAGCAAATTAAAAGGTTAGCATTTATATATGCATATATAAATGTATATGTATACACACACACACACACACACACACACACACATATATATATATATATATATATATATATATATATATATATATATATATATATATATATATATATATATATATATATATATATATATATTTTAAAACCATACAAAATAAGAATAAGGCATCTAGGGAATAGCCAGTAAATGGGGAAAAGAAATGTATATGTACAAATGGAGATAATAGCAAAAGGAATTTATAATAAAAGCAAAAACAAAGAAAAAAGAGAAAAGAAGCCGGGCTGGCTGCCACCCTGCCAACCATTCCCGTGCGCGCGACCCCACCCGCTCCCTTCGCCGCCTCTCGCGCGCGGGCCCGCCGCCCGCGCACGACCCCACGCCAGCGGGCCCGTCTCCACCCCACGCCGCACTCCTTCTTTCTTCCTCTTCCCCGCGCTGCTTTCTCTCTCCCTTTCTTCTTTCCTCTGCCGCGCCAGCATTCTTCCTCCGCGTGGCAGCCATGCAACAGCTCCGCCCACGGTATTTCCCTCGTCGCCCACGGTTTCCCCGCATGTCGCCATCCCGTCGCGGTCGCATTCCCGCAAGGCGCGCGCGCATCCGCTGCCGCCATTAAACACTCCCGTCGCCTCAACGCCATGTTGCCGCCCCCACCGTGCGCTGCTCCCGGGTCATCGGCTACAGTTTCTCCCGTAGAACCCGCGCCTATAGATAGCCCGGGTCTCCCATTACTTCCCTGCACAGACTTCCATTTCCCCTTGACCCGTGCTCAGCTCCAACTCACCCACGCCTCCCTCCCCATTGCCGGCCGCCGCGCCTCCACGCCGCCCCGGCCGCTCCGACCGACCCACGCCCAGCTGACCGCGCCAATGTGTGCTCCCGAAGGCCTTCTTCCTCCCCTCCCATCTAATCGGAAATCCATGCGCCGTGCTTGCCGGAGCGGCCATCCTCCCCAATCCCGGCCGCCACCGCCATCCTCACTGCCGCCTCTTCCACGGTCAATGCCGGGCCAATTCCCGATGGTGAGAGCAGCACCGGAGCACGTTGAAGCTTTCCCCCGCCACGGCCGGAGCTGCGGCCCACCCCAGCTCGCGGGCGCCGTGCGCCACCACCGCGCGACCCCGCCTCACGCCGCCGGCGCGCCTCGGCACCTCCCCGGCCCAACCAGTAGCACGGTGAGCTTTCTCTCAACCTCCTATAGCTCGTGCTCGCTTCGGCCCCTTCTCTCCCACATCGACACTGTCGTTCCCTCTTTCCCCTCCGTGGCCGGCCGCCGCACGCCGCTGCCGCCCACTCGCCGGCGCCGCTCTGGCCAATGCGCCAACGCCCCCGGCCTCCCTACCTCCCGAGCCCTTGCTATTTATCTTAATTAATAGTGAAAGCCTATATCAGAGAGTAGTCTAAAAACTTAATAAAGATATCCAAATGTTATAATACCTTCGACTAAAAGATTTATAGAATAAGTACAGATCTCATCCGTCAGTCCAGTTTGCCTTTACCGTAACTTGAGTTGCAAGGAATGCATACCCTAAAGATAAAATTTGTACACTAAACTCCTGCACCAATTCATAAGAATACCCTAACTCATGGAACTTCCTTGATAAACACATAATAAAAGAGATTATTAATAAAAAGATCAAGTCATCGTATTATATCACCGGCCTTGCCTCAAATAACCCAAATCACCCATTAACTCATAATAAAACTAAATTGAGTTTATTCGGATTTATTTGGATCTTTTGAGTTACTTGCTTTTATTTGGATTCAGTCGTTTATCGCGTAGTTAGAAACTGGAGTCCTGAAGAATGAATGGATCAAGCAAGATCGAGATCAAGTTGAAGATAAAGGCTGGAAGCTCAAGACCATAAAATGATATAGCTTTGAGTGAGCTCAAGACTGCGGTAAACCGCGCCAGGCGAGTCAATACTTTGATCATGTTGAACCTACGTTTTCTGCAAATTACTTTTGTTTAAATTATCAAATTGCATGCTGTTATGTTATATGCAAATACATGTTAATTTAAGATTCTAGTTATATCCCATTGTGTACTTGGTTAATATTACCCCTCCTTTGAAATATTTGAACATGTGAACATTGTCGCCCTAGCACAAATTATAATAGTAACCTTTCGAAAATAAGTCCGTAATTATATGCCATGCGTAGTATTGTTTAGATACTCATGGGCGCGAGAGCGCCCAAGCATCACTTTAATCATGAGAAATTGATTTGGGCAGTCATGGTGGTAATGACTGATAAATGTTGGATATGATTATTTTATGTTTCCAAAAATCCCAACATGCTTAAATATCTGGGCGGATGGTTCGGGGGTATGGTGCAGTGGTGCACGAGAGTGTGGTTTGTGGTAGAACCGCCCAGATACTAATAAGGACCGAATCTTGTCATGACCTCCTGTGTAAAACCGTACAACCACAAGTCTGTAAAATACAACTTGGCTAAGTAGACTTATCGAAATCCCGGACTCATCTCACTGGTAGTGGATTGATAGGGTTATGCTATGGCAAGGGGGCCTGAAGGGACACCAGTGATGGGTGAAGTTTCTCAGTCGTGCTAGCGCAGAGGGGAGGGAAGCCCGTACGCTAGTAGTAGTGAGAAACATCCCGTGCAAACAGATGGGGCCCATCGCAAATGGGAGGTTACCCATAAGGTGAGATGGGAGAAAGGACTAGATACTTTGAAAAGTCACTGTGATGGTCTGCTCGACCACACGTCTAAGGAATCGTGTGGGGCAACGAGTTGATTGTCTCTTGTGGTGAAAGTGTACAAACTCTGCAGAGTCAAAAACTATTCGAATAGCCGTGCCCACGGTCATGGGTAGACATGGGAACTTAACTGGATATAGTTCTATTTTAAAAACATTGGAAACTGGGAACGGAAACTTGAAGGGCGAAGGACTGCCCTGGTTTGGAATTGTCCTGGGTGTCGTCCCAGTGGTAAGTTAAGCGGCTATAACGCTGAAGAAATTGCTATATGGTGCAGGTGCCATGTAACGGTGGATGGAATCTGAATCGATATTAATAATGCATTTCCTTGTACATTATGATTTGGTTCAAATTGCTAGGTCTTAGGGATTTTTAAGTAATTGTATTCAAAAGCACTCTACGCAAAAATAAAATAACCCGAGCCTTCCTTTGATAAGCCATGCATACTATTTAATTGCATTACGTGTATTGGCTCGCGAACACAGGGTCGGAGTGCTCATGCTCGCTTTGCGACAAAATTCAGAATCAAGAAATCAAATCACCTCGCTTCAAAGCAACAAGATTGGACAAGCTGGCCGAGAAGATGAAGATGTCAAGGGCTAGGTCGCGAACCTCCGCTTGGCTGCTGTGGGCATGTCTGAAGGTCCCACCATGTGCCGTTCTTCCGCTGCTGCAATTTAATGATTTCGCCTAATCGGCCCATGAGTAAGTTTACTATTGCATTTACGCTTTCGCATGATATGTATTTTGATATTGAATCGTAAACGTGAGCACTATCTACTGATCTAGGGAATAGTGCGAGAAATCACGAGAGGAATCCGGATGTTAATATCTGGGCTCCTACAATGTCCGGCCTCGAGGCAGTGAGATACAAGAGGGAGCCAATCATGCTGCGATACTCCTTCTGATCAACTAGCTCGCCATCCTCATCTGGGTCAAGAGAAGCTGTAGACGCCATGGAAGTTGACACGGGCTTACCATCACTCATGTCAAAGCGTCTCAGGAGGTCACGAGTGTACTTGCCCTGATGCAAGAAGGTACCCTCCCGAGTCTGCTTGATCTGGAAGCCATGGAAGAAGGTCAACTCGCCCATCATACTCATCTCAAACTCGGTGCTCATGACATTCGAGAACTGTGAAACAAGAGTATGAGAAGAGCTGCCAAAGATAATGTCATCCACATAAATCTGGATGAGCAGTGGTCAGTGCCATGCCTACAAATGAACAAGGTCTTATCCACCTTACCCATCTCAAAACCATGACTCAACAGATAGAATTTAAGCCTCTCATACCAAGCTCTAGGGGCCTGCTTAAGTCCATACAAGACTTTGGAAAGCTTGTAGACATGGTTTGGGTATTTGGGGTTCTCGAAACCTGGAGGCTATCTCACATAGACCTCTTCCTCAATGAACCCATTAAGGAAGGCACTCTTGACGTCCATCTGGTAAAGCTTGAAACCCTTAGAAGCTGCGAAAGCAAGCAGGATTCTAATGGCCTCAAGTCTAGCTACAGGGGCAAAGGTCTCCTCAAAATCTAGACCCTCAACCTAGGAGAAGCCTTGAGCTACTAGTCTAGCCTTGTTTCGAATGACAACCCCATCCTTACTCTGCTTGTTCTTGAACACCTACTTAGTCCCAATGATATTGTGACCTCGAGGGGGCTCAACAAGCGACCAGACCTTATTTCTCTCGAAATTTTCTAACTCCTCATGCATGGCATTGACCCAAGACTCATCAGAAAGAGCATGACAAACGTCCTTGGGCTCGAATGAGGCAACAAAGGCAGAATGGAGACAGAAATGTGACACGCCAGACTTTGAGCGCGTGACTCGCTCAAAGAGGTCTTCAATCATCTGCTCGGAAGGATGGTCTTTCTGGATATGTCGAGGAGGTCCTGGATGAGAAAAAGAGGTGGCCTCTACCTCATGAGCTGACGAGGTAGGTACAGAGCCACTAGCTCCAGAGGAAGCAGAAGGCATAGGCTGATCACCTGGGGGTGCAATGGAAGAAGGCACCTCAAGGGGAGGATAAGGAACTGGATCGGGTAGACAACCCTCATCTCCATCCTCCTCATCGTTCACAAAGATGGGCTCGGACTGCTCTAAAGAACCTGAGATATCAGGCCTAGTCCCCGGACTGGCCTCATCGAAGGGCACCTCACAGGTCTCTACCATTTTGCTAGACTCGCAGTTCCAGACCCTATACGCCCGCGACGAAGTCGAGTAACCTAGAAAGATCCCATCACAAGAATGTGACTCAAACTTGTCTAGGTTCCCGGACTTCAGAATAAAACACTTGCAACCAAACATGCGAAAATGCGAGACATTAGGCTTTCGCCCGTATCTCAACTCATAGGAAGTGTGATGCAAGTGTGCCCTTAGAAAAACTCTGTTTGAAACATGGCACGCGGTCGCTATAGCCTCAGCCCAAAACTTCCTAGGTGTAGAGTACTCATCAAGCATTGTCCTGGCCATCTCGACCAAGGTACAGTTCTTCCTCTCCACGACGCCATTTTTTGTGGGACGTGCGGAGAAGAAAACTGGTGCTCTACACCTGTCTCATCGCAAAACCTCTCAAAGTAGGAATACTTGAACTCTGTGCTATTGTCACTGCGGATCGCTCGTAACGCACCCGGGAGCTCAACAGAAAGCCTACTGAAAAGACCTCGAAAATGTGTAAACGTCTCATCCTTCGAGGCTAAGAAAAACACCCAAGAGAATCTCGAGAAGTCATCAACCACGACAAGTACATACCACTTCCCTCTTGTTGACTGCGCTCGAGCTGGTCCAACTGTGTCCATGTGGAGCAGCTGTCCTGGTGCATCGGTCATAGACACTGTGACCGGAGGGTGAGAAACGGCAACCATCTTGCCGGCAGCACAAACAATATCTTTGACCATCTTGAGTTTCAGCAGACCACGAATGAGATCGTGGCCGCTAACTCAGGTCAAATGGTCAAATCCAATATGACCAAGTCTCCTATACCAGAAGGTAAGGTCACGGGACTCAGAAGCTACTAAACACCAGAGAGGATCACCAGAAGACTAAGAAAAATCAGCACGAAAGATCCTCCCATGACGAGAAATCCCGCAAACCAGACTACCCGAAGAATCAAGAATTTTGCAAACGTTTTTCTTAAAGCTCACCTCAAAACCGTTATCGGTAAGCTGAGAAACAGAAAACAAATTATACTGAGGCTTACTAACCAAGGCAACATCTTTTAAAATAAAAGACTCATTAACGCGCACTGTACCTTTGGCGATGACACGCCCAGACGAAGCGTCTCCGAAGGTGATTGTCTCATCATCTGGAGCATGAGCTAGGGAAGAGAACCAACGAGAGTCTCCGGTTATGTGTCGAGAACAGCCAACGAGAGTCTCTGGTGAGTAGAAGAGTGAATGGCTTGTGCATGCACAGCCAACTCAGAAGGGACAGTCCTACTGCTAACCAGTTGGTTCACATCGCTAAGCGTCTCCACCTTACCCTTGGGCTTCTCCCCACACCAGCACACACATCACAACAAGATTGTGGCTTCTCTAGTAAATCCTTAGTTACCTTCACACATTTTTCTTCCAATGCAATCAAGTCAGATTTTAGTTTATCACAAATTTTGCATGGTGAGCTAACAGGGTCCATAGAAGCATACTAAGCCATTTTCTTATTGTAGTCAATCATTTCTTGAAATTGTTTTGAGACAGATTCAAGTTCAGTAGTTAATTTAGGACAGTTCAAACATAAAGCAATAGGCTCAAGTAATGAAGCTTGTAATTCAGCAATTCTGTGATCTGCCTCTTTAGGTTCATCTTCAAATTATTGCAATTTTCACAAGTCTCAGGCAGATCAAGAAGCATGGTATAAAGACCTCTAAAAGCATTGTCCTTATCCTCACATGAAGTGTAAGATGTAGTCTCAACAACAGGGGATGAAAGAGTAACTACCCTACTCATCTCTAGTTCAGCAAGTAGATTAACATTCTCCACCTTAACCATGTCTAACTCAGAGGACACACTATCATGCAAGGTCCTTAGCTTCTCCAAGTCATCGAGCAAAGCAGTACAAACATCACAATCGTCACGGGAGGAAGCAGATCTAAGTGAAGTAAGCTCCCGTGACAAGCTCTCTACTTCCTTCTCCAACTCTATACACCTAGCTCTAGATCTAGCATGGAATTTTCCTAGCTTAAGAAAAGCATCATTAAGCTGGTCGTAGGAGGGGTATACCTCATCGGAGTCGGAATAGAGCTCGCTGTCGCTGATCTCGCCCTCAAGTGCCATGAAGCACATGCCAAAGAAGTCGTCGCCGCCCTTGGGTTCTTGCTCGTCCGTCCCATCGTCGTCGCTCCACCCCTCCACCTCGCTGAAGTCGAGGTTGTCAAAGGCGGTGAGGACGCGGTGGAAGAGCTTCTTGGCTTTGCCAAGGTCGCGGAACTTCTTCTTGCCTTGGGCATGAGCTAGGGGCTTCTTGTTGCAGTTCTTGCCGATATAGTCGTTCTTTCTCACGTCGATGTAGTCATTCTTGCCCTTCCCCAGCTTGGGGCAATTCGCCTGAATGTGGTTGGGGCCACCACACTCGAAGCAAATGATCGGACCACCCCTCTTTCAATCCCTCACCCTCTTGTACGCGTGGGAAAACTTTCTAGCTAGAAGAGCTAACTGGTCCTCTGGTAGCTGCTCTAACTAATCATTAGTTACGTCACATAGAGCAGCTAGAGAGAATCCGCAAATCGACTCAGAAGAAGGTCCCGAAATCAGACTGGGATCGGTGACTAAGGCCATCAACTGCAACTTTGACCTATGAGAGACTATGTCAATCTCGTGATTCTTGAGGCGTGAGTACAACGCATCAAGAGTCAAGGTCGAGAGATCGGTGGTGTCCTTGATGGTAGTCACCTTCATCTCCCAAACACGCAAATCAAGAGCTGCGAGCATCTGTCGAGCATTGTCCGAATCGGGGTATGTGAGACCGACCACTCAGAGGTTGCTCAAAATCTTGTGAAAACGCGCAAAGCACTCATCGAGAGACTCACCAGCAAGCATTTCAAACTTGTTGTAATCTTGCTTGAACTGGTCTTGTCAAACGGTCTTAATCTGGGTGGTGCCCTCATGGTATGCATCAAGAGTCACCCAGATGTCGAACGCCGACGTCAGATGAGAGATGCGATCGAACTCACTTCTGCTCAGACCCTGGATTATGATGTTCCTTGCCTTAGCATTCGCCTCAACATCAGCCATGTTTCCGACATTGATGTTCTCATCGGCAGGAACAGCATACCGGACCTTGACCTTCCGCCAGATGGCGTAGCCCTGAGTCTGAATGTAGGTCTCCATCTGGCTCTTCCAGAAGGGATAGTCAATCCCATCAAAGATCGGGGGCTTCGTCGAGTACTTATCTGTCACCATGGCTCTAGAGACCGGTTAAGATCTACGAGGAAGAGCTAACCGGCTCTGATACCAATTGTTGGATCGAAATCGACAACAGAGAGGGGGTGAATGTTGCTCCTTCAAAAATTTCTTGCCTCCAAGTACTTGTAACATCCCAAAAATTTGCTTTCTGAAAAATTTAAATTCAAATAAATTATTTTAAAGTATTTGAGTTTTATTTGAATTTGCCCTGAATTTCTGTTTTTGAAAAAGCTAGATTTGAAAAGTATTTTAAGTAAAACCTAAAATTATTGTTAAATAAAAAGATATTTTGAATTTATATAAAAATCCTAATTCAAATTAATTATTTGGAGTTATTTGGCTTTTATTTGGTTTCCTGGATTTTCTGGAGTTTAAAAATGTATTTTTGAAATTAAAAAGTATTTTAAGTATGAAAATTAAAATAACAACTTGAGTTGAAAATATTTTATTTAAGTCCAAAATATCACCAGGAGCTTCTGTGAATTTTCCTGGAATTTTTGGAATTTATTTCATATTTTTCTGAGCTTTATTGGAATTTCTAGGCATTTCTGAAAATTCTGAAATTAAAATCAGAAATAAAATCCCTCTCACCTCCCTCCGGACGACACGTGGACGGCCCAGATCCGCCCACGTCGCCGCCCGGATCCCGCCTACCCCGCCTCCCCGCTCGCCACGTGGGTGGCCGGGATCCTCCCGCCTCCTCGCGCTCGGCCCATCCGCCGTCCGCGCCTCGCACCTCTCTCGGCCGCCCGATTCTTCCCCTGGCCGCGTGGTAACATCTCCGCCACCCGCGCCTCCCCTCACGCCAGCCGCCCGATTCCCCCCACGCTGCCACGCGTCTCCATCTCAGCCTCCCCGCGACCCGCTCTCTCTCTCCGGCCCCACCTGTCGGCACGCCACTTCCTCCGCCTCTCTCGGCCCCGCGGGCCCCGCACGTCAGCCGCTCCCCGCCTCCCTCTCGCTACCGCCCGGGCCCGCCTGTCGGCTCCTCCTCCTACCTCCGGCCGCGCCGCCATCTTCCTTCTCTCCTCCCCTTTCCTTCTTTGCTCCGGCCGACCAAGCCCGCGTGGAACCCGGCCTTTCCTCGTCGCCTCCTCTCCGGTTTGGAAACCCGCGACCAAATCCCGAACGCTCGCGCCCCTCTTTCCTTCCGCGCCCCCTCTCTTTCCTTTCTTCCCCTCTCCTTCCATTTTCCGGCCGCTATCTCCGGCGAGAGATTGCCGCGTCCGTGCTCCCCCTCCGCCCTATAAAAGGACCCCCCCGGCCTCCCCTCTCACCGCACCTCCTCTCTCCGCTCTCCCCTTCCCTTCCCGAGCTCTCCATCGCCGCCGCATCGTGCGCCCTCATCCCCGAGCGCCGCCTCTCCCTCTGGCGAGCAATTGCCGGCGAAGGAGCGCCGCCGAGCCCCGCCAAGGCCACTCCGAAGCTTCGCCGCCGCGCGCAGCTCTCCACCTTCCCGGTCTCGCGTCGCCGGCGCCCGCCGCACCGTGGAACCCGAGCCGCCGCCGCCGCTGCCGTTCCACCACCTCCGCCGCCTCGGTAACCACCACACCCATCCGCGAGATCCCTCACTCCCATCTCTCCGTTCTGCCCTCGCCACCGCAACCACGCCGCCGCGTCGCGCCGCGAGAGCCGGCCTCCGAAGCCTCTCTCCTCGGCCGGCCGCGTCGTGACGCGCGCTGCGTGGCGATCGGCGTGGCGCCACGCCAGCGCCACCTCGGCCGTCCGTCCTCGTCGCCGCCACTCGGCGGCCGTACCACCTCGTGTGCATGCACGTGTCCATGGGCTCGGTCCATAGACCGGGCCCACCACGATCGGCCTATCCTCGGCCGACGCAAGCATGGCGCAGTAAATCGATTTTTCAGTTGAAAAATAATTCATCCGAAAATAAAATCCCTGCTGACGCAATAATTCAGAATTTCCTTTAGGAAAATAATTCCCAAAAATCCCTTTTTCCATTTTCTCTGAATTTAATCTTCCCGGAGCCCGTTCTCCTTCATCGTAACTCCGTTTGAGCCCATTCGAAATTTTAAATTCATCAAAAATTCCAAAATATCCATTTATTCCATTCTTTCAAATATTTTAAATTTATTTGATATTTCAAATATTTAAATTTCAAATTCCAATGCCTAGTTTAATTTCAAAGCCTCAGTTCCATTCTAAATTTTCTGTGCACTTTCAAAATTCAAATTCAAATCTTGCCAAATATCCATAAAATCCATTCTATTTTCCTTGGTCCAAATATTATCTCAGTAATTTCTTTTCCCAACCGATCTTCCAGATATTCATTCTCCCTCGTGTGAACCCCAAATCCGCTGAATCTTTCTCCTAAATTCGCCTAAAATCATAATCTATCCAAATATGGCCTCTATTTGAATTTTTGAGTTTATTTGAATTTTTGTTTGAATTTCTTTGTTTTGTTTGTCTGTCTTCTCGCGCGTAGATTCCGCCGTCGCTGAGGATTTCGTCGAGTCGCAGCAAGAAGAACCAGTCAGCACTCAAGAAGGCAAGTCTCCTTTGATCATCTTGAACCTATGATTTTGAAATTTTTTAATTATTTTAAATTATGTGCATTGCTATTTACATACAACATTAGTTCAAATCTTAAGGTATTAGTTACCCCAATTTTGTTATACCCTCAGTTGAAACTGAATACCATGTACCCTTGTCTCCTTGGGATTTCCTTTGACTCTTTAATGAGAGTAATATAATCATTTGTGAATAATAGAGTGGTAGTATAATGCTTAGTCATGCTATGCTATACCCTTGAAATCTTGAAAATGGGAAATTATGATTTATTGTAATACCCTTGTGTTTCTAAAGTTTAGTGGTAATTGGAGTTACCACTGTTCTTTTAAAATAAACTAAAATGTGAAAGTTGGTTTAGATTAGGGTGGATGGTTGGTTTGGATTGGTGCAGGAAGCACGAGATCTTGTAAAGTGTATGTTCCACCCTAGTCAATTAAGGACCGACGCTTGTGTTTGTCCGGTCGAGCATTAACCGTACAACCACAAGTCTATATGGGTGCGACCTAGTGACTAACTTATGATAGTCTAGTTTAGGTGCCACCAGTGGAAAGTGGGTGCCGAGGATGGACCGGTTATTCACGGTGAGGGACAGGATTTCTTGTACTCATATGGCGCAAGAGGGGCTTGGTTCGGGCGGTTAGCCTACTGCGGTGAAACCTCGTGGTGGTATCTAGCTAGATTAGAGTAAGGTAAAGGCTTTGTGATATTTTATCTGGGTCTCATGCCAAAGGGAGCGTGTTGACTTTTAGGATAATATATCTCTTGTGGGTAAAGTTGTACAACCTCTGCAGAGTGTAAAACTATTCGAATAGCCGTGCCCACGGTCAAGGGCGGGCAAGGAATGCATTCACATGGTAGATTTCTGGTTTTGTTTTAAAATCAAAGTTTTGTATTCCGAGAGTGGAGGGAACTCTCGGAAGGGTATCTGGCGTTGGAGCAGAGAGGTGGATGGAACCGTAGTTTTAAACTTGACCAATTGTAATTGGTTGGCTAGTGTTGGTAGATGGAACCTTCACTAGAAAGTTAATGATAGTTTCTGCTAAAACATTTACTTTATTAAATTGATGCCTTCGAAAATAATTAGAAGTAATTGAATGAAAATGTTGCTTTGTGCAAAAGAACCATATAGCCTTCCTTTGTCAAGCCTTGCATCTATTGTATTTTTCCCAAGACTTGCGGAGTACTTTATGTACTCACATGCTACACTCAAAAATAATAACCAGAGGAGTACGAAGCTCAAGAAGGCGACTACGACTTCTTCGTGGGTGGATTCGACGAAGGATTCCAGGAGTTCTAGGTCGCGCTTCCCCAGTCAATTGCCTGTGGCGTATTGATGGGTCTTCACCGAGTTTATCTTTTGCTTCCGCTGTGTTTCGTGTGTGCGAGGTCTTGAAACCTCAATTGTAATAATGAGACCTAGCTTTGATCTGGGACTAGTGCAGTAATACACAGAGGGTCCGAGTTCGGAAATCCGGGGTCCCGACAGTACTCACAGCAAGTTTCTCCTCCTATAGCTATGAGAAGCTATGAAGGAGTAGATATGGGCTCTCTGGAAGCTCAGCCAAACAAACACTAGAACAGAGAAGGCAAGCAAAACAGCAATCAAAAATGAGGGAAAATCAGTAATCAAGAGACAGACGGGCGGTCAGACCGCGGGTCATGGGCGGTCTGACCGAAGCCTCGCCGCCAGTCTGACCGCTGCCTCTAGGCCAGTCAGACCGCCCATGCTCAGCCGGTCTGACCGCCTTGGTAGGTCCAGTCTGATCGGTTATCTGAAGACAATGCGGGCAGAGCACGACTGGCTGAAGCTGACTGCATAGAAAATACCAAAAATGCAGATTTTACCCAAGAGAAGGAAATGCAAATGTTTTCCTCTGGCCAAAGGAGCACTAGACTATTCTAAATAGATAAAAGGGCTCTGAAAAGGGATTGCAGATCAAAGAGATAGAGAATCAAAGGTTGAGCTGAAATTTGGAAATAAGTACAGGATGAGACTAATTTTCAAATTACTCAACATCCTCTACCTCTTTGTCCAAGAAACTTTGCAGATAGATTAGCAATAGTCTTAGGACTTGATGTGTCGGGACCCCAGATTTCCAAACCCGGACCCTCTGTGTATTACAGCACTAGTCCCAGATCAAAGCTAGCACACACAGTTAAACAGAAATGATTACATAACCAACAACGCTTTATTACAATAATAGAGAGTACTGATCGAAAGGTCTCATTATTACAAATGAGGTTTCAAGACCTCACACACACGAAACACAGCGGAAGCAAAAGATAAATCCGGCGAAGACCCATCAATACGCCACAGCCAATTGACTGGGGAAGCGTGACCTAGTACTCCGGAAATCCTTCGTTGAATCCACACACGAAGTAGTCATATTCTCCCTCTTGAGCTTCGTATTCTTCTGAGTATTATTTTTGAGTGCAGCATGTGAGTACATAAAGTACTCCACAAGTCTTGGGAAAATGCAGTAGATGCAAGGCTCAACAAAGGAAGGCTATATGGTTCTTTTGCACAAAGCAATATTTTAATTCAAATAACATTAAATATTTTCGAAGGCATTAACTTTGTAAAGTAATTGTTTTAACTGAATCTAATAAGCATATTATAGTGAAGGTTCTATCCACCAACACTAGTTAACCAACTCTAATCGTTAAGTTTCAAAACATCAGGTTCCATCCACCTGCATTGGCTCCAACCGCCAGGATACTCTTCCGAGAGTTCCCTCCACTCTCAGGATACCAAAACTTTGTTTTTAAAATGAAAACCAAAAATCTACCATGTGAATGCATTCCTTGCCCGCCCTTGACCGTGGGCATGGCTATTCGAATAGCTTGACACTCTGCAGAGGTTGTATAACTTTACCCCCAAGAGATAAATTATCTTAATAGTCACCACGCTTCCTTTGGCATGAGACACAGATAAAATATCACAAAGTCTTTACCTCACTCTAGTCTAGCTAGACACCACCCGCTGAGGTTTCACCGCAGAAGGGTTAAATCCACCCAGTCCGAAGCCCCCTCTTGCGCCATATGAGTACAGTAAATCCCTGTCCCTCACTGCGAATAACCAGTAAATCCCTGGCACCCGCTTTCCACTGGTGGTACCTAAACTAAACTATCGTAAGTTAATCAGCTAGGTCATACCCATATAGACATGGGGTTGTATGGTAGTGCTTAGTCTGGACAATCACAAGCGTCGTTCCTTAATCGACTAGGGCGTAACATACACTTTACAAGATCTCGTGCTTACCGCACCAATCCAAGCCAACCATCCGCCCTGGTCTAAACTATTTTCATAATTTTATTTATTTTAGAATAACAGTGGCAACACCAATCGCCACTATTTTACGATTACAAAGAATAGTGTGATGAAACATAATTTCCCATTTCAAGGTTACAAAAGAATTAAATAGCATGACTAAGCATTAAACTACCGTTCTAGTATTTATCAAAGATTTAGTAATAATCTCATTATTGAGACAAAGGAAATCCTAAGGTTACAAGGGTACATGACATTCAATTTCAATCGAGGGCATAACAATGATTGGATTAACTAGTTTGCTAAAACAAAATTATGGTTCTATGTAATTACTGATGCACTTAATTTAAACTAATGAAAAACATTTCACAAACATAGGTTCAATATGTTCAAAGGAGACATGCCTTCTTGTGCGTTGATTGATTCTACTTGCTGCGGCTCGACGAATTCTTCGGTGATGACGGAATCTACGCGCGAAAAGATAGACAAACGAAGCAAATAAATACAAACAAAATTAAATAAAATTCAAAAAGAGTGCATATTTGGATATTTTATGATTTTATAAAAATTTAGAAATTTGAACGGCTCAAATCGGAGTTAAAATGAGAAAGTTATGGCTTCCGAAAGATTAAAAGGAGTGAAAATGAAAAAGGCTGATTTTCGGGAATTATTTTTATACGGAAAAATCTTATTTATGACGTCAGCGAAAATTCGAATTTTGAATTTTATGACACATGGGCCCGGTCCACCGTGGACCAAGTCCACGGGAGAATACCACGGCCGAGGTGGTGCTTCGATGACTTGGCACCGCGCGGGCGCGAGGTGGCGGCCACATGGGCGACCACGCGGGCGCACGCACGGCGGCAGACGGAGGCCATGGCGGCGGCCTCGCCGGCGACCAGCGGCTGGAGCGGCGAGTGGCGGCGGGAGAGGAGGATGGCGGTGCGCTTACCGACGGCGCGGCGGCCCGGCGGCGCAAGGAGGAGGCGGCGGCTGGGGCCAGCTGCTGGCCCGGCATGGCGCGGCGCGCAGCGGAGGGGAAGGCGGTGAGAGAAGGCCGAAAGGAAGAAAGAAGAGTCAGCGTTCGGGGATTTATAGGAAGAGAGAGGAGAGGAAGGGGCCGGCGGTTTTGAAAGTGAATTAAAGGGAAAAACGGCCGGTGGATTAGTGGGGGTTATTAGGGCATTCGATTGCACGCTTTACTCGGGAGTTAAGAGGAAGAAACGGACGGCAATCAAAGCTTTAAGTTCGGCTCTAATAGAGGAGAGAGAGAGGGAGGAGGAAGAAGGGAAGGAAGAAGAAACATATGACATGTGGGGTCCATGCGTCGGTGAGAGAGAGGGGAAGTGAAGGGGTACGGGCCGTCGGATTTGCGACACGTGGCAAGTAAATAGATCATGGCATTTGGATGGATATGAAGGGGTAAGTGACTTTGTATGGCTAGGATTAAATCGTGGAGAGAGAGAGGGATTCAATCTGAGAGCGACACGTGGCAAGCTAAGATTAATTTGATTTTTATTTTCGCATTAAATTTTAGAAAATACTAGAAACTTTATAAATGCTTAGAAAAATAATAATTAATGTCTACAAATTCCAGAAAAATCATAAAATATTCATGGAAGTATTTTAGACTTAGGAAAAATATTTTTATTTCAGATTGGCATTTAATAATTTTATAAAATACTTTTTAACTTTAAAAAATTGATTTTTAATTTCAGAAAATTCTCAAAAATTATTTTAAAATGCAGGGAAGGTTAGGAAAAATAAAATAAACTCTTTTTGGCTTTAATAAAATATTTAAATTATATTTTCTTGCTTTAACTTTTGAAATAAAATCCAGATAAATCTGAATAAAGCCCAAATACCTTAAAATAATTAATTTAAAATTAAATTTTTCAGAAAGCGAATTTTGGGATGTGATAGTTGTACACTGAGCATTGATTAGGCGATTAATCACCGAGTGGTCAAAGCCACCACTGACCGTCAGGAGACTCTAAAAAGCAGTGACAATCATTCACCCCCTCTAATTGTAGTATTCGATCCTATAATAAGAACAAAAAAGTCAAGTCTTGCGATGATGTAAAGGAGATGATGGTTGTTGAAAGATAATGAGGCTAAGAACTAGGTCGCGAATCCTAGTTGGTTGCCTATGGACGTGTCCCAAGAGTCCCACCTATGTGGAGTTTTGTTTCATTGCTGTATTTTATTGTTTTTGACCTGACTGGCCCATGAGAAAGTTATTACTATATTATCTACGCTTTCATATGATATGTTTTTGGTATACAGTAATGTATCTGTGAACATTATCTACTGATCCAAGGAATAGTGCGGTGAAATCATATGGGATTTCGGATTGATAATATCTGTGTCCGACAGTCTCTCTTTCTACTAGCTTTTTTACAAATTGTTACTATTTAAAATTCAAAGCCAAAAGCCAATATAAACAACCCGTCTCTTGGTTGTAAGTAAAGATCAGAGTTATTCAAGACATGTTGGTTGCTTGCGGATTGCTGCTACAGAATCCACATGTTCAAATATCAATTTGGATCAAACGAAATTGTAGTGCAGGATTAATTGTGGTTCGTTAAGTCACTTCACAAAATAAGTAATGATAACAATAAAATATCGATCCAGGTTGATTGCTCGATTTGGCCTATTCTTATCAAGCAACATCGCACCACCTAATGTTTGTTTTTTGTCTTGGTAGGTTGGTTTATCGGCCAGTTATTTTCAGCTTCAAACAACTACCTTTTGGGTTTTTATAGTTATTAGCATTCAAATAGAGTGTCTCTTTAAGTCGAGGTCTACAAGTTAATTATAGTACACATTATAAGGATTTCATTTATATTTGCCAAAATCGTATGTGAGTTTCTATTACTGTATATTCTCTCTCACAAATAATCTAAAAGCTGTAAGCCGCAGCCAAAAACTAAAAACCAAAGTCAAAAAGAATAGACCTATCATCTGTCTAGCATGACTTATTCTCACTGTGACACTCTCATTTGTAGGCTATGTGGAACATTTCATTCCATGCGTGACGTCTCATGTTATAGATTACTTCCATGTAAGAACAGATTGGGTTCTGCATAACTGGAAACATTCTTCTTGGTCTAAAAAACAGAAGATTATGGGGGCAGTTTGACGATAGATTATGACTTTTTTCACTGTAGCTGATTTATTTTTTATTGTAGCTGAGACAGCTTATTTGGCGTAATTAAATTTAAAAAATAAAAAATAGTTTAGCCCATTACAGATAATGCGATGGAATATGGAAAAAAAGGTAAAAAAAAGTCTAAGAAACCAAAAAAATTAGAAAAAGATGACAGGAAGGAATAATGAATTAAAAGCAAAAGCCAAAAGCTATAGTTGAAATGTACGGAGTAAATAGATGTAGGTGTAGGTTAGTAGATTGTGCTATACGGCACCACAACATATTACTCTCCGTTGTTTTTTACAAGTCATCCTAGAATCCTATTATACGGATGACGTCCTTGCTTGCAATGTGTGATAGGCATTCGCGTCAACTGGAAACGTTTCTTGCATGACGTTTGCGTCGACTAGACTGGAGACCTGAGTCAACGCCGCGTTGCGTCGACTAGACTGGAGACCTGACTGAGTCACAATAATAAGCTTACACTAGTAGTATATATAACAACCTGAAAGTTTGTCCCCGTGCAATACAAGCATTCTCATAGCACACGAAGCGCTGGTTATATATGGCTGCAACTAATGTCCAAGCGAGCATGCTGCGGCTGGTATTGTACCTAGCCTCGGTTGCCTCCATGCGGTGGGCATCAGGAGCGCCTCCCTCTGACGCCGATATTGCGCACTGCCCTAAATCCTGCGGGGGTATCGACATCTGGTACCCCTTCGGCATCGGGCACCGCTGCTTCCGGCCAGGCTTCGAGCTTACCTGCAACCGCACCACCGATCCTGCCAAGCTCTATCTGGGTAACACTACAACTCAGATTATTGCACTATATCCATCTGATGTACGTGCTCCTATCAACTTCAACATCGCCACCACGCCCGGTGTACTCGGCACCTACAACAGGTCGTGGGAGGCCCCCGAGGGGATCCTTCAAGTTGACTCTAATAATGCTCTGGTGATCGTCGGTTGCGGAATAGAGGCCTACACGTTTGACCCTGATACTGGCGATGTCATGGGTTATTGCGCAAGTGTGTGCGCAAACGTGACGATCATGCAAAAGGAAGCAGAGGGAGAATCCTGCTCTGGCATGGGATGCTGCAACATCCCACTCAATCGAAACCTTCGGGCAATTAAATTTACCATCATCCAGAAAGAAGAAACCGGTGCAAAGCCCGTTGTAAATGCTAGTAGTACTATTAAAGCTTTCATATCAAGCTATGATTATCGGCTTAACATAACAGATCTCCTTTCTGATAAGATAGACGCAAGCACCATCGATGCTACTTGGGTAGACGCAAGCACCATCGGTGCTACTTGGGCCGACCTTTCTGTTGCTATTACGGATGGATCAAATTGTTCAAGGGCTCAGCTGGATGAGAAGCGATACGCGTGCGCTAGTAACCAACAATGCAACGATATCGACAACGGAGGCTACTATTGTACCTGCACCCACGGTATCGACACTGGAAATCCTTACATTATCGGTGGGTGCAGCCAAGGTAGGTAGAAAACTCGTAATGGTACATGCTTCAATAAATTTACTTGTGAAATATTTGCAGCTTGCCTTTCTATTGTTTCCCCTGCATACCTTCCATCAATTTTTGCCAAAATTATTAAGGTCGTTACCCGTATGTATACAGTGTACTTGGATTATTGTAGTAACTAATATTTGTACAACAACACACATATTCGTTAGTAAAACCACCGATGCTGTTTTATTCTTTTTTTATCAACCCATCCGAAAGAAATCACTCTATATCCAATGTTTGGGATGTATAAATGATTTTTTAATTTCCACATGTCTATACAATTGTCATAAGCGGATCCAACTGCTGGCCAGCTGGGAAAGCTGAAAGGATCCATTATAGTAGCTATTGTTTATCATTATATAGAATTGTTTCCTAATATTTCTTAACTGGAACAGAGTATGACCCCACTAAGAACAAGCTGAACTGTTCTAGATCGTGCGGCAATACGAGTATCCCTTTCCCCTTTGGGCTCGAACCAGGATGTTCTGCAAATAGGAAATTTCAACTGAATTGCAAAAACAGTCAAGCTCTTATTGGAAGACCACCCGCACAATATCAAGTGACAAATATCTCAGTAGGTGAAGCACTCCTGTTTGTCGATAGGCCATCAAACCTTGGAGATGTTGTTACAAAGATGATCCCAACACACCGCGATGCTGATGCTGTTGTCATTTCCGAAGATGTTATTCACGAACTAGATAACTTTGACTTCTCTGAACAAAGTGGAGTTTGGAAGTGGGCTATCAACAATATAACATGTGAAATGGCAAAGAAAAACACTACATATGCATGCGTTAGCACGCACAGTGAATGCATTTCTGCGACGCATGGACATCTCATCATTGGTTATCGTTGCAAGTGCTCTGTTGGCTATGAAGGAAATCCTTATGTCAAAAATGGTTGCAATGGTAGACCCACTCTATCTCTTATCATACGCATTTCCTTCTCAATTTCATGGAAAACTGAAATTCTCAAAAATTCTTAATTAATTATGTAGCCAAAATATGGAGATTTATCTCTGAACTTTCGACGAGAAAACTAGCGTCTAGTTGAAGGCTACCATGTTAGACTGCATGTATGGTATTATTATCTACTTCAACTCACGTTTGAAGACACTGTTTGCAGATATTAATGAGTGTTTGACACCCAACGTTTGTAATGGAGCTTGCCACAATTGGGAAGGAGGCCACAGTTGTACCGCTTGCCCTCATGGCACATCTTTTGATCCTGTAGAAAGGCACTGTACTTCCACTAAGCAACATAACCTTCTGTTGGGTATGTAATTAATACTTTACCTCCCCCTTTTCCTATTAAGTCTAATTTTTTTGAGAAACTAGTTGTGAAAAAGTAAAGAAACTACTTGATGCAGTTGTTGCTATTGGACCTGGCTGTGGTTTGGGAGTTTTAGCTCTCACACTAAGTGCAATTGTATTAGTTCGACGCTGGAAAACACACATTCAAAAGAAAGTTCGGAGGGCATATTTCAAAAAAAATAAAGGTCTACTCCTAGAGCAATTGATCTCATCGGACGAAATCGTTGCACATAGCACAAAAATATTTTCTTTAGAGGAGCTAGAGAAGGCAACAAATAACTTTGACTCAACACGCATTGTTGGCCGCGGAGGACATGGAACAGTTTATAAGGGCATTTTAGCAGATCAACGTGTGGTAGCCATAAAAAAATCCAAAATTGTAGAGCAGAGTGAGATAGACCAATTTGTCAATGAGGTTGCCATCTTGTCTCAAATCATTCATCGCAATGTGGTCAAGCTTTTTGGTTGCTGCCTTGAGTCAGAGGTACCTTTACTTGTGTATGAATTTATCTCCAATGGTACACTTTACGACCTTCTTCACAGTGATTTGAGTATCAAATGCTTATTAACATGGGATGACCGTATTAGGATTGCTCTTGAGGCTGCAAGTGCTCTTGCTTATCTCCATTATGCTGCTTCAATACCGATCTTTCATAGAGATGTCAAATCTGCCAATATACTCCTAAATGACAACTTCACTACCAAGGTTTCAGACTTTGGTGCTTCAAGATCAGTTTCCATTGATGAAACACATATCGTCACCATTGTACAAGGGACATTTGGATACTTGGATCCAGAATATTACCATACAGGACAATTAAATGAGAAGAGTGATGTCTACAGTTTTGGTGTGATACTAGTTGAGCTCCTAACAAGGAAGAAGCCAATCTTTCTCAATTGCTTTGGTGAAAAGCAGAATTTGTGTCATTACTTCCTTCAAAGGCTACGGGACAAAACTACAATAGAAATAGTGGATGCTCAAGTCGCTGAGGAAGCCAATCAAAGAGAAATTGATGAGATAGCATCACTTGCAGATATATGCTTAAGACTTAGAGGAGAAGAGAGGCCGACAATGAAAGATGTGGAGCTAAGACTGCAGCTCTTGAGAGCTAAGATTACAAAGAAAAATCAGCAGGAGATACAAGAGGACATTGAATCTGAGCCATTATTTCCATACAAGTCAAACTTTACTTCTCGGAACCAGTACGTAGAGTCTGACACTGTTGTTAATTCAACTCAAGATGGCACTCGATGCTATACGATGGAGCAAGAACTTGTTTCTTGGTCGGATTTACCTCGATAAATTGTTTTTTTTAACAACGCACTTTATGTACTATTTTCCTTGTTGTTTGAGCAACAACACTTCATTTTCTACTTATTGAATATTAGACACTTCATTTTCTACTTATTGAATATTAGATCTCAATACAAACTGATAGAGTAAACTTTGTAGACGATAATCAATGATGTTGAGTACATTTCTATCTTGGAATTTTATTTTCTTCATTTGAGAAACAGCACTGTATCTAAAGTCTAAACAAAGAAGACAAGATTAAGAAACTTATGTCAGCAACTTCACTTAGGCTCGAGGAGGTTTACGTTTCGTTCTATACCTCGGGTGTTGGAAGCAACAAGCGGGGTTGACCCAGCCGTTAGTCAAACGTGCCATGCCTCCACAGCGAGTCGCCAGTTGCTCGGACAATAGGAGGGAGGAGTGCTCGGGCGTTCAGCATCCATGCCGGCATGCCGCATCCTCGGGAAGGTTTCGGTTTACCCCAAATATACCATACCCAATAAAAACCGGGTATGCCCAATGGGAACGGGCTACACAATGGGTAAGAGAGTGTCAGAGAAAAAGAAAGATTGTGGCTCAGGGTATCACCGGCTGCTGGTCGACGGTGATTCCGTGAAGGAGGCTCTAGGTAGGTCGACAGTTGTTGTCACCGGTGACGAATGTTGATGTTGTCACCAGTGACCAACGTTCTAGAGTGAGGCATGAGAGCGAGGGGGGTGCTAGGGAGAGAGGCAGATGCATAAATCCTGCTGGGAACCAGTGGAATAGGCAGGTAACAATCACTGGATAGGAAAAACAGCCTGGTCAGACCCCCAAGAAGCAAAAGTTGATGTTGTTCCATCATAATCAAGGGGCCAGCAAGGTGCTCTAACCTCTCATTCCTCTGTTGAGAAAGAAAGAATGTTCTAGATCTGCTCCGAGTAAACTAATGGCAGATGCACAGAAAGCTTATGCAATTGCCAAACCAAAAACTCCAGTTGCTCAATATAAGGATAAAGCTATGTGTGATGAACAGGAAGATGAAGGGGATGATAGTGATGATGAAAGTGATCTTCTTTTAGATGCTTATAATCCAACATTCCCCGATCAGAATATGAGTTTGGCACAGATAAACGCAGAGGATGCTAATAAAAATGGATTTGGAGTAACTCAGTCTTGGAGGGTACAGTGTCCAGATGTATCTATGGTTCATCAAAGAATTTTGTATTCTTTACAGTGGGGGAGGCATAATGTAGTGAGAATAGACAATGTGATACTGAACGCTGCCAAGTTTCTCAGAAAATATATGATGTTAATCAGGTAGTTACTCAGAAATCCATTCTAGCTGATCCTCCTTCTACAAGGATAGTCGATGGATATAGGAGAAATTAAGATCACACACAGCCTTCTACTCCACAGAAAGCTGAAGTTTTGGAAGCAAAGAATCAGAAAATAACTTCACATACCAAGGGTGATCAGAAGGAAGACTTACCACATCAAGAAAATCAAATTCATGCAAGCATAGCTGTAACATTCATCAGTCTGGAAGATCAAGACTCTCAAACACTTATAGAAGATTCACACCAATTTGCTGAGAAAGATGATTCTGAAGACCAAGGGGAGAAAATTGAAACCAAAGCAAAGCAATCACAGAAAGGGGTGGATGATAAGAAGGCTAAACAACAACCTGAACAACTAAGACGTAGTACAAGGCTCAAAGGCAATGATGCTGTCAAGATTGCTGCGCTAGTAAGGTACAAATCTTTCCTCCACGAATTCTTTGGACGTCCTTGATAATGTTGACATTATTGATAGAACTAGTAGAATGGGCCTTAATATTTGTAAGGATGATCTTGATAAAATTGAAATGCTTAAAGATTTAGAAATTGCTAGACATTTTTTACAAGACAAAGAGAACAATGTCTAGTCTAAGATTTCTCCAATAGAGACTGTAGTCTGTAGAGGCTGAGGATGAAGATCAAATTAGGTTTCTAGATTGGTACTCTGATTTATCTAATAAAGATGGTTTCCTATTGTATCTTCTAGAAGGAAGAAGAAGAATAAGAAAGTGAAAATTCACTCTATTAATAACAATAAGAAAGTAGATATTCAGTTTGGTATTGATTTAACTGTATCTAGTGGGGATAGGCTATATTGCCCAGATACCCCGATACAAATACGGATACGCAATACGACGATATTGCGATTCGTCATTTTCCCAAAAACACCAATACGACAATATGTTTATATATATGATAAATAAGAAATTAATGAATTCTTATAACATTATATCTAGTAGTTGGAATGGATAACACATTTATCACAAAGAAAAGGAGATTTATCTATTCTCTTGCTTTCTTCTTGAATGTTCCATAAGAGGAAGAGACAATTTTGCAAGATTCTGCAATTCAATGGCTGCTTGCGCTTCCTTCCTTCTGATAGAAAAGTTGGCGCATACTAATTCATTCTGTTCGTTGAAAACCTTTAAAAAGCACATTGGAATGATCAAGAAATACCCACGTCACAAAAGGCAAAGATAATGTAACAAAATAAACCTTTTGAAGAGTGAGTCCATCATCATCTCCCTCTTGTTCTTCAAGTAGCAAAAAGCGAAGAACTGATGGAGGAATATCTGAGTCAAGGATGCTACAACAATATTGAAAATAACTCAATAGTAATGCATATTGGCTACAAAAGACAATTCAATGTCAGCATTTATATTCATAAATGGAGAGAACAATAAGTTGATAAGGAAAGGTTCTCGGTGCTCATAGTCACCAAAGACAGTGAAGTTACCATCTTCTCAAGGTTTCGAATGATTCGTTTCTCTGTATTGCCATAATGAACTTGAACAATAATGAGTTACAAGCCATCTTAATATGATAATCGTGCGTAAATGAAGCATAGTGCCATGGTTACTATCATCCTTACAGTAGAACCTCAAGTAGCAATCAAATTAAGAACGCACAGGAATGTGATCCTAAATGCTAAACAAGCTTGATGTAAAAATTATTGACTCGTTGTTGTGAATTAATCGGGATTAGAAACAAGAGCAGTAGAGAGAAGAAGAGAGGGTTAGGGAAACACTTAGCTTGTGGGTGTAGAGGGAGAGCTCGTTGTGGCTGGTCGGGGATTAGAGCCGTTAGCTTGGCCTTGGTCATTAGCATCGTGGAGGGGGCAGCATCGACAACTGAGGTAGTAGTCACGCGCACGACTGGGGTGGACACCGGGGAGGAGCTCAGTAGCTCACTGATGTCGAGAAGTAGCTGGCAGTGGGGGAGCCGGTGGTATTTGGGGCACTAGCAGTGGGAGAGAATGAGAGAGAGAGAGAGAGAGGAAGGGGAGGACGGCAACAGAAAAAGGGAGGGAAGGAGGAGGTCAAGGGGGAACTTGAAGTGGCCACCGGCGGCGAAGAGAGGAGCCAGTAACAGTGGATCTAGGCGGTAGCACAACTGGGTAAGAGAAATAGGAATAAGAAGCTAGAGGGAGTAGAGGGAAGTCATAGGAGATGGTCGGTGAAGTTAGAGGCCACCGGATGAAGTAGACCGACTGCGGCAGTGCTCGGAGTAGAAGGGGGCAGCTTGGATCTAGCAGCGTCGATGAGGGTGCGTGGGGGTGGAAAGGAAGGAGATGGCGGTGAGTTGAAGGAGGACAAGGGTCGGGGAGACCGAAGGGAGCAGCGGCACTGAGGGGATGCTGCCTCCACTCGTATCTCCTGAGATGCGTGGGGTGGCCAATGACTGGATGTGTTTTGGTAGTATGGAGGCGGCAGCGCGGGGTTGGGGAGGGAAGGGGAGTCACACGAAAGGGGAGCGGGCGACCGGAGGGAAGGGGAACGGCCGATGAAGGAGCGGCGGCACCGAGGGGACGGCGGTGGCATTGGGGAGTGTGAATGTTTGAGTGAACTTGTGGATGTTGTGTGAGGATGGTTTGTTTTAGGTCAAATGGTATCAGCAAAGTATCGAAGAGGTATCAGATAAGTATCAGAATTTATTTTATTTTTGAATAATCCTAAATATAGGATACAGGCAGGATACATATCGAAGCGTATCAAGGCAGTATCCATACTTGTATAGTATCTGATACTGGTACACGACTTTTATGAAGTATCCACGCAACGTAGGGGATAGGACACAGATTGGTTCTGTTGTTCTCCCCACAAGAAAAAAAGAGTAATGATAAATCAATGTTTCAATGAAAGGCCTCATTTGGAACTATAGAGGTGTAAGTAAAAAAGGTTTGAGTTCTTATTTACAAGAATTGTTAAAAGATCAAAATTTAGATTTTGTGGGTATTCAAGAAACTAAGAAAACAGAGTCTAAAGATATTTTTTTTAGAAAAGTGGACACGGGTGACAAGTTCTGATGGCATTGGTTGCCATCTGTTGGTCTATCTGGGGGAATTTTGTGTAGGGTAAATAAAGACAAATTTGATGTTATCAGCTTCTCTTAAAATTTGTTGCTAAAATTTTGTTGTTTGATAAGAACATTAGAAAAGAATGGGTTTTAGCCACTGTCTATGGTGCAACACATGAAGAGGATAGGGAAGAATTTTTGTTGGATTTGGCTAATTTGTGTGCTCATCAACATTATCCAGTGCTTGTAGGTGGTGATTTTAATATCTTGAGGTACAACTCTGAGAGAAATAAATGCCTTCATTCCAATAGAAACAATGATTTGTTTCATCATATTATAAACACTTATGAATTGAGGGAAATCTACATGTCTGGAGGCATTTTTACTTGGTCCAACAATCAGGATGATCCTACTTTAGAAAAACTTGATAGAGTGCTAATGAGTAAAAACTGGGAATTGTTGTTTCGTTTAATAAATATGCATAAGTTACCTAGACATTTCTCTGATAATGATCCCTTAATTCTATCCTCCGATTCTATGAACAATAATAATAATCGAGATTTCAAATTTCAATTGCATTGGTTACAACACCCTAAATTTCTTGAAAAAGTTGGGAAGATTTGGGGAGAACATGTAAAGGGGAAAAATGCAGTGGACATTTTGTTAATCAAACTCAAAAGGATTAAAAGATACTTTAAAGAGTGGGGTGTGAACTTGTTGGGAGAAACAAAGCAAAAAAAGAGGAATTTACAAAATGAACTTTCGTATATTGAATGTGAAGAAGAAATAAGAATCTTAAATTCGGTTGAAATGGCCAGAAGGGCAGAAATTCAAGAAGAACTAATGACCATTTACGTACAGGAGGAACTGTACTGGTTTAAAAGATCAAATGAAAAGTGGATTTTACATGGAGACAATAACAAAGCATATTTTCACATAATTGCGAATGGAAGGAAAAGGAAGAATACAATTTTCTATCTTCACAATGGAGAGGAATTGATAGAAGGGGATGAAAATCTTTTAAAACATGCAACGAAATTTTATAAAAACTTGTTTGGTCCAGTTGATGGTAACAGTTTTAAGCTAGATCAAAATTTGTGGGGAGAGGATGAAAAATTGAATGGGGTGGATAATGAAATCCTTGAAAAACCTTTTGATGATGAGGAAAAAAAGAGCCATTTTCCAGATGGAATTAAATAAAGCTCCTGGTCTCAACTGTATTCCAGTGGAGTTTTATCAAAAATGTTGGCATATCATTAAAAAGGATTTTCTTGTTGTTTTTCAAGAATTCTATGATAATGTTCTAGATGTTAGCCGCATGAATTATGGCATTATCACTTTTCTCCCTAAATTAAAAGCTACTGATAAAATTCAACAATTTCAACCAATTTGCTTATTGAATGTGTGTTTTAAACTTCTGACTAAAGTTGTTACTTTGAGGATAGAACCCTTCATGGATAAGATCATTAATAAATGTCAAAATGCTTTCATAAAAAACAGAAACATTATGGATGGGGTGTTATCTTTACATGAAATTATGTACGAAACTAGTGTGAAAAATAAAAGAGGATTAGTTTTTAAATTAGATTTTGAAAAAGCATATGGTAAGGTAAATTGGGAATTCCTATTCTACTATTTAAAACTTAAGGGGTTCAATAGTAAAATGTGTGGTTGCATTAAATTAGTAGTGATGAAGGAAACTTTGAGTGTAAAAGTGAACAACAAAACTGGTTCTTATTTCATGAGTTATAAAGGTGTTAGGCAAGGTGATCCCTTGTCACCTTTTCTGTTCAATATTGCTGCAAATTGTTTAGCAAAGATAATATTTAAAGCTCATGTTAATGGTCTTGTCACTGGTTTAGCGCCACATTTAATTCCCAATGGGGTATCTATTCTACAATATGCAAATGATACCATCTTGTTAATGGAAAATGACTTGGAAAAGGCTAGGAACATGAAACTGTGATTATATATGTATGAAACCATGTCTGGATTGAAAATTAATTTTTAGAAAAGTGAAGTTTTAATGATTAAAGAAGAGGATGAGGAACTCACTCAATGTTCTGATATGTTCAATTGCCAAATGGGTTCTTGGCCTCTTAAATACCTTGGGGTGCCTGTAAATAGCTCTAGATTACATGTTATTGACTGGAGAAATATGGAAGAAAAACTTTTTAAAAGGCTTGATAGATGGCAGGGTGGGTCCTTGTCCATGGATGGTAGAGTTATCTCAATAAATTCAAGTTTGAGTAGTATTCCTATATATCACATGTCTATATATTTGTTGCCTAAGACTGTGCTATCCAGGATGGATAAAACTAGAAGAAAATTTTTTGGCAAGGAGGTGGGAATAAAATAAAGTATCATTTAGTGAAATGGCTTTTAATTTGTAGGCCTAAACAAAATGGTGGTCTGAGCGTTCAGAATCTATATGCTTTAAATGTTAGTCTCTTATGTAAGTGGTGGTGGAAATTAGAAAATGAGAAAGGAATATGGCAGGACATAGTTAAAGCAAAGTACATGGGTGACAAAACTGTAAAACATGTTAAGCATAAACAGAATGACTCTCCGTGTTGGTCTAATTTTCTTAAGATTAAAAGCAAATACCTTAAAGGGAGATATATGATTGTTGGGAATGAAAAAAAACACCGACTTTGGGAAAATTGTTGGTGTGGTTCTGTTTCTTTACGTGAGCAATTTAATAATTTTTTTGTTGTCAGTAATGACCTTGGTCCATCAGTTCATGAGTTGGCTAGTAATTGTTGGAATTTATCTTTTAGAAGATGGTTAAATGAAGATAGACAAACCAAACCAAATCAGCTCAAAAATATTTTGTTGACTATACCTTTGGGTGTAAATGATGACAAACCTAGATGGCAATTGAATGCATTTGGAAGGTTTTCTGTTCAGTCGGTTTATAAACAACTTCATAATCATCTCGCTAATAAAAATTTGAAAGTGCTTTAGAAATCCAAGATTCCTCTTAAGATTAAAATATTCATGTGGTTAATTGGAAACAATGCCATTTTGACAAGAGATATATTGTTAAAGAAAAAGTGGTCTAGGGATCCAACTTGTAGCTTTTGCTGTGAGAATGAGACTATAAATCATCTTTTCTTTGATTGTGCGGTTGCCAAATATGTACGGGGTGTTATTGGATCATTTCTAGGAGCCAATTGTAGGTCTGGTTCTTTTGACCAATACATGTGGTGGGCTAGTCATTATCTACCTGGTAAATCAAGTTTTCATATGGTTGGTTTGTCTGTTGTATGCTGGGCTATGTGGAAACTAAGGAACAAGGCAAGTTTTGGGAATAAATTGATTATATCTCCAACTGAAATCATATGTTATATATACACATTCCTAAAATGTTGGGCAAGACTTTACAAGGAAGAGGAGAAAGAGATCTTGGTGGCCGGCGTTAATATGTTGCAGAGTAAAGCCCTCGGGATACAAAAGTGAAGAGGACGCCTGAGAAGAGGAAGCTAAAGACACTCTCAAGCATAGGATGATAGATTCAAGCTTCTATGAAAAAAAGAAAAACTAGTTTTTTTTGTATCTAGCTTGGTTATCAGTTTCTTTCTTTTGCTTTTTGTCGAACTGCAGCTGCCTTGGCTGTGGTTCTCTCACTTAAGTCCTAGCTATGGCTGTACTTGGTGCACTTTGACAGGGGATAGAGGGGGGAAAACTGTAAACCCACAATAGAAGTAGCTAAAAACACTAAAATAAAACTATGTAAATTCTGTTATATTGGTAATGGAATCCGAGTTTTTCGTGTGGAAAAAAAGGGGGGAGAGGCAGAGGAGACTGGGTCAATGGGGGAAAGAGAGGTGGGAAAGGACAGACGAGAGAGATTTTTTTTAGATTGGGTGTGGGTAAGGTGTGGATAACGGATTATCATCCTCCCCATATCAGTTTTTAATGGAAATATTCTTTTACCTATACCTTACCCAAATAATATGGATATGAGTTAAGGTGTGGATATTGGATACCAGTGACAGCCCTAAGAGGGAGCGCACCGCGTGCGCCAATCCGCTTCATTACCGACCAAATCCCCCTTCCCTTATCCGACTCTGACCCCGTCCAGGCTGTGGGGGTGAAGATCCCCAATCACTCCAAGTATTCACGCCTCGAATCTTGTTAGTATTTACTGCATTAAATACAATGCCCTTGTTCGTATCAGTCTCACCTTGCTCAGCTGCGTCATAAAGTTCAATAGGGGGTCTACAAATTTATCTTCAAAACATGACAAACAAATTAGGTACGTAGTTTAGCCAAAATGGGTATAAAAAATGGAGAACAGTGGAAGCCATCTCCTCCTGGAGGCAAATGCCATTTGTTGTATTTAAACACCTCCAGAGTAAATTGTTTACCCAGCAACACCTTTTAAGATCAAACTTGATCACATTTGCAAGATAACAAAAAAAGATAAACTTTAATATTCATTCCTACATGTAACACCCCGCCCACTCTCTAGGCCAAGATGCTACCACCTCTGCAACTCTTACCAATTCAATATCAACTAGTAGGAATTTAAGCCAACAATAAGTTTATTCATCTTGCTGCGTTCAGATACATCATAGCATTTCTAGTGATTACTCTAGCCTAACAAAGCTAAAGTACACTGACAAAAGGTGATACACAAGTGCTGCTGGTTCGTGCCAGTTATCCATGTGCTACTCCCGCCCGCACATGTCGTCCTCAACGGTCACCTAAAAACATCAACAAAGCAAGGCTGAGTCCACCGACTCAGCAAGTACAAAGCAAAACAACAAATAACAGGTTCATTCATTAGACCATTATCATTCCAGTTTCATTAACCACTTTTCCATTTAACCATTTCAAGATCCGATAAACTATTCATCATGCACATGCCCCTTTCTCATATCCCTTTCGGTTCTCATCAACCGTTCAGTATGCATATGCCCATGCACATGCTCATGCACTTCTTTCTCAACTCTTTAACCTATACTATTTAACGGTTATCACTTCCCATCTCTGTGGACTGCACCTCACTCTCCCTGTAACTATTCTACTGTCATCACTTCCCGTTTCTGTGAGCTGCTCCTCACTATCTCTGTAATATTCTACAATCATCACTTCCCATTTCTGTGAGCTATTCCGCACTCTTTCTATTCATCCCTACCCTTTCCTGTGAGCTATTCCTCACTATTTTTGTACTGTTCTACTGTCATCACTCCCCATTTCTGTGAGCTATACATCACTATTTCTGTAGCTATTACCTCCCATCTCTGTGAACTACACATCACTATCTCTGTAATTATTTTACTGTTATCACCTCCCATTTCCATGAACTACACATCACTATCTCCGTAATTATTTTACTGTTATCACCTCCCATTTCTGTGAACTACACATCACTATCTCTGTATCTATTTCATTATTAACTCTTTTATGCAATACAATGCATATGTAACTGTATCACTATTCAGTTCTGTTTTCATGCAATGCAATGCATCTGTAATGCGTCTGTAACTGTAGCTTATACCAGTATAGCGGAGTGTTCACCCGTCGATGAACCACTCAATCCCCGTCCTCTTTCATACGGGGTTCCAAGCTCCAGTCCCGTGGAATACCTACTGAAGTAGGTCCTGTTGTCTGTCTATGAGTGCAATGCATTATGCAACATGCTGTCACTGTTGGCACTTAATCATGAGCAACACTCATCCAAGTATGATTAGCACGAAATCATAAGTACTGTAGAACATGGCACAAAAGACATGAAAAACCAATCGTCCACCACCATCCACTGTTCTACCATGCACTTGCAAGTTCATTTATGCATATCAACTTACCATGTCTTAACGTTCATCATTCATCTTTTCTCAATATGCACCTGGAAAAGGGTAAACTTACCCCAAATCATTCAATTTAACCGAAATCACTACCTGAATTCATCGCTTTACAATGCACTTGACTGGTTAGCCTCGGGGATGACGCGTGGACGGCTCCGCCCCGGGACCTCCACCTGCGCACAATCCAACTCGACTCAACGGCAAAACAGAAACCAAGAGCTTAAACGGAGAACAGTGTTCCTAAGCTCGTATCCCGACCTCGGGCGTAACCGCACGGGTTTTGAGGGACCTGTCGTGCAGGTGCTGAACCCATTTTTTTATCTTTCTTTTTCTCCTCTTTTCTTTTCTTTTTCTCCTCTTTTCTTTCCTTTCTCTCTTTTTTTCTTCTTCTCTTTCTTTCTTCTCTCTTTTTTTCCTTCCTTTCCTCACCTACCCGGCCGACTCCTTCCCCCTCTCTTTTTCCTTCCTCACCCAACATCTCTCTCTCTAGTGCGGTGCTTCTCCAGCGGCTTGAGGGCGCGCAGGTGGGCTCGGCCCGCCGGTCTCGGGCCCGCCACCGGCCGGCTCCTCCGCCGCTCCCCTGCAGCACCGCCTCCCCCACGCCACCCCTTCGACTTGCTGGCCTCAGGCCGCCGACCCCTGCGTGAGCGCAGGTCGGTGCCCGGCCTCGCCCCCTACTGGACTCGAGCTCGCCGGCCACGGTTCTTCACCGGCCGGCCACTCTCCTATACGGGGATGGTTCGCTATTTCGCTACCATACGCAGGATTGGGGAGGCACACCTCACTTGGCTCGGGTTCCCAGTGGTTGGGGTTGTCGTCGGCGTCGTCTTATTGTTGCCGCCTCCGCTCCCGCCTTCCCCTTGCCGTCATGGCCGGCTGCTCCCATGCCTCTCCTCTTCGGCTCTTCTCTTCTCTGTGGTGAGCTTGTAGGTTGCGCTTGTGTTGGCCTCTTGGTTTGGCAGTGAAAAGAATGGAGAGTGTGTTTTCGGTTGGCTCTGTTCTTACCTTGGCCGAGAGAATGTTGGTGGGAAATGAGGGCTTGCTGCAAGGGCTAGCTTAAATGAGCATGGTTGGGGCTGCCTTGGCTTGTGAAATGACCGGGATGCCCTCCTACTCCTCTCTCATATACATGACAGCCCAAGGGCATTTTGGTCCAAGGCTATGTTGGTCTTTTACTGCAGCGGTAAGTTGGTAAAAAGGTAAGGTGAGAATTTGCCGGATGATGAACACCCGAGACGCGAGACGGTGCCGACTGTCTCTAGGCGGTCCGGGAACCTCTGAGAGCGCTAATTATACGGCTCTCTAGACGGTGCCGACCGTCCTGGGATGGTCTGGGAACCTCTGCGACCGACACTAAATCGACACTCCAAAAAGGTCGATGGGTCTGACGGCAAAACCTTGTTCAACTCTAATGTTTCCCTTTGTGCCCATTTGGGGTATTGCACTACATTTGGTAATTTTTTGAGAAATTTGGAAACATCTATGGAAGGTTCGCACAAGTTTACATGGAGAGATGGGTTAGCACTGAATGCACCCCCAACTTGTAACATAGTACATTTATTCATGCTAAACTAGCCAAATTCTTCTACCAAGAGAAAAATCTTACAAGTTGCAAATATAAAAATGTCACACGTAACTACAAGAGCAGAAGCTTAAGTACCAATGGATATGCTGAAGTATAGGCTTGTCACAGTTTTTTTTCACCTGATAAAGTAAGAACTGCTTGGATTAATGGGTATTTTTTTCAACCTTCCGTGCGTACTGTGTGCTTTGGTCTATTTCAAAAATATTGGTTGATGGTCCGCCAAGAAAGCTCTCTGTCTCAGTATCACGCTGTATCCAAGGAGGTTTCGAAAGCTTTCTTAGCCTGCTAAGCTCCTCAGATACCACTTTCATTGTGGGCCTGTTGTCACCGCACATATCCAAGCATTGCCTAGCTAGCTCCGCAAGCCCTCTAAGCAATTCCGTGTTCTCATGACCTATTATTTGACTGTCCAATATGGTATCAAGATTGTTCTCCTTCATTGCCAATAGGAAACTTGATGACAAACTTCTTTGTAGCTCAGGACCTTCAAGTTTGAATGGCATCTGCCCAGTTAGGATCTCCAAAAGGACAACACCAAAGCTATAAACATCGCTCTTGTCTGTCAACCGGCATGTTTGCATATATTCAGGGTCCAGGTAACCGCATGTCCCTTGAACCGTTGTCACAAACTGGGCTTCGTTGGTTGGTGCTAGTATGGAGGCTCCAAAGTCTGATACCTTTGCCATGTAATTCTCATCAAGAAGGATGTTAGAGGTTTTCACGTCACCATGTAGAATTGGTGGGTTTGCATAGGAATGTAAAAAATGCAAGCCCCTCGGCTGCCTCATTGACAATCCTTAAGAGCGAACTGAAAGGGATATGCAATGTGCGGTTCTTGCCATGAATAAGATCAAACAATGTTCCATTTGGGATGAACTCATACACCAGCATTGGGACTTCCACCTCAAGGCAGCAACCCAATAGCTTAACAATGTTCTTGTGATTAATCTGGGAAAGAATCAGCATTTCTTTACCAAATTCCTTCTTATGCCTATCATCAATCAATGCACACCTTTTAATTGCCACTGGAATTTTATCCTTAATCGTTCCCTTGTACACAGTGCCATGGCCTCCATGTCCAAGAATTTGGCTTTTGTCAAACTTGTTTGTTGCTTGTTCTAGTTCTGCTTCAGTAAACACCGTAAATGCAAGTCCCTGGTCTGATTTCATCTTCTCAAATAACAGCAGCCCTCCATGTTGCTGAAAATACTGTTTCTTGACATTCGTAAGCTTTCTTCTCTCAAAAATTACATGCATGCAGAAGATTATAATCACTAGAACGACGGAGCTGATGCAAATGCCTGCATAAATTAATATCAAATGTAACTCTGTTAAAGTGACCCCACACATTATTGTGTATATTAAATGCATGTTAAATTTATTAACTATGGTAAAATAGGCTAAAAGATGATGATGCTAATATCTAGCGGTTTACCTATGATTAGGGCTATGTCTGGGTTACAGGAATTTGTTTCCTTGGCCAACTTTCTGCCTGGAGGGCATGAACAATGGTACCCTCCTATTGTGTTGTGGCATGCTGCAGCCTTTGGGCATGGACTTGGATTTTTCTCGCACTCATTGACATCTGCAACAAGAAAAAAAACAAATTTCGAGATTTGAGTACTATATTAAATAACTATGAAACGGCATGAGCTAAGATGAGTCTAATGTTCACAATTTTTTCACCGTAGTAAGACCCTGTTTGGCACAGCTCCACCACCGGCTCCTGGAGCTGTTTGGAGCCGTTTTGTGCTAAACGGGGTAAAATAAAATAGCTCCACCCAAGGAGTCCCTTAAAACGTGCTGAGACAAAAGATATGTACGGGATGGAGCTGAAAAAAGTAACTCCACCCGGCTTCATCCGCAGGCCCGCATGCCACTACCCTTGTACTTTCGTGAATTTACGCGATCTGCCACCGGTTTTAACGGGTCATTCCTATGAAAAAAACGCATTAAATATTGGTTTTAACAGGTCATGCATATTTGTTTTAACGGGTCATTCCTATGCAAAAAACGTATTAAATATTGGTTGCTAATACTTTGTGTTATTTTAAATTTTAATTTTTTTTGAATTCAAATTTACTCGGATGAAAAATCATGTAGAAACATACAGCTCTTGATGTTACTACAAGCCAAATAGACAGGGATATATTGGACAATTGACATCTCTCAACCATGCATGATAAAACAGGTTGAGCTGTTTTGCCAAACAGTCTACCAAAACAGCTCCAGCTCCACCGGTGGAGCTGTTCGTGGAGCTGAACCCAAAAAAACAGCTCCACTTGTGAAGTGGAGCCGTGCCAAACGGGGCCTGTAGTAAGACAGATAACACTGAAGCGACAAAATGAGTCCAATGTTCTAACTAGATCTACACTAGATGAAAGAAAGAAAAAGAAAATTACAAGAGGTTGTAAAGTTCGTTATTCTTCTTTTGTTTCCTTTTTTTGGTTCTTGGTTACTCAAGTTTTTCTATGTAGCCCTTCAAATTTTATACTCTGTTCAATAATTCTGTGTGTCTACCTACGTACTTTATTTTCCATACATATTTTGATGATTTGTAACCAGGAGAGACATTAAGTAGTGATATTTTTCTTGCAAACTTTTACAAAAATTTTTTGATCTGCACCCTCTAGTACTCATAAAACAAATCTACCTTTAATTTGCATCCACATGCTGCGTAACCCCTGATTTGCATCCTCTATTAAGATTACGAGTTCAGTGTTGAGAGAAAAATCTAGTATACATTGCTCTACAAAAATTCCTCAATGATTTTGAATTAACACCAACTTCCATATTATAACAGGATACGGCATGCACGACTTTGTATGAACTAAAGATGCATGCAGAACAAAGAGATGAACTTGCCTGAGCACCCATCATAGAGGCCGAATTTTTTTCTATGTTAGCCTTTTTTTAAAAAAATATTCACATTTAGACCCTGGTAATTTTAATTCCGTTTTTGGACCCAGGGGGTCGGCGCCGTGACCCACGGCGCCGAGGTAATACGTCTCGGCGCCGTGATCCACGGCGCCGAGGTCCATAGACTATGCCCACTGCAACAGATAACCTGCCTGCATGTGCGGGCCAGGGACCTCGGAGCCGTGGATCACGGCGCCGAGACGTATTACCTCGGAGCCGTGGGTCACGGCGCCGACCCCTGGGTCCAAA
Organism: Dendrocalamus sinicus; assembly: GCA_036346575.1. Taxonomy (NCBI): domain Eukaryota; kingdom Viridiplantae; phylum Streptophyta; class Magnoliopsida; order Poales; family Poaceae; genus Dendrocalamus; species Dendrocalamus sinicus. The sequence goes on from CM070641.1 coordinate 20,824,239, forward strand.
AACGGAATTAAAACTATCAGAGGTCTAAATGTGAATATTTTTTAAAAAAAAGGCTAAAATAGAAAAACTTCGGTCATAGAGGTAAGGGTTCCCTTCATACCCCTTGGAGCAGTTGCATAGATACCCTGGGCCGTTAGTTGAATTCACGCACACGCTGTTTCCGCTACGGCATGCATAAGAAGTCATGTTCCTGGCCACCTCGCATGTTACATCTCCAATTGCCCAGTCCAGCACCAGTGGCTGCTGCCCCTTGTAGGTATTGTTGAACCTCAAAGTGGTTATGTACTCACTGCTGAAACTAAACGTATCTGTCTCCACCAGCGCCGCGTAGCTACATGGATTGAATTGCCAACTATCTGAATCATTATATACAGTGTAGAAATAGACATCATAGCGGGTTAAGCCCTTGGGTATGGCATTTTGGCAGCAGCCTACACCAAAGCATGAGCCATTTGTCAGGGCTTCGGGGCTCCCACACACTGATGCACACGCTGTCGTATACTCTGTCGTGTTCATGCTGTTGTAAATGTATGCAAGTGTGTTGCAGCCAATGACTACGAACTTGTTCTTCACATCGGAGAACCGATACGGCCATGATGAGAAGTCAATCCACCACAGGTTGTCTTTCATTGAACTTGTGTTACGATCGTAGCAATACGTCGAGATGGAGTTTAATGCCCGAGTTTGACCTTGAGGCAGTAAGATCTCTAGAACCTCCACGTTACCAGCAATGAACGGCTTATCAATTCCATCAGCAGTCTTGTTGCAGTTGATCTCAAAGCCTTCAATAGCACAGCCTGTACCAACGCCAAATGGATAAGGGACTTTGACATCACCACAGTATGTCTGGCATCCGGGTGCAGGCTGTGCTGATATGGATGCTAGGTGCAGCATGATTGCAATGGCGAGCAGTAACACTGATGCCATACCCCTCTGAAAATGTCGCCAAAGTGGCATATCTGCGGCGCTAATGAAAAAAAAGAAAACATAGTGAACAAAATTAATCGCCTGTTAATTGTCTAAAAGTTGTAAGTAACACTTTAATCTTTTATCCGTACTATGCTTCTATCCTGTGAATGAAATCCTTTGTACAACTATGGTCAATTAATTTTGCATGCGCGGTTTCTCTCAAAAAAAAATTGCATTCGTGGTATAAGGGAAAACATTCGTTAGGTCTCTTCATTTCTTGGTTCCAAGTCAAGATCAGAGTTATTCAAGACATGTTGGTTGCTTTCAGATTGCTGGTACGGAATTCACATGTTCAAATATCAATTTGGATCAAATGAAATAGTAATGCAGGATTAATTGTGGTTCGTTAAGTCACTTCACAAAATAAGTAATGCTCACAACAACATATCGATCCAGATTGATTGCTCGATTTGGAAATGTTTTTTTTTTGTCTTGATAGGCTGGTTTATCATCTATCTAGCATGACTTGTTCTCACTGTGACGACTCTCATTTGTAGGCTATGTGGAACATTGCATCCCATGCGAGATGTCTGATGACTTGTTATGGATTACTTCTCATGTAAGAACAGATTGGCTTCTGCATAACTGGAAGCATTATATATCTTCTTGGTCTAAAAAGAATAGATTATAAATAGACGTAGGTTTAGGTTAGTAGATTGTGCTATGCGGCACCACAACATATTACTCTCTCTGTTTTTGTTTGCTCGTCATCCTAGGTTTAGGTTAGTATATCTTCTTGGTCTAAAAAGAATAGATTATAAATAGACGTAGGTTTAGGTTAGTAGATTGTGCTATGCGGCACCACAACATATTACTCTCTCTGTTGTTTTTTGCTCGTCATTCTAGAATTCATGCAATTAAATATTTTGACCACCAATAGATTTAAAATTATCTATATTGACTATATGAAATATATATCATTAGATTTGTCACAAAAATACTTTCTTAATATTATAATTTTGTTAGTACATATTAATGTAAAGTTATAAAAATAATGATCAAATCGTATCTTACAGATCATGAAAAGTAAAAAAATATAAGTACAAAGAACGAAGGGAGTATGTGAAAAAGTCCGCTATGGAAAAGATATGTCAGCACCGATCACAAAACTTAGTGTTGTGTTATCTTGAAAAAAATGTTAACATACAAAGAAAGGACAATTTAGCATAGTGTTTTTTTTGTTTCTGCTTTTGATTTTTGACTTATCCGGAAGTCAAAAAAACTAAACATCGAAACAGGATAGCTTGTTGGAACATATTCTTCAAATAGTTTCTCCAACTCAAAACTGTATGCGCCGTCCATTGTTATCTTGAAAAACATAAATAAAAACCATCAACAGCAACTAAAACTCATCAATCATAACCCAAAAAATAGACCATTTGTTTAGGATGCACATTTCAAAAGCACCATCATTGTCGTCAAGTAGTCGTTACTGATAATCATTGATGATGAAAGCAAGCTCCAACTTAAGCTTGCAGGCTCTCGGAACAGAAACTAGAATAAGCTAGCTTTGTACCAGAAGCTTCAGGTTGGAGGGCTTAAAACCAGCTTTTGCTTCCAAAAAGCCATAAGCTCCCCTGGACGGGCTGGATTTCGGAAACAAAAAAATCCTTCCACTTCTTCCTTTTGTAGATTAACTTAGTTCTAGCCTAGATTGCTGGCAGCTCTTCCTTCTGGGCGTTACTCCGGGAAGTTTTTGCCTCCGTCGTCTTCAAGAGTTGCAATCCAATACGCTCCTCTCGGGAAGCTGTTTGCTTGTGCCTTCTTCCTCTAGTGCTCTTGGATCGTGACCTGAAGCCATTTTTCTCGTCTCCTCTTGGTGCACGCAAGAGGAAAGAGGGCGGCGAGCTATTTTCCTTCAACGAGTTGCTTGATCCCATCGGATCTACTGCCTAAGCTCCTTCTTTGCAGACTCTACCTACCCGATTTGGGGGCGCGGATTCTCTGACGTAACGTCAGGTGACGTTGGGTCACTGACATGTGGGTCCACGCGTCAGTGACCCAACGTTACCTGACTTACGTCAGAGAATCCGGGCGGCCGATTTGGTGTCGCCCTCAGCTGCAGCTTGTCCTCCTCGGGCTTTGCTATGGTACCGTCCACCGTCAATATCTTGCCCGTGGTTCTGTTCATAGTCAACACAGTAAGAATCGGTGAGTTGCCCTTTACAATAAACATACCCATCGTGGATGTGGCATCTATCGCCTTGCTGGCCAGCGCGCTGCCTCCTCTAGCCGCTATGTATCCCTCCCCTTCTCTATCAATCTGGATTCCCCCCACCCGCTACTACTCCCTTCATGGAGTTCCAGCTGCCGGGATTGAGGATCCAAAAATCATTAGCTCTCGGTGGCCAACCGGAGATTCACCAAGTACATTGTTGGCGTCCTTCGCCGACACAGATCATTTGGTATCTCCTTCAACCTCCGACCAATGGAGGCCCCTCAACTCCCGTTGCTTGACATCGTCGGCAAACACACAACAGGTGGCGGAGCTGGGGCCAAATACGAGCATTCAAGGTAAGGAGCATCAATGGCGTCAATGTGAGTTGCCAAAGGACTTGGATGTAATTTTTATTTCTTTTTAGTACTTGTTGTTACACGTCAAGGACTGAGTTGTATGATATTATTATCTCATGGTACCTTTTGTAATCTTCAGGGTGTAACCATTAATCTAATTTGGATTTAATGGCCTTCTGGGCCACGTTTGCCTTAAAAAAAAAAGACGCAACAATAGCGTGGCCAACTCTAGTTGACTGGATTGTCGAGTGCACCACTTAGCCTTTAGTCGTGGCTCAATTTCCCTATTCACATGTCCTATGCGTGGGTGGAGATGGCAGCCCAGTTATTGGCCATGCAGGCTAATTCCTAGGCCTGCTGGTGAGGTCTAGCACCGGTACTAGTGTCTAAGAACAACTCCAGCAGTAGCCCTCAAAACAGAGTCCCTACTTTTTATTTGAGGGTTCTGTTTTTTGGGCTACACTCCAGCAGGAGCCCTCAAAACAGGACCCTCAAATTCATTCTTAGGGGATGATACATAGGACCCACCCTCATCCTCATCCTACTTTTGAGGGCCAAGGCAAAAACTCACTCAAAGGGCCTCTTGAGCCCTCAAAGTAGGGGCTCCTCCGCACCCCAGGAATGAGGGCTCGAGGGGAGATTTGAGGTCCCCTACTTTTGAGGGCTTGGGGGAGATTTGAGGGCCTCCTACTTTTGAGGGCTCAAGTAGGGGCCCTACTGGAGTGAGTTTTTTGCCCCTCGGCCCTCAAAAGTAGGATGATGGTTCAAGTAAGGGCCCTGCTGGAGTTGCTCTAATCAATTGCAGCCTCCTCTCAGAAAAAGAGAAAAAATCAAGTGCAACCTAAGTTATCATCCGTACTTGTATTAGTAACCTACCATTCTACCTTCATATTTTAAGATATTTCAAAATTGACCATCATTTACAATTTAAGTCGTCATCTATGCTCTTAGCAAATCACCATCCTAGCATCATTTTTTAAAAGAGATTTCAAATTTTACCATGAATTTTAACTTAAGTTATCATTTGTACTACTAGAAAATTGCCATCCTACTTTCAAAATTGGCATCCAATCTTCATTTGTATGCAAAAGATTTCAAAATTCACCATCAGCTGCAATCGGATTATCATCTCTGTTCTTAACAAAATCACCATCGTAGACTATTTTTTGTAAGAGAATTAAAAATTCACCGTTAGTAGTAGAGTAAACCGACGGCAAACTTATCATGTACGTTTTAAATAAATTACCATGCCAGAGTTATATATGTTACCACATACAATTTAACAAATTACCAACCTAAGTTCAAAAATCACCATGGTTACTATTTGTAGTGAATCGAGCATTTTTAACGAATTACCACCAGTAAATTATTCAAAAAAATTACCACAAGTTACGCTCTAAGTTACCATTCGCATATTTAACAAATTACCAACTTAGGTTCAATAATTTACCATTAGTGAATGTAAAAAGGTTTAAAAATTACCATCAGTTGTATCATAAGCTATCATTTTGTGAATCAAGCTGTCATTTGCTTTTTTTTTAACAAATTACCATTCAAAATTCTATATGTTACCATATGCAGTTTGAATAAATTATCACCGTAAGGTCCAAATTACTATCTATTTTAGAATTTTAACATCATTTTTGTGAGTTTGTGTAAAAAGGTTCAAATTTAGCATCATTAGTACCATAAATTATTACCTGTAGTTTTAATAAATTATCGTCTAAGTTAATAATTTACTAGCATTTTGTATGTAAAAATAGTTCAAAGTTTACCATCCTTTGCACTCTAAATTATCATTGTTGGGGAAGGCCCCCACCTTAGCCCACACAGTCCACCACGCCAAAAACCCATACAGGCTGCCTACGAAATAGGAAAATGGCATATATACCCCTGTAAACAAACGCCCAGATAGGGGCATCCTTGTGATAACTAATCAAGAAAGGACACTCCTACTCGTATAAGTTTATGCTCAGACAAAGGTAGTCATGTAATAAATCTCTTCATAGCTATAAATACATGCCTTAGGATACCATGAAAGGCAAAAAAATTCATTTTCCAAAAAAAATTCGATGTCTTGTTGCAGTGGTAGTTATGATGGGACCTATGGAAATTGTCTTCCTCTATGTATTAGACATCGAGCGTAGGTACACGATTAGACTATCCCACGTCTAGTAGCGCTATCGTTTTTCCGTAAAAAAAATGCCAATCAGAACGTGCCTCCTTGGCTTTTGCGGGCAAGATATACCTATTTGGCTACTTGCCCTAACAAACCGGTGACCCACCATTTGTTACTGGAAAAAAGGCGCAATCTTGGGAGCCCTTGTTAGCATAATCATTTAATCCTGCGCCTAATTCTTTTGGTAACTGCACATTAGCTAGTATCTTAATTTAGCATATGCATATTTCCTTCTTGAATGAGCCCACAATCTATGTGAGAGCCATGCAGCTATTCATCATTCATTGCCATGTAACTCCCATCCGTTTCATACATGTAGTGTTGCTTGGTATACTTGTAACGGTATGCATTACATCCACATTATTACTAGGAGTTAGTAAGTCTTGTTTTGCATTATAAAAGGAAGAGAAAATGCTGCAGTTTGTGAGTGGTACGCAGCACCAAAACATCTGTGTTCCATCCTGTGTATGTACTCCATTTGACGCGAGAGCTAGAAAATTGAGAGATTCGCAAGGGCGGCTGACAATTGGTATCAGAGCAAAATGTCGGCTCCCGCCTTTGCCGTAGGCCACTCCCGTACACCGCAACGACACGGCCGTGGACGCTCGCCATCCCCACCGACGTGCCGCCCGCAACGACGCGATGGCGGCCAGCGTGAACTCGTTGTCCAGCGGGTCGTGAAGGAGAGTAGTGGCTCCATCTCCTACCCCACGCTCACATGCTCAAATTACTCGATTGGGCGGTGTTGATGCGAGTCAACCTGCAGCTCAAGGCACGTGGGGCGCCGTCGACACCGGTGATGTGCCATACCAGGAAGATCGCTAGGCCCTTTCAGCGATCCTGCGCGCGGTGCCTCTGGAAATGCTCCGGCCGCTCGCTGAGAAGGACAACGCCAAAGAAGCCTAGGATGCCCTCAAGGCGATGAGGGTTGGGGCGGATCGAGTGCGTGAATCCAAGCGCAAAAGCTACGCCAGACATTTGAGTCGATGCGATCCAAAAATGGCGAGCACGTGGAGGACTTCAGTCTCCGGCTCTAGGGTGTCGTCAGCGACCTTCGCCTCCTTGGAGAGGAGTTGTCGGAGGAGAAGGTGGTCCGCAAGCTTCTGCGTGTTGTTCCCCGCAGGTATCGCCAAATCGTCTTGTCAATTGAAACCTTGGTTGACCTCAACATTCTGTCCACCGAGGACCTCACCGGCTGGCTCCACGCTGTCGAGGACCGTGGAGAGTCGGACGATGAGGAAGTAGACCAGGTTCTACTCACGGAGAAGGAATGGTCGTCGTACAACACCAAGGAGACCGGCAAGTCCGCCTCTCGCGCTGCTGCAAACAGCGGGAACACGTCGTGCTCACGCCAGCACGGACGGCGCAGCCATGAGCATGACGGGGGAGACGGGGAACCAAAGTTTGGGCCATCCTAGGCCGCGTGCCACGACATCTCCAAGGACAAATGCCGCTATTGCGGCAAACTGGGCCACTGGGTCAAAGACTGCCGAAAGGCAAAGTGGGATCGTGAGAGGTTGGCTCAGACGAATCTTCTCCAAGCCGAACCAGAGCAGGATGAGGGCGAAGACGAGCCCACGTTGTTAATGGCTCAGGTCTGTGATCTCTCTCCTGCCATCAACATCGAACCAGCAAGCGCCGAACTCATTATAAACGAGGAGCGCGCTCTTGTCACTCTCCGCGACGAGGGAGAACCAGTCGATCCAGAATGGATCTTGGACACCGGCACATCGAATCATATGACGGGCGCACGGAACGCATTTTCCGAACTCGACACTAGCGTGCGTGGTTCCGTCAAGTTCGGCGACGCCTCGCGAGTCCGCATCGAGGGCGCGACGCGTGCTCTTCGCTGCAAGAACGGAGATCATGCGCTCACCGGCGTCTACTACATCCACGCCTCGCGGCAACATCGTCGACCTCGGCGGTGGGCGAATCTCGCGCAAGACGGAGATCGAGAATGGCGTCCTCACACTACGCGACCCCAACGTCGGTTTCGTGTCGGGTTCGAGACCGCGGGCGCCTCTATGTGCTCAACGTCGACATTGCACGACCCATTTGCCTCGCGGCGAGGGGTAAGGAGGAGGCCTGGACATGACATGCGCGTTTTGGCCACCTCAACTTCGATTCGCTTCGCATGCTCGCTCGGCGCGGGATGGCGCGAGGCCTGCTGGAGCTTGAGCGCATAAATCGGGTTTGCGATAGCTGCCTGATCGACAAGCAGAAGCGAACACCGTTCCCCGCCGCAACGGCATACCGCGCGTCGGAGCGCCTCGATCTCATCCATGGCGATATATGCGGGCCCATCACGCCGGCAACCCATGGCGGCAAAAGGTACTTCCTGTTGTTGATCGATGATCTAACCCACTACATGTGGCTCTTTCTGCTGGTGGCGAAAAGTGATGCTCCTGCAACCATCAAGCGCTTCAAGGCCGGCGTCGAGACCGGCCGCAAGCTGCGTGTTCTTCGCACTGACCGCGGCGGTGAATTCACCTCCGTGGAGTTCGGCCTCTACTGCGCCGAGCAGGGGATTGGGCGCCACCTCACCGCGTCGTACTCCTCTCAGCAGAACGGCGTGGTCAAACGCCACAACCAGATGGTTGTGGCCATGGCACGCTACATGATGAAGGCGAAGGACATGCCGGGGGAGTTCTGGGGTGAGGCGGTGTCCACTTCCGTCTTCATCCTGAACCGTTCGCCAACGAAGAGTGTTTGCAGCAAGACCCTGTATGAGGCATGGCATGGTCGAATACCTACCGTGCATTACTTCAAGACGTTCGGGTGCGTTGTTTACGTCAAGGACGTGAGACCACATTTGAAGAAACTCAATGACCGAAGTAAGGCCATGGTGTTCCTCGGCTATGAACCGGGAGCCAAGGCATATCGCGCTTACGACCCGGTGTCCCAGCGTGTTTGTGTCACCCGCGACGCCGTGTTCGATGAAGCGGCGAAGTGGGATTGGGCGGCTTCAGGAGAGTCCGTTGCGGCCTCCTTGGGCGATTCGTTCACCGTCCACTACGAGGTGGTTTCCTCCTCTGTGCCATCCAGCATGGCGCCGGGAGACCAGGTATCAACACCGGAACACTTGGAGACGGCGGCTCCCAACGACCTTGCTTCGCCACGCACTCCAGAACCCGCCATCGAGTTTGTATCGCCTCCAACTACTGACCCTGACGTCAACAACTATCACAGGGCACCGCGGCGCTACAGAAGCATGGCCAACATCTTCGCCACTTCGAAGCCGGTGGAGCTCGACTCCGATGAGCTTCATTTAATCGCCACTCAGGAGCATCAGGTTCTACAAACTTTGCAAGAAGGCGGGCATCGTCGAGGTCGTCACACGGCAGCAGGATTAGGGGGAGAATTGTTAGCATAATCATTTAATCCTACGCCTAATTCTTTTGGTAACTGCACATTAGCTAGTATCTTAATTTAGCATATGCATGTTTCCTTCTTGAATGAGCCCACAATCTATGTGAGAGCCATGCAGCCATTCATCATTCATTACCATGTAACTCCCATCCGTTTCATGCATGTAGTGTTGCTTGGTATACTTGTAACGGTATGCATTACATCCACATTATTACTAGGAGTTAGTAAGTCTTGTTTTGCATTATAAAAGGAAGAGAAAATGCTGCAGTTTGTGAGTGGTATGCAGCACCAAAACATCTGTGTTCCATCCTGTGTATGCACTCCATTTGACGCGAGAGCTAGAAAATTGAGAGATTCGCAAGGGCGGCTGACAGCCCTGCCCGGCTGCCCCATTGTCTCAAGAGGGGAACCGCGTCGCCTCCACCTCCTGTCCCCGCCGCACCCCACTCCTATCCCCGCCGCCGCTCACTCCCGTCGCCGCGTCTAGTCCCGAAGCCCCTGGTCTTCGCCGTCCCCAGTCCCGGCCCACCCGACGACGCAACAACCACCTCCCTCTCGGTGCCGACGCCGCTGCCACCTCCCGCCCGGTGCGGACTTTGCCGTTTCCCTCCCGGGCCGTGCCAACCCGAAGGTACGACATCCCTCCATGGCCAATCTGCTGTCCCCTACTTCCTCCATGTCAAATCTCAATTCTCTAACTAATCAAAGGGATGGATGGATGGAACTGGTAGCAGTGCTTTGTGTAGTACTTTGTTGATGCACATGTACTAGTTCCTTGCTAGGTGATTCCAGATTAGTTTGGTTAATAGCTGATTGTTTCTCATAGCACCAGCACTACTACAAGAAACTGGTGTTCTTCTAATCGTTCGTGTTCGTGCATATCTTGAAACAAACCAAAAATTTGCAAAATCAATTTGGATTTGAGTTTGCTTTTGATTTGAGTTCCTTTAGCCTCCCTAATCTATTCCACACTAATCTCAAAGCAAAATTTGCCCTTAATACTTATCATCACGGCGTGAACGGAGATTTTTTTTGCGCGACACTGTTCACTGCCCGATTTTTGCCGCCGCCGCTCCTTCTCGCGCCTTCGCGCGCCCGCTCGCCCCTGCCAGCCTCTGTCCGCCTGTCAGCTGCCGTACCCCCTCCTTAATTGCGCCAGCACCGGTGTCAGGCGCCGCCGAGCGCTCCCGCCGCTCCCGTGCCCTGTTTCGCCTCCGCCGCTGCCCACCTCTGCTGTTTTCTCGCCCCTTCCTCTCACAGCTGCAGCCGCCCCGTACACTACCGACCCCTGACACCCTTGACTGCCGTGGAGTGACGCCCAAGCCGACCTTGCCCGTCTTGAGCTCCAAGCCATGGCCACCGAAAATATCCCCCTCCTCCTCTCCGGTGAACCGACTAACCCCGCCTATTTAAGCACGGCCAAGTCCTCCATTTTAAGCCAGTAGCCTCCCTAAAGCTCACCGAGCATCCCCAAGCACCCCTCTCTCGCCCATCGCCAGTAATTGGCAAATTTTCCAAATGCGAAGCCCTAACTCAATGTTGACCCTCCGCCCCATAACTTTCCAATTGCATTCGCCAGTAGCTCCACCATGACACTAGGAACACTCCCTAACCCTTGCCCTATCCTCCCAAAGCCCCTGCTTCCCCGGCACCGTTCACCACTTCACCGCCGCCCACCTCCGCCGTGGCCAGCCTAGCCCAAGCCTCTCGAGCTTCGGCCAACCACTCCCCGAGCTCACCCAAACTCCAGTGAAACTCAAGAGCCAAGCCAATTGCCCCGGGAAGCTACCAATTCCCCGCAATTTTAAAACAACCGCAAAGGAGGAGAAGCTTGCCGCCGGCGATTGCCGCCTCCGCCGTCCTCCCAACCACCCAAAATGGACTCCCCTTAGCACCCTCAACCCGTCCATACCCTTAGATTGCGTCGCAAAAATCCCTAGCGCCGCCGCCACCCGCCGCCTCCCTCCCCTGTCTCGCTGCGCGCGCGTGGCTCAGTCGGGGAAGAAGAACAGTGCCGCCGACCGAGCCGCCCGCGATGCGGTTAAACCGAGTCGCCTCGCCCGCGCCCGATGCGTCCGACCGAGCCCAAGCGACGCGGTCGAGCCGAAATGTTTCGGCCGCGCCCGTTCCAGCCGGCTCGAGCCCGATTGACGCGGTTCGACCGAGCCAGCTCACCGAGTCCGACCCGAACCCGAGGAACAGTACTGAGCCCGATGAATAGTAACCGACCCAAAGCCCAAAATACATATTTATACTCCCCGGATTCGTTTCGAGCCCGCCAACCCAAATCCAAGACCCATTTCCCCATATAGCCCTACTATGAGCCTAAAATCCCAATTTAATGGAGTTTTTCGGATTTTCTTTATTCTTTTATTTTATTTATTCCTCGCTCATTCCTTCGAGCATGGAATTAATATTATTTTATTTGCTTTACATTAGCTTCCGGAGTCGAGTTTGCACAGAAGCCGGAAGGAGAAGCGCAAGTCCAAGCTCAGTCTACTGAAGAGTACGAATTAATTGAAATCACCGATCCGCAAGGCAAGTCACACATATTTTTGAACATGTTGATCCTACATCCCCTACGTTATTTATTTACTGTATTTTCATTATGTTATTTGCGCACTGTTATTTTATGTACAATCAATGCTTAGAATGACATGATATTAGCTATGTCCTACCACCCGAAAAGCCCAGTTTAACTTCATGGCCATATTCACCTTGACAAACCTAGTTACATAAAATGTAAGATTAATATTATCATGTAGTTAGGGACACATCACATGTTTCTACTGTTAAGGTTTGGTATTGGTCTAGAGTTTTGGAAAGTTGGAAATAGGATAAACGAGGATCGCAGAGACGGATCCGAAGACCTTATCCTAGGGTGGAGGCTGGTTGTGGATTGGTGGCGATGCAGGTGTACTTGAATTTGGGTTTGTGCGTGGTTGATGCCTCGCTTAAAATGTAAGGACTAGACCCTTGTGCTGAGTAAAGGACACAGTAATCGCCCAACCACAAGCGTTGACTTAGTCAAACTTGACTTCGTCAAACCTGGCTTAATAGCTGCTCAACTTCAATTGAACCTCTGCAACTGAAAAGGGGGAGACAGAGGGTGAGTCCGTATGGGAGGTGGTTAACCATACAACTGTAGGACTGCGATGAGTTGGACGAGATCCGTGGGGTCATCCGAGCTCGTCGAGATTAAACACCTACTGGGCGGAGTCTATACAAAGAATTGAGCAGTGAACATCCTTGTTGTCTTAACTCTGTCGCGGGAGTTAAGGGATCTTGTGGGTAAAGCAGGGCAGCTTTGCAAAGTCATGACAAATGGTATTCGAATACGCCGTGCTTCCGGTAAATGAAGTTGTGTTTAATGGGTGAATCCAGTAATGAGGCATAAGTAGATTTGATAATGATTTGGAAATGCTGAATATTGATAATCAAGTTTGAAAACCCCATTTACATTAATGAAGTACATTTTAAAGGTTTTCAAATGGTTCCAACCAAAACTGCATCCACATAAAATAATAGACTTGTTTCCCCTTTACTTGATATACCATGCATGAAATTATTATTAAGCTCCGTGTGACTTGTTGAGTACAAGTGGTAGTACTCATGCTTGCTAAAAACATAAACAGAAACAATTAATTTTGAGGATGCGAGAGAAGACGAAGAGATGATTCTGTACGAGGTCAATGAAGCGTGTAATTAGGATCGTTCTTCGCTCAGGCGTGCCTGTGGCAGTTTTTGTTGTAATGTAACTAAGGGCAGTTGACCCTACTGTGATACTTGGCTTTCGCCTTTATATTGTAATAAAGTTCACTTTTGCTCTTAAGCTTGTGCTGGCAATGTTATACACTCGTTGGATGTACTCACAGTTGAACAGTCCTGGGCAGCTGCGAGAGTTTCATAATACTTCCGGAAACCGGGGTGTTACATATCTCATTCATGTTAGTAATCATTCGTGATTGTTGCTCTATCAATTCAGATAGTATTTCGATCTGACAAACATATCTCATTGTAGAATGTAGGTTGAAGAGCAAAGGATGCATAATAGTATAATGGAGCTTGTAATTGCACAGCGTATGGATCGATTTAACAATGTATGAGTGGTGCTCAGCTCAAACCCTCCATACGAATTTGCTCTGTGGTCTGAATCAGTTAAAAATGTGACTTTGCTTCCTGCCTTCATGTATCTGAGTTCATACATTTCTTCAATACTTGAATGTGTTCAATGATGTCTAATGTATAGCATGAAGTGCTCAGTGATATGCCTCTATGAACAAATTCCATGTAAATTTGAGATTTGTAATGATTTGTGTGAAATTCAGTGTAGCAATGTGTTTAGTTTTGTCCATGTGTAGCATAAACAATGTCCTTGAAGAAGCAATCTGCGAGCAGGCCCGGCCCTGAGGGGGGGCCGAGCGGGGCGGCCGCACCGGGCCCCCAAAATTCAGGGGGCCCCCAATCCCCCATATACATAGTATATATACTATGTATACTTTGTTATGGTTGATATGGCAATCAATTCATTGAAAAGTAGATTTCAAAAACTCCAAATATTCGGAAGTATATTTGGATTTTTAATGAGTTCAACAACATTGAAGTCATTGGATCGAACTGAATTAAAAGAATGTTGTATAAAATTTGCAGAAACTTTCTCTCTAGATGGTTCATCTGATGTTGAGTTAAATGATCTAATTTCTGAGTTAAGTGTTATGCAATTGACTTTATCGATAAACCAATGTCGCTATGGAGATCTTTGAGTTTGTCGAGAAGCGGATTGTTATCCTAATATTTCTATTGCTTATCGGATTTTATTTACTATGCTGTGATCGTGGCATCAGCTGAAAGAAGCTTTTCAAAGTTGAAATTGTTGAAGAATCATTTAAGGTCAACAATGTCTCAAGAGAGGTTAAACGGTTTGGCAACTTTATGTATTGAGAAGAAATTATTGGATAAGATTGATATCAATACCATCATCAATGACTTTGCATCTAGAAATGTTAGAAGAAATTTTTAAGGCAATATCTATAAACTCTTTTATATGAATTTTTCTTTAATACGTAACGCATTTTAAGTGTTTGTTGGTAAAATTAGATACATATATATATATGTGTATGTGATTTATATTTAGATATTTATACTAGGCCTCCTATTTGTAGTTTCGCCCTGGACCCCTAAATTCCCAGGACCGGCCCTGTCTGCGAGCATGCAAGTTTTGATTTATCCTTCGTTACCGACCCGTACTGAAATTTACATTTTGGTTACCAAGCATTTTGGTTGTGAATGACACTCAATGAATTAGTTAATAATCAATGGATGATATTTGCTTTCCAATTTCATGTGCATTAATCGGCTAAGAAAAAAATACTGAAATTCTGTAGTTAAGCACATGCGTATTGTCATTTCCTTTTTTGGTAAGAAAATTAAAAACAATCATATTAATACTAAATCAGCAGCTGCTTTTTAGGGAATAAAGCCAAAACGCTACGGCTCCCCAAACAGGGCCTCATGTAAGTTGAAAACAGTCGTAAGGGCTTTTGGGCGCTTCAGCTTATAAGCTGAAGCTCCTAGTAAGCTGGCTTTCTTATTAGAGAAGCTGCTTAAGCTTTGGCTAAATATTGGCCTTAGTCATCACTAATCTAAAGTCTATACCTGTTACTAGTCGACTTTGATCTACGTCTGACATCTGATCCTCCGAAATTGTGGCTTTCCCAAGCCAATATAACAGATAGTGTTCATATTGTTTATACTGAAATTACCCTGAGCTTTTAGAAACATTCGAAGGTGTTTGCCCAAGCTCTGGGATTTCAAGTTTTTATCAATAACGGATTAATCATCCATTTAATTCCACAAAGTATGGATGCATGGAGTTGTTGTACGCCTACAAGAGCGACAGACGCACGAACTAGCAGTATAAATGTATGATGAATCAACAACGTAAATCTGAAGTGTGTACAAGAAAGGGGTCAGGGTGAAATCCAGAATAACCCACAAAAATCCAAACAGAATTGAAGTACCTCATATGATGGCCAGAGTGGAAATACGGTGACCCAAGAACCTGGCCGCCGTCTCCTGTACCTTTGCAAGCAAGAAATGCAGAGGAGGGCGCTTCCAAAGGGCGAAATGCAATACCTGCGCAAGTGCGCAACTTCCCTGAGTACATACATAGTTGCAAGGAAGCCTTTTTTCTACGGACCTTTTCAGCCGTCTTAGTTGCAATGAAGCCTTTTTTTGTACGGACCTTTTCAGCGGTCTTCTGTACTGGTCAACTCTTTTTTCGTCCAATAGAATTATATTTTTTTTTTCTTTGGACCTTTTCAACATGTAAATTATGAAGCACTAGTCATCGTATACGCTAAACTCACGTCAAAAAATTGCAAAATTGTATAGGGGAATTGATTTGCCCAATAGCAAACCGGTAGTATAAAATTAATGTGATAATTAATGGCCTTGGGAGTTTGATTATAGTAGTAATTAGCAATAATTACGGGTCAGATTTAGTTTGAACCTAAGCCACTACATTTAAAAGTTCAATGGCCTAAATTAGCCGTGGATGGCAGGATATAAAATGAACATTACTCTCTTCCTCCTATAATATAAGTTTGTTTTTTCAAAGCATAGTCTGTAATATTTCGAAATTAGTCTTTCCAGAGACTGGTGTATAAATATTGAAAAAAAATAAGTGAAAAGGAGATGTGTGGTTGTTGAAAGGGTTGATTTTTTGGAGCGAGCAGCAAGGGAAGTTGAGATTTTGTTCCGTCTTAGAAAGGGACCGTAGGGAGAGGAACGCCAGTTTCGCCCTAGCTATTCTTTTCCGCCTGCGCCGTCTCCAGCGCGTTGCGTGCGCGTCGCGTCCTTCCCTCACGGTCACGGGCAGCGAGCCTCGCGCCAACCTCTGCGCTCCACCTGCCGGTTTGCCGAGTCGAGCTCGGGGCGTCGTCAGCAGGACAGTCACCTCCAGGAAAAAATTTATCGGTTGTATAAACGAGCTTACGTACCGGGCGCTGCAACTTTGGTGGATGCGAGCGGCAGGGTGGACTCTGTCGCCCGGCATGTGCTAGCGAAGCCAAGCAACGACGCGTTTGCCAAAACGTGGGTGTTGGTGGGAACTCACGGCTGAGGGCTGTGGCCGTTTCAGGAAAGTACGGGAGAAGTCCAGGGAAAAGAAGGGTAACTAGCTCTTGCTTTACATTGCTGCTAGCAGCGGAAGCGCGACGTCATATCACGCTAGCTACCATATAAATCAAAGTAAAAGAGATGATAATTTGTAGGAAAGTTTTTCTAAACAAATCAAGGATATGTGCGTAATTTTGGAAAAATTGAAGGCCTTTTCCGCAAAAAAAAACTGAGGACATGTAAGGACCTGTATATAACTAAACAAGAATCCATACGTAATTTTGAAAAACCGTGGGGTGCTATCCTACAAAAGGATAAGCAATTTCAGTGAAGTGGAGGAGGTTTTCGGGGGGAAAAACGTGACGGGTCTTTTTGCAAGAATTAAGAACAAAAACGTGATTTCACAAAATCCGAAGGGTTTTTTCGCAAAAGCGCTGACGTGGAGGGGCTAGCGGGGGCGCTTCTCCCCGGCTTTAATATAGGATGATATGTGATAGTTTGCACAATGGTCAATAGATCAACTAGTTAGGTGCCGCTCGGTTGGATTGAAATAAATTGGTTTATAGCTAAAATTACACTGTAGTGTCTGAAATTACACTATAGCTGATGGTGGATTATTTAACGTAACTAAATTTAAAAAATTAAAAATAGAAAAAACAGATTAGCCTATCATGGACAATGCAAACTAATACGGGAAAAAAGAAACGGCAAAAAAGCTCAAAAAACCAGAAAAAGAAGAAATTTAGGAATGATGGAAAATAAGCCAGAAGCTCAAGCCGAAACGAGCGGAGCCTAATAGTCTTGCTTTGTACTAGTCTATATATGGGTTTTGTACAGTAACTGGATTTTGGCACAGTTTCGCATCATATTTACAAAAATAACTATATGCGCAGCGTATTGACAAAAATGTCATTTATGTTGTCCGGTAGGCGAGCGGCAGCGTGGAGGAGACGACGTGTGGCACCGCCGCCCCGTGAGTAGACGGCATGCGCCTGCCGCTCGCCCACGGAACGGCAGATGATTAAGTTGACTAATTAGCCGACTTAATTACCTGCCTAAACTCATAATTTATAATTTGTTTAAATTTGTAAATATAGCAAATAAGCTCACAAAATTATGACACTTTTTTGTGAAGCTTCCAGAGGCATCGTGGTATGTTGTCTAATTGTTTTGCAATTTTTTGAGCCCATTTGCTACCTCTAAAAATTTTTGGAACGACGTATAATTAACTAGGCGATTAAGTAGTTATACTTCGCTCTAAGAATTTTTAGAGGTAGTAAATGATTGTGAAAAATTACGAAATTTTTTAGGAGCTTCTGTATATAGTGTGCTACGTTGTGTAAGTTTTACGTCATTTTTTACACCACTTTACTACCATTAAAAATTATTTAAGCAGCGCGTAATTAAATGGGTAATTAAGAGCTAATGATCGGGGCTAATGACCTGCCGCCCGGCCACTGTACGGCAGGCCTGATGCCGCCCAGTAGCCGAACGGCAGGTCATTAGGCCCGGCCATTAGTACTTAATCATCCGTTTAATTACGTGCCATTCGGCTGCAGCGCCGTGTGTGATACTTCATAATATCACACCTCGGTTATGACTACGATTACAACTCGTACTCGAGTTCGACTACGATTACAGCTCGGTTACGACTACGATTACAACTCGTACTCAAGTTCAACTATGATACGAACTTGTATTCGACCATGACAAAACTTGTATACGACTTCTAAAACAAGATTACTTCCAAACATAATTATCACAGACGGTTCAAAGTAAAAACTTTCTATGATATTTCATAATATCACAGACGATTTCTATTAAAAACTGTCTCTGATACTTTACAAACGGTTTTAGCCATGACCCGTCTGTGATAGTTCACTTTTATAGACGGTTTTTAGTACTAGCAGCAACACAGATAGTCTCTAAACTAAAACCGTTTGTGATTATATTTAATACAGACGGTTACCCAAAACTTCTGTGATGTGATATCTAGTATTAGATTTTCTGTAATAGTGTGTGTCTTCTCATAAATACAAAGGAATTATAACAATATAGAAAAACAAGCTATGGTATCTGTCTAGGACTGCTCTTCATCGGAACTAATTAATTTGGTAATTAATGCATCTCATTCGCTTCGAGGATGAGAAAATCCTAAAATAATCCTAAAGAAAACCTAGAAATTCAGAAGTCCATTCAGGAAAACAGCTGGACTGGGAATTTTTCTATCACAAGCTGGACTCTTTCTCTAAAGCTGATGAAGTTTGATCTTTCATATGACGGAAAATGAGAAGCACAAGCAACATTTCAAGCACTTGTATCAGTGGTATGCGTTTATAAGTTAGCTGAACATTCTAGCACCAAGGTGTGTTTTAACTTTTTACCATTTCAGTTACCAGGAAAGCAAATGTGATTACTCCATTTGGTTGAAATTTTGATTTTTTTTTTTTCCCTTTTTGCAAGAAAGCTATGTATGGAGTTAACGAAGAAACCTCCCGATGAAGGTGAGCAGTGAGACATGGTCATCGTACTGGTCTGCAGCATGTTTTACCACAGAAGGAGAGCTAGCTGGAACTTGTAATACTTATTTTCGTTAGGAACCAAATATCTTTGCCTACTTAAGATGACTGGTGAAATGTAAAGAGACCATGGAAGAATTTTTGTTTTGCTTGCAGTGGGTCAACTGGTGTGGAAATCTGGGCAGTATTTCTAGCTAAACTTCTTTTGGATTTTACCAATGTATTTCTAGCCACAGTGCACCACGCCACGTGCCTCCACCTCCCATCTCCTCCCAGGGTGCCCCCGACTCATTTCGGTCCTTGGCCGTATTACCTTCTCCATTTTTCAGCATTTTCACTCCTGTTGAATCTCCTCATGGCTCGTTTTTCCACCATTCAAACGTCAAATCGAGCTATTCAAATTTCTAAATTCATCTCAATTCATAATCTACCTCCCAATACCTATTTTATATTTTATGCTTTTAGTTGAATTTATTCATTTTGCACGCAGAGACGGAACTAAAACGAAAGTGACCAAGGTTCACTACTTCACCGTACATATAACACCATATATAATTTCAAGCAACGTTGTACTAAATAATTATGTATTCGATAATTTTCAGCATCAATAAGTCAACATAACCATTGGCAATGTACAATGATAAAGAAGTAGCAATCAGAATGCTTACCAAAATGAAGAAATCCACTAATATTATTGTTTAATTGTAGTAAAGTGCAAGAACTAAGGGTAAAGTCATGGACAAATGATGGTCGACATTGGCAAAATACATCATCTGACCTCAATAACCTATAAAAAATAGAATAAGTTGAATTAAAATTTTCAAGAAAAATAGTAGGACGGTCAAATAAAAATAAATACATTACTTTTTACTATTTACGTTCTTTCAAGTTCATGAAGCGATGAACCACGACATCATTAGTAACTTTCTTCATTTCTTCTTTCTCCACATAGCATATTAGGCTATCGCTCATGAAGTCAGTACCAATGCGATTGCGCAAATAAGTTTTCATAATTTTCATTTCTTCTTTCTCCACATAGCAGATTAGGCTATCACTCTTGAAGTCAGTACCAATACGATTGAGCAAATAAGTTTTCATAATTTTCATGGCTAAAAAGCACCTCTCAACTATAGCAGTGGCAATAGGCAATACTAGTACTAACTTGAAAAATCGATAAACTAAAGGATAGGTAAGATGTTTTCTTGTCTCTACCATTTTTTGAGAAAGCTGATCAATTATCTATATATTGGAGAATCTATCATCTGCTCGCACATTGGCAATGTAGAGGCAAAGATCATGTTAAGGTCCCTCAATTCTCTATAATCAAAATCATTGGTATAAAGTTTAGCTAGAATCACCAAATTCTCCAAGTTAAAATCATGGAATGAGTCTCTTTGACTCAAAGCGACTGACCAAACAAGCAAGTTAGAAGTTGTTTCGTTGAAGCGACTATCAAGTTCTTGAAGTAACCAATCAAGAACATCATTAAAATAATCCACTTCATAATGATACTTGTTGTTAATTCCAGTTATTTGTCTTTTCTTCTTTGAATTAATGTAAGCTTCTTTCATTTCCAACTTGAGAATATCATGTTTCTCACAAAAGGCACACTTCACCTATGAGATTTCCACCCATCTCTTCTAAGCTCATCCAAATGCAACCTAGTTGATTTCACACATTTAATAGCATTTACAATATCTTGATCCTTCCATTGTAGTACTAATGACAAGATATTTGTGATTATTAAGATAGTCAACATGAGATGCAAGTAAAAAACAAAATCAAATGACTAAAAGTACACTAGAAGACCCAATACTTGATCTCTATTTGTTCTGTCCTTGTCATCTTCTTCTACAAATTCTAGCACTTTAACAATTACTGGGAACAACTCAACAAAACTCTTAAGAGTTTCATAATGAGAACTCCAACAAGTATCTCCATGCCTTTGAATATATTACTCTTGATTTATCCCTGTCCTAGTTTGAAGTAGCCCACAACCTATGGTCTTATGCACTTGGTCATGATTGATATCTTGAACCATGTCCCTTCTCTTCGAAGATCCACCCACCACATTCAACAAGAGAGAAATCATACTAAAGAAATTACTAATGCCTTTATGCTTTCTTACAACAGCCACAACAACTAATTGAAGTTGGTGAGCAAAGAATTGGACATAATATGTTGTACTACTTTTTCTCATGATCAATGATTGCAAGCCATTGAACTCACCTCACATATTGCTAACACCATCATATCCTTGGCCTCTAACTTGCTTCAAGCTTATCTTATATTATGCAAATAAAGAATTAATAGAAGACTTAAAGTAGGAAGAAATTGTCTCTTTCACATAAACAAGACCAACAAATCTCTTTCACAATTCCACAATTATCAATATATCGCAAACCACTACTGTTTGTTCTTTGCAAGAGACATCCCTGGACTCATCAATCAGCAAGTAAAACACATCATGTTCAATTTCTTTGAGAATAGAATGCAATATTTCCTTTGCAAAACAATGATCAATCTCATTCTCGATGGGAGGAGACACAATAAGACTATTACCTGCAGCATTTTTACCCACCACCTTCCTACGACTAGATTATTCTCTGTGTACCACTCATAAATTTCCAAGAAGTTTCCTTTATTATAGGATTCCTTTGACTCATCATGGCCTCGAAAAGGCAATTCTTGCTTTAATAACAGTCTAGCAACATCAATTGAGGCCCTTAGTCGAGTAAAATAAGCAATCTTAGCAGCTTCACTTTGTGTATGAATAACAACATCAATTTGTTGTTCTCTTTCAACAAATTATCATGAGTTTTCAGTACTTGGTTGTGGATGCTATTCACTCCACCTACATGCTCTTCTGGTCTGGCTTTTTTGTTCCAATTAGACCAACCATTTGTAACAAATGCATCATACCCAGCTTCCTTCTTATTACGGTCCCTAAACAAAAAGCAACAAAAACAATATGCACTATCTTTAGACTTGCTATACTCAAGCTAACTCCCAAACTCATTAAACCATTTAAGATTAAACCTTCTATTTTTATCTCCAAACTGTGTATATGGAAAATCATAAGTGTGAGGTTGATAATACCCATTATCTAAGTACTTTCCTCTTACCGCATCTTTCTAATTAGGATAGTAATAATCTATTTCTTTCCATTTGTCAGGATCAAACTAAATCTCTTCTTCCAAATTGATATCTTCTGGAGGTGAATTCCTAGCATTAGCAACATTATCCGGTGCTTTCTTTTTCAAAAACTTCTCCATATATTTACTTGCCATTTACCAAGTATTCAAAAATTCAATTAGATATTGTCACGTTCAAAAAATAAAATAGTAAACACACATTTAGAAGGTTACTTACTTGATATTGTAGTCAAATTGTCAAGTCAAATCCAAAACTAGGTGAAATTTGATCGCATGGATCATGATCACTTGCAATTTTTCCTCTGATTTAGCGATTTGCAATGAAGTAGGCCGATATTCTAGAAACTCAAATTGGAACCCTAGTTGTAAGTGTAACTTTACAAGTTAACAAAAAACAAACAATAATCATCACGTTAAAGCCATAAATAACAAATTTAATATCTTTGCCTAAAAACAGAAGAATTTGAAGAAAAGTATCAGTACTAGGAAATCAGGAATCCCAATCCAGGATGGACGGATGACGGCCGCCGGCTTGCAAAGTGATGAGGTCGCTGCGTCGGCTGTTGGGTGTCAATAGGTCTGCAGGTGGCACTGTGGCAGGTCAGCAGCGATTAGGCGCGAGGCGAGTGGTGACAGGCGCATTGTGAACTGGTGACTAGCTAGGGACTCTTGGGAGGGTGATGCTAATGTGATGTGGCCGATGTGTTCGGAATACTAAGCGACTAGCTTTTTACCGTCCATGGATTGGATTAGCGCTAGCGCCTGGTGCCTGCGGCCCATGCGACGATGCCAACTACCAAGGTAAAGCGTGTGCCATGTACCGTTGCTGCACTCAGTAGTCAGTAAACACTAGGGCTGTTTTGGTGGGCCTGATGTCATGACGTGGGTTGCTGCATGTCTTAGTTTGGTGGTTGCCTGGCTGGTATGTGCATGTGGCGTTTTTGTTTGTTTGGTGGGCTGGTGCTGGGTGCACTGTTTTTTGGGTTAGAGGTACACATATGGTGCATATGACCTGATTAGTACTGAAAAAAATTTTGGACCTGATGTCCTGTGACACCAGGTGGGCCTCTTGGGCTCTGCCCCTGTTTGCATGTAGAGTCTAGCGTAGTTGAAGAATACCTCGACCAGCAGGGAAAAGCACCAGTTATTGTCAATGAAGGCAAGTCTTCCTTGATCACGTTGATCCTATGTTTTGCAAATTTATTTCTTGTATGTTTTAAAACTATTATGCATGGCTAATTACATAAAATGATAACTCAATTATTAGGAGTTAGTTAAATCCTACTTGAAATGGCTCTCTTTGATATTTGAAATCTATGTAATTTTTCACCCTAGTATAGATTACTATTGACAATGAGTATATTATTGTGATTAGTTTAGAACAATAGATTTGCTTAGACAAGTTAGTTGGTCAATACTATTCCTTGGGTGGGAAATTAAATACAAATATTTTTAAAGATCATTTTATCAAATGTTTGGCATTAGGTATTGTTGTTTGTTTATAAAATAAAATACTGAAAATTGATTGGTATGGATAGAACACGAGATCTTGTATTATGAAAGCCAGAAGCCAAAACCGTTTCAAACAGCACCAAAGAATCTAGTCTTGTAATTGGCCATCATCCTTGCTAACCTAGAAGAGCAAGATTGAGGTGGTGTTCAAATCAACTTCAGCTTCCAAATATTGCTTGGAGAAGTTGAAAGCCAATTTGAACACCTCGGCTTTTGGAGCGGTTTCTCCAAGCCGCTTTTAAAAGCTGTTGGTCGGCCTCTGTCACCTCCTCTGCATCCATGTCTTCCAAATACAACAACAATAAAGCCTTTTGTCCCAAATAAACTAGAGCAGGTTAGGAATGAAACTTCTTCAAGGCCAAAGAGATGAGAGCCTTGAAGACCTACAATGCTAAAATCCTAAGCCGTACAACATGCCAACTGAGCCGAGAGCCTAAAACACTACCCCTAAACTTTCTTATGGTTCCCGTATGTGGATCGCTAACTTCCATGCGCTCCTATCCAAGTTAATTCTTTAGATACATTCCAATCCCTCAAGTCTCTTTTAACTGCTTTCTCCCAGTCAGTCTTGGTTGATCTCTGCCTCTTCTTACATTTTCAGTACGTCTTAAAATTTCACTATGTACCGGTGCCTCAGGAGGCCTCCATTGAAGATGTCCAAACCATCTCAAGCGATGTTGAACAAGCTTTTATTTAAGTAGTGCTACTCCCTATCATGTATATCATCATTGTGGATGTGATCCTATCTTGTGTGACCATAAATCCACAGCAGCATCCTCATCTCTACTACACTCATCTTCTAATCGCTATCCTATAGAATTTACCTTTAACTTTTGAGAGACTTTTTTGTTACACATGATACCAGATGCTTGGCACCATTTCATTCACGCTGCTCTTATCATGTGGCTCACATATTCATCAATCTCACTGCCACACTATAACATTGATCCCAAATAACAAAATGTGTCCTTCCTAGGCACTATCTGTTCGTCCAGCCTAACATCTCCATCATCTGCCCTAACACCGCTGAAATCACACCTCACATACTTAGTTTTAGTCCTATTAAGTCTAAACCCCTTCAATTCTAAGGTTTTCCTCCACAGCTCCAGATTCCTATCAATACATATTCTACTCTCGTCAGCTAGCACCACATCATTAGTGAAAAACATACACCAAGCGATATCTTCTTGTGTGTCCCACGTGACCTCGTCCATTACTAGGGCAAAAATATATGGGCTCAACGCTGACCTTTAGTGTAGCCCTATCTTAATAGAAAAGTTATTAGTAACAATACCAAATGTTCTAATATTAGTTACAACATCTTCGTACATGTCCTTAATTAGGATAATATATATTGTTGGGACTTTTTCTTTTAAAGCGCCCACTACATGACCTTCCTTAGCACTTTATCATAGGTTTTCTTCAAGTCAATAAACACCATATGAAAGTCATTCTTTTGTTCTCTATACCTCTCCATCAACTGACGTAGCAAGAAAATCGCCTCCGTTGTCAACCTCCTAGGCATAAAACCAAATTGGTTTATCGTCACACTAGTCACTTTTCTTAAAATGGTGCTTAATCACTCACTTCCAAAGCTTCATTGTGTGGCTCATAAGCTTAATTCCTCTATAATTAGTATAGCTTTGAATATATCTTTCATTTTTGAAAATTGGTACTAATGTGCTCTTCAGCCACTCATTTGGCATCTTGTTCAACCTAAAAATGCTATCGAATAAATTAGTTAACCAAACAATCGCTACTTCTCCTAAGCATTTCCACACCTCGATAGGGATATCATTAGGCCCCAACGCCTTACCCACTTTCATTCTTTTTAAGGCATCCCTTACATCTGATTCCTGGATTCTTCGAATAAACCGCCTATCTGTGTCAAAAGTATCATCCAGTTCAATCATACTATCGCCATTGTCATAATTGAACAGCTTGTCGAAGTAATCTCTTCACATATCTTTAATCTCCTCGTCTTTCACCAAATGTCTATTAGTGTCATCTTTGATACATTTAACTTGGTTGAAATCTCTCGTCTTTATTTCTCGAAGTTCAGTCATCTTGTAGATATCTTTCTTACCCTCCTTTATCTTAGCTTCTGATAAATTTCTTCATATGCTTTGTCTTGTGTCTCACTCACCGCTTTCTTCACATTCTTTTTGCTGTTTTCTATTTCTGAATGTTATAATCGCTCCTATAAAAAAGCATGTGCTTATAGCATATCTTTTTCTCCTCGATAGTCTTTTGCACTTGCTTATTCCACCACTACGTGGTTTTAGATTCGCTTCTTGTCTCTCAAACCACTGCAAGCACCTCTGTATCCGCTGTCTTGTTCTACAGTGTAAAAGTCGCGCCACCATCTTGTTCATCTCCAGTGTGCGTCCCGTCGTCGTCGTCTTCATCTGCGGTGTAATGTGGCTGCCATCCTCTCCTCCACGCCGGCGTCAACACCATCTTCCTCTGCTACGGTGTATATACTGTTGGGCATTGTACATTAAGTGTACTATATATGCATCTGTTCATTGTACATGAGTATGTTGCGTATGTGTGTAGTATTCTGTCTGAAATAAAATTGTTGTACAAATGACAACACCGTGTAGGGCAGTATGAGTATACTCTTGTTGTACAGTACTGTACAATGTGCTGTACTGTACATGTAACATTAGTACTTGTACTTTTGTACAGTATATGAGTACGGAGAATGGGGTACATGGTTCAAATTTCAGGTGGTGATCGGTTCGGCTGAAAGCCTCATGGCTTATGGCTGAAAACACTGTAGCTGGCTGAAAAAAGCACTATAGCTGACAGAGGCTTATTTACCATAATTAAATTTAAAAATTTAAAAATAGAAAAACATATTAGCCCATCACGTATAATGTAAACAAATACGAGGAAAAAGAACCGTAAAAAACTCAAAAAAAGTCAAAAGTTCAAAAAAAGACGAAATTTATGAATAGTGCAAAAATAAGCTGAAGCCATATTGATCAGGGCCGCAAACATCTCGGGAGGTAAGTTGATTGGATCAAGTCTGACGGGACTGATTTTTTAGTTGATGGGACACTTGATTTTTGATTTTCACTTATTTTGGCTTAAGCTTCTAACTTATTTTTTAATATTTCTAAGTTTCATCTTTTTTTAGCTTTTTAGTTTTTGAGCTTTTTTTACCCGTTCTTTTTTCATGTATTCATTTGTATTGTCCTTGATGAGCTAACCTATTTTTTCATTTAAAAATTTTTAAATTTAGTTACACCAAATAAGTTACCATCAGTTACAGTGTATTTTCAACCAACTACAGTATAATTTCTGCCATACGCCAGCTTATTTCAGTCGAACCAAATAACACCTAATTACCTTGGCACAATTCTCTAGAGAGTAATGGATGGTAGGGACAGTAGGTGCAAATGAACATGTGTTCAGATCCGCATTTCCGAAAACCTCAATCAATTGAAAATATTTTGTATGCAATTTAGAATTGCTTAGAATTTCATGTAATCTGCGGAAGAGGTAATTGGAAACACCGATTAATCGAAGCTAATTCTGATTCCGATATGATCGGGGTTGGAATTTAGTTCAAGGATCGACTCTAATTTCTGGGAACCAAACCGAGTCCTATTGAATTCCAATCGGATATGCTATTCAGAACCGTAGCAAGTGCAGGAGGTACTGGTCAAATCTATTGCTGTGAATTACATTAGTAATTACATACACCATTTTCACTACCCCCCCCCCCCCAACCCCTCCCAAAACCATGCTCACACAAACACCGTAAGCACGCATGCATCAGAGCGCTGTCCACAAGAAGGGTACATACAAACTGGGAAAAACCGTCACCAAGATGGCTTCAGTTGCTCACGATGGCAGGTTGTGTATAACCTCAAGCATGCATACGTCCCTAAATGACAGCTCACGATGGCAGGTTGTGTATAACCTCAAGCATGCATACGTCCCTAAATGACAATGCTGCAAGAATCTGACATCCGCCTATATAATTTGCCACAACAGTACCCGTCTTATAGCATTATATTCTCCTTTTGTACAGAACCACAACTTTAGCTGGTCATTTCTATGATAGTGCTGCTAATCCGATGTGATCATCTTCTTCAGCACTCAGCCCATGGTGCGTGGCAGAGCTCCGGTTTCGAGCTGGATGTCAAAGAAAGCAATGTTTGTTAGTGCACAGCAGAATAATCTAATTCCAAATCAGCTCTGATTATTTGATAACCTAGCATGGCATCACAAGTTCTCAATCTACATGGAATAAAGAAACAGGCTAGTCACAAAATTATCAAAAGGTACAAAGAAAAGCTTAAGACTTTCCATTTAGTTAACAGCAAAGTAACCTTTTTGAGTGGTGAATAACAGATACAACTCTAATAGAAGTTATAGGAAGTAAATCTAGTTGATGGAAGAATGCAAGCGGGTTCAAGTACAATGATCTCCATTTTGGACAATTAAACCCCATTTTGAGTAACAACAAACTATGAAACAAATGTGGCTACAAGGAAAAAAGGATAGCATTTTTTCCACATTGTATACTGATGGAATGTGACTCATGCATCCATTATGCAATAATGAAATGAAAATAAAAGAAATGCGAGTCAGTTTGCTCACTGGTGACATTGGTAATAACATTAGTGGTCTTTTGAGCAACCAGAGCTCTCAATTTGTTCCCTGTAGCTAGCAGAAGTAAGCTTCGCATATGTAGCTTTTGCTCTTTTGGACTAGCAGTTTTACTCAAAGACTCATCAAAGGCTAGTAAATCATCCTGCTTCATGTGTGGGAGGGACAGAAGAACCTACAAGCAAAAGCACTTTCTGTTAGTCTCAATGCTCAAAACTGACAAGGTTAAACCGTATGGATACCCACACATAAAAGAACTCTTAAGATGTTAAACCGTATGGATACCCACACATAAAAAGAACTCTCTTAAGATGTCCTACTATTAAAAAGAGCAATCAATTATCAACCGAGTCATTGGTATGCCAATACATAAAGCACCAGAACATGCCAAGTTAAGCATTTGTTCTCTTGAACTATACTTCGAGTCCCTTAAATCGTTTCCGTATTATCAACTTTTAATAAGGTTTAAACAGTAAATATCCCTAAAACGCAATTGAGCAGATATCCAACAAACCACTTTAATATATAAATTTATATCGTTATTGCATAATGTATTAATGATGTCGAAATAAACTTTAGAACTAAATAGAGAAAAATAAATTGAAATAAACTCTGAAGTTAAAATGATTATGATGATAAGGGGGTGTTGATGTGTATACTACAAGTGATCAAGGGGAAGAGAGTGATGTTCGGTATGTGCCACAAATGTGGTTGTGAACCAAATACAGCCATACAGGTCACATAAACTAGCCAAACTTGAGTGTGGCAAATTAAGGAAACAAACCAAAATAAATCTTAAATCCAAAGCATAGATGATCAACATAGAAAATTTTGTATACTTCTAAGGTCTCAACAACAAAAATCAGCATTCATATAAAAAAATCCTGCAAAACCTAGGCAATGATATAAAAAATCTAACTCAGTACATATAATTCAACATATTAATATCCATACAAGAAGGAATTGTCATACTCAAAAGTGAAAAGACCATAATAACAGTTATATGGTACACAACATTGGACATGTTCATTTCTATGCAAGCCATTGCAGCTATGTGGTATAGTTATTTATACTATAAGCAATTAGCTATAGAACTCAAAATTGTAATAGTGCATTATTTCTTATTAGCATAGGTATAGCTTTTAAGGTCTAAAAAGTAACAGCAGAAATACTGCAGAGATAGAGCCAGTTATCTAAAATCATGATATTAAATTACATCTTTTCATACAGTAATTAATCTGACTCAATTATATATCTCGGAAAACTACCTGTCTAGGTGCAGGATCTCTATCTGACAGATAGACATATATTTCTCGACAAAGTCCAACAAGTTCTGCACTCATAATTGAATTTAACTCAACAGATAAGCCCTGTATTATAGAAGAAAATAGATCTTTTGCAACAAACTGCCTCAACTCAGCCTGGTTTGTTGCAACAGCAAGGTGAATCAATGCAGCACAGAAGGGAATAACTTTAGTCACTGCTTCACTATCTGTCCAACTGAACACTTCAACAGTTATCCTCAATGCAGGAAGGGCAGTGCTGACATGAAGCATAAGAAATCTGCAAAGGATAACAAATCAGTCTTTGTTGAGGTGCTATTCAATGAAATTAAATAAATAAGAGGTAAACGCACACAAGTGGCTAGAAATTTTTGTATTACCCAGTGACAGAGCTGGAAGCAAAGAACTCCAGATCCTTAAGAGAAGAATTAATCCGGTTGGCAGGTCCAAGTTGTTCCATGGATGGAAGTCCACTGTTCAACCCTGGTGATGCTAAAACCCAAAGAACAGAACATACTTCGCGAGTCAAGTCTCGAAGCAACTTCTCTTCCATTACCTCTACCTTCAGTTCTGACCCAGAAAGGTTACCAAAGTTGTCTGGAACCTTAGCCCGGCCCTCACTAAGAAGACTGGACCATGAATAATTAAGAGCTTGCTGACAGTGGACAAATAATGGCTGCAAAAGGTTCATCATCCACATCTGCCATAGTTCAGCAGGGCAATATTTAACCAAAGGAATAATAACAAGGTGGATAAGTTGGCGCAAATGCCGAAATTCCATAACTTGCACATTCTCCATAAGAGCCAGGGTGACAGAGGAACCCTCTATGCAACGGAAAAATGCTTCCCCAAGACTAGCTGCTAATCCTATAACATTGTACCTGCAGTATGGTATGCTCAGATGGGTCAAAGACAGATTACACGAGAAATGGCTCTTATGGTTCATGAAGCGCAAGATGCAAATTTTCTGGCTACTCAAAAGTGTAGGTTGATTATTCTTACATTATCAAGGATTATCAGAATATCAAATTGATGATGGGGTTCAAACATTTACATGGCATGAATAGTAGGGCAACAAATCCCATTCTAACAGATACCCACCCATTTTGCTGCTACTGTTGTTACCAGGGTTCGGCTTACCAGCGGTTACCGGCCGGTAACCGGTTCTCCCGGCTGGGTCCGGTAGATAAAATACCGGCCGGATTTTGAAATTTGAAAATTTGAATTTGTAGATGCACTGTAGGCTTCCAGGGGGCATTGGATACTTAATGATATGTTAGGGAGCATGTAGGGTCCATGGGCATGGGAAAGGGGAGCTTTTCTGCATGTGGGGGAGAACCGGTTATAGTTGATGTAAATGATACGGCAAAGTATTAACTGCTGAAGCTCTACATTTACTTTGTATTCATTTCCTTAGGTTCCATTTGCTAATGCCGCAACCATTTGGTTTCACATGCATGGTCACTTAGCAATGCATGTATAAGAACAAATAGAACATTGTCGACCATCTCCATAAGCTTTGTGAAGCATAATTACTACGACAGGGTTCACTATTCCAGTGGGAACCTAAGGAAATACATAATTAGACAGTTTGTTAAAAAAAGTTCATTTTCCCTCACCACATCGCATCGTGGATTTTATTATTCAACACACAACTAGGATTATACCTACTTCTGCTTATTGGGCTCATAAATCTATCATTCGTTATCTGTAGTCCCTAGTCATCATGGTCATGATAACTGTTAGATGTGTATTACATACCTATATATTTACCCCATTGTATAAGGGGTTTCCTGCATATATGCCCTGTACATGTATATATATATTGGCCCTTTGGCTACATGATGAATACAAGTGCTATTCAACATGGTATCAGAGCAAGCTTCGTCATACCTAGGGTTTTATCATACCTAGGGTTTTGCCTAGTTTCATCATATCCACTGTCGCTTGTCGCTATCACCTATCACGGGGTCGTCGCCGATCTCTCGTGTGCTGTCGCTCAGGAGTTTCTCTTCACGCCGCCGCTCGGGATCTCGTCATCGCGTCCTCTCCCCCGCGCCAAATCTGGCCGCGGTGAAGATCGGGACGCCGCGGTCGCCGACCTCTCTGACCGCCGTTGATTCGCCCCCGGCCGTCGCAGCCGGCGCCGCGGTTCGCGATCTTCACCACTCGAGGTCGCCGCTCGCCTCCACCCGAGGCCGCCGCCGCGTTGCCGCCCGCCGCCGTTGTAGCGGTCGGGCTCCTCTTGGTCGCCGCCCGCCGCGTTATAGCCGCCCACTGCCGCTGCCGCAGCCTCGCTTGCATTGCCGCCCCCCGCCGCCGCCGACTCCACCGTCGGTGCCGATTCGCCATTGCCAAAACCTCCGCCCGAGATCGCATTTTGTTTTGGCACAGGGGTGACCGAGTCGGTCGGTTTGTAAACCGACCGGGGGAAAAAAGCAAAAGAAAAAAAAGAAAAAAAAGAAAAAAAAAAGAAGCAAAAATAATGTCTTCTTCTGCAGGCACCGTTTCTGTTCCTCGTTGCTCAGTGATCTTCGATGGTCTCAATTATCGGGACTGGTTTCAGCACATGCGCATCCACATGCGTGGTCAGCGCCTTTGGGAGTTTCTTACGGGCGAGTTACCTTGCCCGTCTCGTCCTACTCCACCTGTTGAGCCTGTACTCCCGAATGATGCTTCCGAAGACACTCGTACAAAGGCTTCTGAGGCTTTTGAGGATGTCATGGAGACTTTTTAGACTCAGTATGCTGTTTACATGACATGGATTGATGGAGATGCTCGTGCCTCTGCTATTTTGGTTGCTAGCATGGAGGTGCATCTCACTGGTGATGTTGTTGGACTGACTTCTGCACATGCGATGTGGACGCATCTTGGAGCCGCTCGAGCCATCCGGTGATTCCTTATACCTTCTTTGTTGTGCGACAGAGCGATCATTGCAGCAGGAGATGCCACCGTGGATGAGTTCTATGCTCGGTTATGCGCGATATGACGTCGGATCGACTCTTTGGGGCGAATGTTTGCTGCACTGTCGGTGTTGTCGCGTCGCAGATCTCACATGGAGCCGCGCATCTATGACTTTTTGACACGCCTCGGCCCGAGTTTGAGCGGACTCGTGCTCGCTTGCCGGCTCGTCATCCTCGTGTGACTTTGTTGGAGGCCCTGCGGTACTGCGACCGAGGAGATTCGACTTCGTGGAGCGGGTCTGCTATCATCATCGTCGTCACTTCCTTCAGTTTTGGTGGCTTCTCCGGCTTCCACACCCGCTGTGCCTTTGGTTACTCCTTCCACAGTTGTGCCTCCACCAGTGACAGCTGCTGTTGGTAAGGGTCTTCACTGCACCTATTGCAACAAGGATGGACATGTGGAACAGTTTTGCTACAAGAAGAAGGATCTTCGTCGTGGTGCTCGTCTTCCGAAGGGCACTGGTGGTTACTCCTCTCAGCAGAGTTCTGGTACTCCTGACACTCAGCAACTTCTCACATTGCTAGGCCGCATGGTTGCTTCTACATCGTCTGGTTCTGCTGCTCAGTCTTCTGGTGAGACCACCTACTTCTCCTTCCTCAGGTACATCACCTTGGATTCTTGATTCTGGTGCTTCTTTTCATATGACATCTGATTCCGCCTGTCTTACTTCCATTAGTCCTTTAGTTGCTCCTATCACTGTCCACACAGCCGATGGTACCTCTCTTTCTGTCACAAGACGAGGCACTCTTTCAAATTCCTATTTCCATGTCCCTGCTGTTTCTCATGTTCCAAAACTAACCATGCAGCTCATATCTGCTGGCCAGCTCACTGATCATGGTTGTCGTGTTATTTTCGATTCTAATTCTTGTTGTGTTCAGGATCGTCGCACGGGGGCTCTGGTTGGTACTGGCCCTCACCGCCGTGACTCCCAACGGCTCTGAGAGCTTGACTGGCTTCGCCTTCCTTCCACTGCCCCAGTCAGTCTTCTCGCTTCCACCACTGCTCCTACAGTTGCTGCAGCCTCCACCGCATCGTTTGCTCAGTGGCATCATCGTTTAAGACATCTTTGTGGTTCCCGTATGTCTTCTTTACTTCGTCGAGGTCTTTTAGGGTCTGTCTGGTGATGCTTCTCTAAATTGTCAGGGTTGTAAGCTTGGAAAACAGCTCCATCTCCCTTATTCTTCTAGTGAGTCAGTGTCTCAGCGTCCTTTTGATCTTGTTCATTCGGATGTATGGGGACCAGCTCCTTTTGTTTCGAAAGGAGGTCATCGATATTATATCATTTTTATTGATGATTTTTCTCGACATACATGGATTTACTTTATGTCATCTCGTAGTGAGGTTCTATCTATCTACAAAACCTTTGCCACCATGATTCGCACTCAGTTTGACTCTCCTATTCGTGTTTTTCGCGCCGATTCAGCTGGAGAGTACTTGTCGAGTCCTTCGTGGTTTTCTTCTTTGAGCGAGGCACTCTCTCGGTTTTCTTGTCCAGTGCCCATGCTCGAGAATGGTGTGGTTGAACGCAAGCATCGTCATCTTCTTGAGACATTTCGTGCTCTCATGATTGCTTCGTTGTTCCACCACATTTTCGGCCGAGGTCGTTTCTCCGCCACTTTCTTGATTAACATTCACCCTCCTCTCGCTCTGCAGGTGAGATTCCAGCTTGAGCGTCTTTGTGGCGGACTCGATTATTCCGACTTCGCCTCTTTGGGTGCATGTGCTATGTTCTTCTTGCACTCGTGAGCGCACCAAACCGATCGCTCGATCGATTGAGTGTGTTTTCACGGCTACTGATCACGAGCACAAGGGTATCGTTGTTGGGATCCTGTTGGCCGACGGATGCGAATTTCTCGGGATGTTACTTTTGATGAGTCTCGTCCTTTCTATCCTCGTCCGTCTCCTTCCTCCACTTCAGCCTCTGTCGTTGAGCCGCTTTCCTTTCTGACTTTTCATTCCAGTCCTATAGTCACCACTCCACCACAACCTTTGGTCTCTCCGGTACCTCCTTCTCAGTCAGCACCTTCTTCCCCACCAGCATCCTATCCCGAGGATGCTCCTGATCTTGTTCCTTCCTATCCTCTCTACTATACTCGTCGCCCGTGAGTTGAGGTTTCTTCTGATATGCCCTCTCCTTCTGACGGGTCATCTCCTTCGGCCACTCCCCGTTACAGCCTTCGCGATCGCCAGTCTATTCGGCCTCCTGAGCGCTTTGGTTTTGCTGCCGCTGCTCTTGCCGAACCGACTTCTTATCGTGATGTTGTTGTTCATCGAGTGGCAGCATGCGATGGCGGAGAGATCGCCGCCTTGAGCGTCTTGCACGTGGGATATTGTTCCTCTTCCTGCGTGTTACTCCTATCACGTGCAAGTGGGTCTATAAGGTTAATACTCGCTCGATGGTTCTCTTGAGCGTTACAAGGCTCGCCTTGTAGCGCGTGGTTTCCAGCAGAGCATGGCCGTGACTATGATGAGACTTTTGCTCCGCCGCTCACATGACCACCTTCGCACTCTTCTTGTTGTGGCCTCTGCTCGTGATGGTCTATCTCTCAGTTGGATGTCAAAAATGCTTTTCTTAATGGGGAGTTGCATGAGGAGGTCTACAAGCAGCCACCCCCTGGGTATTCTGTTCCTGAGGGTATGGTTTGTCGTCTTCGCCGATCTCTCTATGGCCTCAAGCAAGCTCCTCGTGCTGGTTTGATCGTTTCTCCTCTGTTGTCACCGCACTGGTTTTTGGCGAGTGCTCATGATCCTGCTTCTTTTTATCCACACTTCATCTCATGGTGGACGCTTCTCCTTTTGTATGTTGATGATATGATCATTACTGGAGATGATCCTCAGTATATCACTTTTATCAAGGAGCGGCTCCATGAGCAGTTTCTTATGTCTGATCTCGGTCCTCTTCGCTACTTTCTTGGGATTGAGGTTATTTCTACTCCTGAGGGTTTCTATCTGTCCCAAGAAAAGTATATCCAAGATCTTCTTGATCGTGCCTCTCTTACTGATCAGCGGACAGCTGAGACTCCCATAGAGCTTAATATTCATCTTCGTCCCATGGATGGTGAGCCTCTTGTTGATCCTACTCGCTATCGTCATCTTGTTGGGAGCCTTGTTTATCTTAATGTCACTCGTCCTGACATTTCGTACCCTGTGCATATCTTGAGTCAGTTTGTTTCTGCTCCCACTCAGCTCCACTATAGTCATCTTCTTCGTGTTCTACGATATCTTCGTGGAACTATCTCTCGTCGCCTCTTTTTCCCTCGCTCCAGTTCTTTACAGCTCCAGGCATATTCTGATGCCACCTGGGCTAGTGATCCCTCTGATCGCCGGTCTCTCTCTGCTTATTGTGTTTTTCTTGGTGGTTCACTCATTGCTTGGAAGACTAAGAAGCAGACAACGCTTCTCGTTAGTCTTGAGGTGAGTTGCAAGCTATAGCTTTGTTGGATCACGAGGTTACTTGGCTACTGGTGGTTACTTGAGGATTTTGGTGTTTCGTTTCTACACCTACTCCTCTTTGTCCGACAAAGACAAAGTGCTATTAGCATTGCTAAAGATCCAATGAAGCATGAGCTTACAAAGCATATTGGTGTTGATGCTTCCTACATGCGGACACAGGTGCAGGACCAGATTGTTGCTCTTCAGTATGTGCCTTCCGAGTTTCAGTTGGCAGACTTTTTCACAAAGGCACAAACCAGGGCTCAGCACAGTTTTCATCTCTCCAAACTTCATGTTGTTGATCCACCATAAGTTTGAGGGGGGTGTTAGATGTGTATTACATACCTGTATATTTACCCCATTGTATAAAGGGTTTCCTGCATATATGCCAACTGTACATGTATATATATATTGGCCTTTTGGCCACATAATGAATACAAGTGCTATTCAACAATAACTACTACTACTTACCTGTTCTTATTTTCAATCTCAGCCCTAGTGATATATCATACATCTTTAGACTTTTGGATTGGTCCAATGCAAAGTTCAACTTGAGCAATAAAGATTCCCTAGCTTCATTAGAGTCATGAAGTTGTTTTTCTAGCATGTATAGCCTTCCTTGCATTCGCTTAATTATATCTAATGCCCCTTTTAGTCCTTCAATGTTGGATCAGCTTGTGGGGCAAAATGTCAACCCATAACTTTCAATTTAGGGCGTCAAAAGTGGAGCTCCAACTTATATACTGAGTTTGCTATGATAGTTCAACTTTAATTGGTCTTCTTTGGGTTGAGAAATTGGATCCAAATATCTAGCCAAACTTTAATTGGTCTTCCACCGGTTTTTTCCAGTTTTCTCACCAGCTTTTTCCAGAATCGATTCTGGCCTCTTACCGCCCGCCAAAAATTTCATTTGCCAAATTTCATCCGGTTTGATTCGGATTTCCGGTAACCGCCGGTTACGATACGCTCACCGTCGGATTTGCCCTGTACGGTTTTTCGATCCTTGGTTGTTACACAACCAATCCTGACAAAATTGCATTGTCCACTTCTTCTTCTTTTTTTGCCTAAAGTATTCATTCCAGTCTATAAAAATGGCAGTACAAACCCAAAAAAACACACGTTGCTTCAGTACTTAACAAATCCAATGGTCTTTCGATACTCAACATAAGAGAATTTTTTTTAAAAAAAAAGCATCTGGTAAATGGTTACTTACCCACTGTCACGTATCCCTCGTAACCAGTTCCTTATGTTATTTTCCTTAGACTCTCCCTCCCTTTGAACATCCAGCAATCCATCAGCAGATGCAACCTGGCCCTTGGTGAGTTTATTTGTCTCTCCCAGAAGGCTGGTTTGTTCGGCAATAGTCATGCTTTTTGCTGCTTTGACTTCTCCTGTCTGAGACTGAGCAAATGGCTCGGCCCAAAGCGCATGTATACATCGCAACAGCTGAAGATCAGGGAAACTTTAGTTAGCTATCAGCTTAGCCAATGCATAGTAACTACAGGAAAAAAAAAAAGGAGGATCCAGAATTATCATAGCTTTCATCCTTGATGTTTTTGTTACTATCTCAATGGGCAATAAAGAAGTGCCAACATACCCTTAGGAGAGGGGGCAGAATCCATGGTAGATGTGAAGACATTGGATGCAGATAACCAGTTACTGCTGTTGTGGTGGGTGCTTGTGGAGCTGCTGTAGGCTTTTTGGTCCCGCTCCTCTTGAGTGCCCTCTCAAAGAATGTAACCGTGTGATAAATTGACCACATAAATTGGCTGTCAGCAAACATGTGTGTCAAACCAGATGGGTCAGACAAATATGCAGTTTGCCATTCCACTTGCGTCCACATTTTGTTAAGAGGTTCGAGTAACCAGGCCAGGACTTCCTGTTGCTGCTGAATCCTATAAATATGGTAAAAGATATAACACTATGATGGAAGCAACATTGACAATACCATAGTCATAGGCATAAATGTGAAAAGGCGTAGCAGCCAAATACCCAGCAGAGGATGCCATAACAAGAAATGCTTCACATAGGTGATTATGCTCAGCACGTAGTAAGCGACCCTCTCCTTGAAGGTAAGCCATGGTGTCAGCAATGTTCTGCATCATTGGCAAAAGCACTTTCAGCAACCAAAAGAGCACAGATGCAATGGACAGCACTCTGGAATTAAAGTAAATACATGATGCATGCCAAATAAATTAGAAACAAGAGTCTCCATGACACATTGCATTTCTTATCTTGTTCACGTACATCTTTTCTACCTTAAGGTAAAAGCTGGTGAAAACAACCACCCAAGTGCATCAACTTATGTATTTCTTATCTTGTTTACATAAATTGTGGCGATAAATCTTTACAAATCCACTTATGCAACTGAAATTCTATAAAATATTATGTAGTTCAGTGGGATAGCAATTGGATACAACCAAGGATTGAAAAACCGGTACCGGGGCGAATCCCGGTCGCCGGGCGGTACCGGTAACCGGCCGGTTACCGCCCGGTAACCGGAAATCCCGGTGTAAAACCGGATGAAATTTAGCAAACGAATTTTTTTGTCGGGGCGGGAGGCGGCCGGTAACCGGCCCGGTTACCGGTTTTACCGGTGAGAAAACCGGAAAAACCGGCCTGCTGCTCGCTGCTGCTATCTGCTGGCTGCTACTCCCTGCTGCTGGCTGATGCTTTCCTGCTGCTCTAGAGACAGAAAAATGCAATGCACATGCAGCCAGCTACCTTTTCTGGCCCCCCCCCCATGCTGAGAACAAAACACTTCACATGCAAATGACAAAAAGAGTACTTCACATGCAAACGAATGGGCTCCACATGTTCCTAACTGCATGCTAAAGCATCCAATGCCCCCTGGAACCATTTCCAACAGCTGCAATTTCAATTTTTTCAAATTTTAATTCCGGCCGGTATTATTCTTCCCGGTCTCAGCCGGAATATCCGGTTACCGGGCCGGTAACCGCCGGTAATCCGAACTCTGGATACAACTAGTGTCATGTGCATGTTATGGCAGGCAGCCAGCAGTAGATGTGCAACCCATGAGGGCCCAGAAGATGGTGCAGCTATGGGAGCAACAGCAGCTGCAACAAGCTAGAGATAGGATAGGATCAAATAACTTATGTCTAGCCGCAGATTACTTAGTTATCAAGTACGGTTAACTAGAGATAGGGTAGGATCTTATCTATTCGGAGTGTTATCCATATTAGTTGGAAAGATTAGATTAAGTTGTCAGGGGCCGGCTCTATATAAGACACGGCATATCATCCCTTTTCGTTTCAATATGACACGGCTCAAGGCATATTATCCCTTTTCATTAAGCAAGAAAATGAATTAGTCTCAAGTCCCTCAAGTTCCTCTAACTATTCTAGTTCTCTCTACCCCCAGCAGGCACCCTCTCCTCTAAAGCATCGTTCTTCTTTCAAATCATCACCGTTAGTCTCTTTCTACAGTGTTTATCCCTGTTGTACTAAGGTACATAACAACTAATAGATTTTGAAGTAGCCTAACCTACATGTATTTACAGGTCTTTACAATGGCCATAAAGTAAATACCACACTATTTGTTAGACCCTGTCGAAAGTTGAAACCAATACAGTCACTTCAACAAGATCATACTACAAAAATTTGAAACAAAATTAATAGTATTTAATTTAACCTTAGTTTGGCACTGGTGATTTATAATTGACAGTTTCCTTTTACTACTTTTGGATATATTAACCACTTGAAAGCATCTTTTCAGAACCATAACAAAACCATACTAGACAAGTAATGGTTCCTGTAACAGCAAAGATTTCACTGTGCTGCACAGCATGGCATTCACAAACTGATCTTTTATCAACAATAATAACTTTGCACTGTAGCAAGACAGCTCAGTAATACCTAACCGAGCCCAAGGCCATCAATAAGAGTACGTACAAGGCAAGCAAGTTTTCCTAATTTTACACTTCAAATATCATGAAAACCCACTTTTCTTTTTTGTAACTACTGGCTTATCCATAAATAGGGAAATAGAAGTCCAAAAAAACACAACTGCACTTACCGAACTTCAAGTAGTCTGCCGTACAATACTTGAACGTAGATTAAAGCAATTTCATGTAAGATCAAATGGCAATCAATTGTGAACAGAGCCTAACCTTCATATGAGGCAGAAGTGCTTTATCAGCAGCTCTTGATATACGAATGAATGATGAGCAAATCTGCAACCTAGCTTGGCGGGAATTATTTGATGGGTCCTGTTGATACAGCATGTAAATAAGAAACATGCTATTGTAACCAAATAATTTAAACACAGCGATTAGTGAACAGCAGAAGGAAAATAAAATTGAACATGGAAAGATTTGTTGAGCACAACACTGCATCAGTATATTCATTTCTGTGACATCACCCACAGAATTGAATTGGGGTGAATGACTTCAAATCCCTGACTCACTGCATCATAACATCAGGGTATTTAATGCATAGGTATTTAACTGCAGCAAAGAAAAATGTACCTGAATTGTGATGGGGAGAGATGTCAATAGTTCAAAAAGCTTATTCACAATGCTGGCAACTGCATCTGGATAATGTCTCAAGAAAGGACCCAAAGAATCCAAATAATGACCATGAATAACTGCAAGGCTCGGTTGTGTCCACTTTAAAGAAAGAAGCTGCTGAAGTAAGCCTGGTTGACAAGCAGAAGAAAGTAAGAGCATTGTAGATCCAACAATAAATCTAACATAAAGTTAAAGATAGGTGAGACCTTCAAAAATCCTGTGAATTTGGAATTTTGTCTCCTGACCAGTCTTCACATAATCAGCTGAGCCATCGAATATGGAACTAACAACTACTTCAAGCCCCACTTGCGCACCTTCCATTGCATCAAGATCCTGGAATAGATATTTAATTCAAGTTACACAAAAAACCTGAATCAGAAGGTAAACTTCGAGCAAAAGTGGCAAGATTAATCATTAACTTGATGTGGTAAATGTATGCAGGTAGGTAACCTGGGGGGATTTTGTTGCTTGATTAGCATCTCCCAAAGCAACTTTTATTCTCTGCACCACGCTTGTTGCAGCAATAATAGGTCTTTGAGAAGCAATAACTCTTATGAGATCCAGCTGCAGTGAGAATTCAGCGTACTTGTTAAGTAGTAAAAGAATTTATACAATACGACACACTTAACAGCATGGCAAACATCTTGCCATCGCCACAAATCACGTCCAAATTGAAAAGTTGCAAGAAAGAACAAGAAAGTAGGCAACTGCATGTTACGTACACAAAGGTAAATGGATACCAATAGCAGGACTTGGCATATCTACTAGACATAACTGATAACAATCATGTTTTTGTTCAGCGAGAATGCCTAATACACAGGCGTCTGCTGGTAAGATTGCAAGCGGACGCCCGTGACCTTCTGCAGCTGC
Source organism: Dendrocalamus sinicus (assembly GCA_036346575.1). NCBI lineage: Eukaryota > Viridiplantae > Streptophyta > Magnoliopsida > Poales > Poaceae > Dendrocalamus > Dendrocalamus sinicus. The sequence goes on from CM070641.1 coordinate 20,865,278, forward strand.
CTCGATGAGCAGCTGCTGCCCCACCGCCCACAGCTGCCGCCACCGCCACCTCGCAACATTCATTTCAAGAATCGAGAACTTTGAACTTTCAATCCATGAGCCCACACTTTCAACTGGGAATAATTTGCACTTCAAAGTCAAACCAAAAAAGTTTCAACTGTGGAAAATTTGCACTTTCAACTCAAACGAATCAACTTTCATTCAGCGAACAAATCAACTTTCAACTGGGCAAATTCAGCTATCAACACAAAAAATCGACTTTTAACTAAAGATTTACGAAACTTTCAACACAAATGTCAGCTTCCAAATGGAGAAATTGGGATTTTTCACCTGGCAATTTCAACCTTTCAATCACCCCAAAAGCATAATGGTTGGCAACAACGGTGTGCTCACGCCACCAAAGCTGAGGGGTACATGGCAACAACGGTGTGCTCGCGCCACCAGAGCTGAGGGGTACGTGGAGGAAGTTGACGATGTCACCAGTGAGGAAGCAAAGGTGGCTCCACGCACAGCTGAGCATGGACTGCATGCCTGCATCTAGGGTTTGGAGAGGAAAAATAGAAGGGGAATGGGGAAGCACTGAAGCAGCAAAGCACAGCCTTGCCGGTGGCAGGGCCACGGAGCAAGAAGGATAATGGGTGGCGGAGAGGAAGAGGACAGCAAGGACGACGAGTGCAAGTGAACTCTCCAAGTAGCAGGCAGTCATGACGTCCCCTCACTTGATCTGGACTGCTGAGATCACAAGGGTGTTGATCATACCCCACATGAGTGCGTAAGCAGGATAGCAATCCCACAGACATCTGACTTTTGGTGATCTCCTTATTTGACATATACATTAACCAACCAAATGTACATGAAGACAATCAAGGACTGGAGCTGCACATGCCAGATGGTGCACGCACGGCTACTTTAGTAAACTTGTTCAGATACAATTCTACTGACATTTGTCACGTGATAAGTCAGATTTGCATGCCAAGATGCCAAAATAAGTGCCTCAGCAGTTTATTTTAATGTGTTCCAAAGATATAAATTAATGGACAAGGCAACCACAGAAAATTGTTGAAGATTAAGCAAGGGGCAAGGGCAATTACAGTTTATAGATGTCAGTTGAAAACAAGACATACCAATTTGGTGCGGTAGTTGCCAAAGTCACTCTTCCCCTCAAGCTCTTCACTCCATAGTTCTAACAGCCCCGAAGATGCACTTGCACTTTTCTTAAGCATTCTTTTGAAAGTAACATCCAAAATTGTACTGTATATTTCATCAGTAATTAATACTGACACCCCTTTCTTCTCCTTTTCAGTTGAACTGCCACCAGTGGATGGAGAATTACCAGCAGCAGGGGTATCGCCAGAAACACATGCAACAGACTTGGCTTTCGATGATTCTCTCAATACCACCTACACAAAGTTTGTGTTAACTTATTCTAAGTTACAAAACAATATGACATGCATTTCAATTATGCAAGAAGAGACCAGGAGTATACCAGCCAAAATAACAAAGATTGGAAATGAAGCGCAATCCTGTAATGTTGGTAATATTCCAGCATCTGTGAGCAACCGAAATAAATTAAATACTAGAATGGTGCAAAGTAAAGGGCCAACTAGCAACATGTGGAAATCGTGGTGTTAGTGAAATTTTAGGCATGCACGAATTTTGATAACATATCCAACTAGTCATTTAGTGACAAGCTAATTAGCACTCAAAAACATAATTAGAAGGTAAGATGCTGCACAGCAGCACTAAGCATGTATTCACGTATAAAAAAAATATGGAGAAGTGTATTTGGAAATGCTCACTTGTTGTAAGAAGTGCAAAGTCCTAGCTCCATCAGCTAGTATGCACTGCATGTTAGAAGAACCTAGAGCAACCATTGTCTCACAAATACACATTGCAAACTCGTATTCACTTTCATCAATAGCACTGGGCTGCATCCTAGACCTGATTAAAAATTCTTGGGAAATGTTCATCAACACCTGGAAAATGTTGCTCATTGCTGCATCATACTCGACAATTGCGACATCCACGGGTCGTTTTCTGCGCTAGGTTGCATTGCACAAGCCAAAAACATATCAGAGAAGGCGCCAATAGAATGAACTTTTAGTTAAAAAATTACATCAGTCTTTCTGTACCTCCGACATATTACTTTAAAGAACTCACAAGCACGGAGGCGAAAATCACTGTAAGAAAGCAAGGACCCACATCTGAAAAATGGAATTGCTAGTGAGATAAACGGGAAACAATGCCATCAAAACTTGGGACAGAAATTCAAGCCAGCAGACCCGTGAATTAAACCATATTTGGCAAGATCTGTCACAGGAGCCCATTCAGCATATGCATTGACAGCATTTAGAACAGCTGTTACTGTCCCTACATGCTGTTCAGTCAACTCCATTTGCTGCTTCGTGTGCTCGCTTAAAGCAGCTACGAAATGTTTCTCAAGTAGCTACAGAATGAGGCATTACAAGATGCATATGTTAGTATGTTGTGACACATGATGAGCCGCTATTTTTGGACAAAGTAAAGGCAAACTTACAGAATATAACAGCGGCAGAATTTGTGACAGTGACTCGGTAAGGCCACGCAACAATGCTCTCCGTCTATCACCTATTGGGAATAAGTAACAATTTAACAGAAGAGAAACAAAGTTTTTCCTATTTCATTTGACGGTTGATACTTCAAATAAATATAGTTTCAAGTAATCAGGACAAAGAAAGAAAAGAATCAAACTTACCTTCTAAATCCTCATTGTGTACGGTGATATCCTCTGGAAGCCACCTTAGAATCATGGCAACTAACTCAGCCTAACAGTTATACAGAAAAGGGTTACAAAATGCAATTTGAACATATTGAGTGGTAGTACAGATCTAACGCGGCAAAGCTGTTGAAAAACATACCTCAATAGGACCATTGTTAGACAAAGAAACAATAGACGGGAGTAAAGTATTCCACAAAGTAACTCCCTCGCTTCTAACTACCTATGAAGATAAGACAATTGCTAAGAAACAGTAATTGAAGTAAAAGATATTGTCACAGTTCACAGGTTTCAACAAAAGTAGAAAAGAATAACCACATAAGGTGATAACCTCTGCTACTAACGCAGCTGTTTGACTCTTCAAAGCCCACTCCTCATGTGGACCAATAACCTCTGATATCAAATTAACTGTCAAATTAGCAAATTCATTCCGTTCCGCAACACTGAGTTGCTCCCATCTCAATCTCACCAAGTGCTGTGAAAATCAACAAGAGAACCATCAGTGATGATCATACTACAATACAAGACAAGGATAGCTACTAATAAAGAAAAATATCTTCCCATCTAGGAAATTGCAATAATCAATGCAACCTGACCATAATCATCATAGGACATCAAGTTTAGATGCCTATGACACTGTCCTCTACGATTCAACCATTGCTGGGGTAATGACTGATGAAGTCAATAAAAAGTTGTAGTTGGCATACTCGCATCATATTTAGGATCTTTTTTACAGTGGATCCTTAAGTTGATTGTACAGATGGATTTAAAAAGGTGATATGCAGCTATGCACACACCTTTTGATTCCCTCATAGTCTCATAGACCATACTGAACCCACCAATACTTACATGATTAAATCTTGGATTTGCTAAACATGCCCATAGTGAGATCTCAAAGTGCTCAAATTCAAACATAAGCCATGCATTCATGTCAAAATTTTTTGGTGCTTACCACAGAAGTCACATACTCTAAAAAACTGAGCCAGAGGTAATACAAATGCATCAGATGGTATTGTTAATTGCATATTATCACATAACAGCTATTTCAAATTTGACCTAACATGTATTTGCTTATTTGCTAAATTGCCTCATCAATCATCTAAAGCAAGACACCGATAGGGACAAGTAGCTAACATCTATAAATACTACCATGTATACAGGAACTTGACATGGATTTGCTCAAATATCCATTCCCCACCTAAAATTCAAGTGTTACTACACACAAGATTACTGACTGAACTAATAGCAGATGGATTACAATATGTCTTCACCTAATTTAAATGCAAAGAGATTCCTTGGATTCCAGAAGGTGCATCAAAACTCAATACTCATAGACAACATGCATGATATCTGCTTTTCCCATACAAGCTCCCAAGCAAAATTCAATCATTACCACATTTCTAAATAGTATCTACTACAGCCATGTAAGCGGCTGACTATGAGTTAGCAGCAGGGCTGCACAACAATACATGTTGAGCGGTCAAATTTAGCAGATGAGCAGTTATGTGGCCTTAGCAGATAAGTGCACATTGAAGCGCATAAGCGGCTGCATATGCAGTGTGAGCAAAGCATGGGATTATGGAACAATAGTACAATACGTGATATATATATGAACTCCTGGTGACTAAAATGCATAAGAGACTGTGTATGCTGTGCAAGCAAAGTCCGGAAATATTGAAGAATACTTGGAACTAAATTGTTGAGTTGAGTGTTTTTCTTTGATTATTTATATTGCAAACATAAATGTTTATGTTCTTAAATCGTAAAACCACTTACAAGGCCACATACCATAAGCGCTACAAGTGAGGTGGCTCCTCACTAACCACTTACCACTTTGTAAAACATTGATCACTCCGTTCTTGCTTCCTTATTTAGTCATTTGTCAATTCTCACTATCAGAACAAAAACACACTCAAAGCAATCCCATTTCTTAATTATTGCACTATACGAACACAAATTCCACCAATTTGGTCATTATCGTACCTCGTGGGCTCATCTGTCAAGGAAATTTTGCATATATGCCAACTGTTGCCAATTATGTAGCACAACCAAATATTTACAATACACTATCGGAAAGCATCAAAAGATAATAAAAGCTACACGAATTTGCATTTACAATTTCCAATACTCCTTCTGTATCTAACAGAAGGATGTATTATGCAAAACTTGTACCCGAAAGAATGGCATTTTACAATTTCAGGACAAATTGTGCTCATCTCTTCCTAACTTGTCTTTGTTCCCATCATATGAGATGATCATTAATCACTTAGACGGAATCAACAACACACGCTGTTCCTCTTAAAACCTACCTCATTAATCACTTGAAACAAACTTACTCGGCTGTGCTAGACAAATTTAGTAGGCATAGAGAAGTAATCTTTATACCATTCCTTACTTCTCACAAGCAAGGCTAAAACATCACTGCTTTAGATAGAGAAAGAGTAGCATTTTAGTATATTTCCATGTTTTTATGGTATCTTTACATTGCATGGTTTCAAGATGGCATGTGCACAATTTCTAACTTTTGCAATGGGCATGCAGTTGTCCCATTAAGGAAAAGTGCATGCTGAGCCGTATACGATTTACCAGAAGCAAAAAAATTTCTGCTCATATGTTTAATTGGGCATGCAGTTGCCTCCATTAATGAAAACTGCATGCTGAGCCAAAAACAATTTACTACAAGCAAAAGAATTTATGGTCATATGTTCAATTGTTCGCATAGCTTTATGCAATTTACTGGTGGTACGATACTACTTGCTAAAGCAATCAGCATAACACCAATCTCTAACAACACAAGACGGGAGATAGGATGCAAGGTTCACCTGCAACATTTTGAACCCATGCAGCCGGATCTCTGAAGCCTGGTCCTTCCGGACCAATAGAAATGATGTGCTCGCCAACGCTCGGATATCTCCGCTCTTGACCTGCAGTTAGAAAGTTTCATAGTCACACAATGGTTGCCCAACTGCATTATATTTGCAGCAAGGAGGCACCACAGGATTTCTCTTATAACAGTGCAAATGTGCATACGCATGATCAGGGAAATGAATTATTTGATCAGAGCATTAGCCATTAGACACTAATTCAAAGCGCAGAGCAGCAACTGTAGTCGCGAATTGGCGATCACAAAAACGCCTGAAAGCTCGGGATTGATAACCACACAGATAATCAACAAGAAATGCGGGCTAGTCGCACGACTGCATTCACATTGCCATCAAACCGTAACAAAAAAAATAGCGCAGAAAATACGGAAAATTCAAAAATCTTAAGAATCCGAGTAACAACACAGCCGAAACACCACCACGCGCTCATCACCGCACCATGCGCGGAAGCAACAAAAAAGCAGACACGGGCGGGGAGACGGGGTGCTAAGGAGGGCGACGGGGGTGGCACGCACCGACTCGAGGTAGGCGAAGGCGGCGGCGCGGGCGTCGGGGGAGGAGCGCCAGTCCATCACGGCGGAGATCGCAGCCGCCGCGGCGGAGGCGGACGCGGCGGGGTCGGCGGCCATCTCCGGACGGTGTATTTCTTCCGGAAGGTTCTGGAACGAGGAGGGCTAGAAGGAGGAGGATGCTAGGGTTTGGGGTGGAGCATTGGTCCGGGCGTTGCTAGGGTTTGGGTGTCGTCGTGGCCGGAGATGGGCTGGATTAATGCTGGATTGCGTGGGTTCAAGGGGGGAAGAAGAGTAGGGGGCAAGGCAAGGCAATGCAAGGGAAGGCTGAAAGCGGAGGAGAAAAGGGGTGGAAGGGGTCGGTGGGTTCCTTCATTTTCCTGTCTTCTTCCTTGTCTTCCACTCTTTCTTCTTTTTTTAACCTGAAAAACAACTGTTCCTTTTCAGGAATTCTTTTGGGAGTTACTCGGTCCCTGGAGCATGGTCTAAAGTAGGATGTTCACTGGATACAAAGCACATGTCCTGTACTGTACCATCGAAGCTCAAAAGATAAAGAGGGAGAGGAAAAAGAACCGGAGAGAGGACTCGTTCTTTCTCTTCTTCATTTTGGAGTGGTTTTTTAGAGCATGGTTTATATTTTTTTGCTTAATTTATTTAATTCTGATTGTTCATAAGAGAGAGTACGAAGAGAAATACTTGTATGTGATTGTAGCCGATATAAATGAATTTGGTATAGTGTCTACTACAATTAATTTGTAGACGCCACCTTGAAAAGACACATTGTTTAAAAGCTAATTATTGTAGCATAAACTAAAAGCCATAGGCGACTTGGTAATTTTGGAGATAGATGAATTCAATATAGTGTCTACTACAATTATTTATAGACCTCGTTCTAAAAATACATATCGTTTGAAAGCTAGTTACTATAATGTAAGCAAAAAAGTCAGACGGCTTGCTAATCTTCTCTCTTTTGTCTTGTCTGGGTGATCTTATTAATTCTTGTATCTGTCAGTGTTGTGTGCATTGTCAGTCTTATTAGCGCATAGATGGTTAGTTTTGTATCATTGGTAACATATTGTTTGTGGCTTCTAATCCACTTGTAGGAAAATAATTATACCTACTGTCTAATTATACCTACTATCTCTAGAGGCTTAGGGTAGCTCCAACAATCCATTTTAGCATCATACTAAGGTGTCGCTCGGTTAGGTTGAAATAAGCTGGTTTATGACTAAAATTACATTGTAGTTGACTAAAATTACACTATAGCTGATAGTGGCTTGTTTGGCGTAACTAAATTTAAAAAAATAAATAGAAAAAACATGTTACCCCATCACGGATAATACAAACAAATACGAAAAAAAGAACCGGCAAAAGCTCAAAAAGGCTAAAAAGCTAGAAAAAGACGAAATTTGAGAATAGTGAAAAATAAGCCATAAGCTCAAGCCGAAATGAGCGCCTAAGCAATTTTGGTTGTCTCATATGTTAGTTTGGAGAGAAGTAGCTAGCGAAAGCTTGCGGGCACTAGGGTTCAAGGTGTGCTTGACGTGAAAACAATGCAGACATGAGAGACTTCGTGAAAAAGAAGTGTGTTGTTTTCATGCACTTAAATGTTACCTCCCATTGAAGATGGCATTACATGAAGAAATGTAACACCTGGCCGGATGAGGCCCAGCCCCGCCCACTTTAATGCCCCATTTAAGAGAGAGACTGGAGGAGGAGGCAAAAGTCGATTTGCTCTCCCCACCCCTGTGCTCTCCCGATTGCCGCTGTCTCCCCTTGCACTTGCTGCTGTCGGTGCCCCCGTCCCTGTCCCCTGTTGCTGGTGTGCCATCGTTGCCAGGCCACTAGCACTGGCGCTGCTGCCCCTCCGGTCATGCCTCGCCGATGCCACCACTTTCCCACGCGCCTGCTGCCGTCGCTCTCTCAACCGCCGCCACTGCTCCTCTAGACGCACCTCGCTGTCCCCCTACTGCCGACGACGCCCATGCGCCGTCGTCGGTAGCCACCAGCACTGTCGTCGCTCCCCCGGGCCGCGTCTTGCCTTGCTCGTCCTCTGCTGCCGCTGTTCCACCCCACGGACGCGCCTCGCCGGCCCCGCCCCGCAGCTCACGGCTGCTCCCGAGCTCCGCTTAGCTGTTCACCGTGCAAGAAGGCAAGGGGAGAGCGGGGAGCTGGCTATGATCTAGTTGATTTACATTTCACAGTCATAAATTTGATTTATAGTCTACAGACATAAAATGTGTTTACAATTTACAGTTACAAATTTGATTTACAGTTCGCAGTTGTAAAATTGATTTACAGTTTACAAACATAGAATTGATTTATAGTTTACAGTCATAGAGTTGATTTATAACTTACAGTTTATGAAATCGATTGAATTGCTAAAGTGATATTACTGATTTACTGTGTGTTTGCTGAGTATCGAGACTCACCCTTACTTTGTCTTTGTTTTTAGGTGAATGATGGCGACATGCATGGAATAGGAATAGTCTTTTTGGCACTGCATATATGAAATAATTTCATAACAGCTTAGCCTTACACTGAGTGTTTATGTTTACTATAGTGTTAAGTCCTTTGTGGCTCGCCGTTTGGTTTACTTTGCTTGCGAGCCGTGGTGGTGGGTCTCAATGGTCATGGAGCTCAGAGTTATGTTTATGTTCCAGTTATGTACAGTATGAAGTTAGTTGGCTTACTGCTAATATAATATATTTGTATGTTAGTTGCTCCCATTTAAGATGATAAGTATGTGGTGGTAGCATCTTGAGCCCTGTAGAGGGTCAGGGTGTTACAAGAAATTAACTTGATCAATTCCTCTTCTATCCCTTCCAGAAAGCCCATGTACATAGATGCAGGAGAGAGATTCTTCTGAAGATGATAGGAAGGATGTTTTGAGTATCCCAAATGCTACAAATCTTGATTGATAGTCTTGTTTTGCCTCCATGTGCACCATGGAGAGAGAGGTAATGGTTCATCGGTGACTGGAATTTTGACGCATGTGCTTCCATAGGTGTTGCCAGAGTTGCATGTTGTGTTGAGCGCACCATCCCTCCTCGCTTTTGTTTGTATTCATTGTTAGAAGAGTAGGTTCTTGTTTTAAAATGATGTATTTATGTATTTTTGAATTATCTCTTCTGAGATGAATCAAACAATTGAGTCCCAAATAGTGGCACAGTGTGACCTGAAATAAGGGGAGGCCAAAAGGCATTGTCAACTAACATTATCTTCCATTCCAAGATAATGAAGTTAGCTAGCTGCCTAATAAGGAACCAAAGTTAGAAGAAATAGCCGAAAAAAAGCTTTTTTATTCCCCTTCCGCTGCTTTACATGGCAACTTTTGTGCATCTTGTTCGTGCTGGGGAACTTCGAGCTATCAAGAGGAAGAAAGCAAAGGAACAATAGTGTGGGAACATTTTTGTTGTATGGTAGGCTACAAAGGGGGAGAAGCAGCTCGATCCAATCCATTGAGCTTCCTTGATCTAAATTGTTGCAAGTTAGGTATTTGAGCATTTGGAAGAAACAAGGGCACATGCTACAGGCCAAAGCTTTGGAAGGAGGCAAAAGCTTTGGATTGTAAAAGGCTAAACCACAAATACGTTTAGAAGTGTGTATTGAATTTTGCATCCAAAGGAATGGCCACAAACCTGTTTGATCTAAAAACCTTCACCGCGTGTTATTGTTTGGGAGCTTGTTTGTTTAAGGAACTCAAGCGAGAAGTTGGAACCTCTAGAGACAGTCCCTCGTTGGATCTAGCTTTGCTTTTGTGATTATCGGAAACTCAAATATATAATAATTTTTTCTATAATTATGAAAGGGAGTGACTACCCTGAGTATAGATGCAATTTATGAGCTTTACACATATTTTATGCACCATCCACTAATTATCATACAAGTCAGAGCGGTGAGGTGTACAAAATTGTAAGAGGTAAAAGTTTAAAAAAAACTTGTAATCGTATGTACATTAGCCACGCATGCTTAGCATGCATAAATAAATTGGATAGCAAACCATATTATTTATGCAAAAATTTTAAAATAATCTCCTGTTCTAAATTTTGCTGCATGACCTCCGTTCCTGGAACAGCTATTGCCGGTGTGCTCGCGTCACCTCCTTCCCTAGCCGTCGGATCGGCTTCGCCAAGCCCAGATTTGGACGCGTATCCATACCCCGCTCCTTCCAGAAAGTGAAATTTATCGATTCGATACGAAGAAAAAGAAAACGGGGACGGCTCCACCCATCCCCTCCGACTCCAGACCTCTCCACTCGCCACCCCTTCCCTGTGTCGCCGGGTCACTGACCAGCCACCGGCTCGCCGGGTGGGCCTCTCGGGCCGTAGCCGTGGCCCGTAGGCATGGATGAGGAGAGGACGGAGGCGTGGTGGCGCCAGCGCGCGTGGGCACTCCTCTCGGGCGTCCGCGCGCGGGCGCCGCTGGTGCAGTGCATCACCAACCTGGTATCCATGGACATCTCCGCCAACGCGCTCCTCGCCGCCGGCGCCTCCCCCGCCATGCTCCACTGCCTCCGCGAGGTCTCCGACTTCACCCCGACCTGCGACGCAGTCTACATAACGTCGGCACGCTCTTCGAGGACTGGCTCCCCTCCATGCGCGCCGCCGCCTCTGCCGGTCGGCCATGGGTTCTTGGTCCCGTCGCCGCCGCTGCCTCAGACTTCCGGATGGAGGTCTGCTCCTCCCTCCTCGCCCTCCGCCCCGCCGTCGTCAGGGGGAACGCATCCAAGATCCTCGCCCTCGCCTCCCGCTCAGTCGCCGCCGCCTCCTCCTTCAAAGTACGGTACATTCTTCTTTCTTCAATTTCCAATCCAAGCAAGGACTAACAAAATCTTAACTACATCAGATGGATCGTTTGTTTGTTTGATTGATTGTGTATTGCAACACGCTGCCAACAGTTAACTGAATGACATGAAATAAAAAAAAAGATATCTACATTCTCCTCACAATCTTAAACCCTGTATAAACCTTTGGTATCAACATCCTTTTCTATTGACTGATTTGATCCACCTGCTCCTGGCCAGAGACGGAACTGGGGGGGCCAGCAGGGGCCACGGCCCCCTATGCCGCAAAAAAATTTTAGACCCCCCCTCAGCGATGACGGCCCAGCCCAACAACGGAAGGAGAAAGGTCACGTACGAAGAGTCGAAGACTCGCCGCTCGCTCCTCGCGTCGCGTGTCGCCGCCAGTTGCAACTCGTGGACTCGTCCACTGATCCACTCGCCGACTCGCGTCGCTTCCAGTTCCCCATCGGCCCATCGGCCATCGCCATTCCGCGATTCGCCCATCGAGAGAAGCGTAGAAGCGTGCGTCGGAGCGCAGAGGAGCAGCGGCGGCCGATCATCGATTCAAAGAGCAAGGATTCAAGGAGCAAGTCTGCATACGCAAACGCAACGTGCAAGCGGTAGTAAAGTTACTAAGTTAGTATAATTTAATGATGTGCTTTCTATTTTTAATTGATAATTTGCAATGATCATCCGTGCAAATTTTTGATTTTGTATCATTGTATGCATATTCAGTAGGAAATAATGCCCCTAAAAGGACAATTGATTCTTTTTCAAGAAGGTAGATAGAGATGGTGATGGACAATTGGAGCAAAATAACTCTCCGGTGGTCGTGAAGAAGCCCCAATCTCGAAGAAGCAGAGGACTGCAGAAGAAGCACCAAGACAACCAGCACCAAAAGTTCAAAGGGTTAATGCTGAAATTGCGATGCCGCGTTTTGATATTTGAACGAGATCCGGCTTACGTCGGCAAATTTGGGAGTATCCGCTAATGAAAGAGATCAAGTTCGCAAAGTATACATTATGCATGGCCCTTATCAATTTCACATGGACACATATCCGCTACGGTCCAGACAAATCATCCACGCAGTTTCAATCTCACCGTTCAACGCTTTTCCTTGGTTAGAATATTCACATAAAAGATGCACCTTTTGTTTTCCTTGCTTTCTATTTTCTAAGAAGCCATCGGAAAGGCGGTCCGATACATTTATAGTGAAAGGATTTAATAATTGGAAAAAGTGAATGATGGTGCTAACTGTTCATTCTTGGTTCACATGGGAAATGATAGTAAATCTGCTCATAATTTTAATATGAAGTGTTATGATAATCAAGAATACAATAGGCCATATTGAGCATGTCTTTGCAGAAACAAACACAGGAAGATATCAAGAAGAATCGGTTGCGTCTTGGGACATCTATTGATGCAGTTCGATACTTAGCTTTTCAAGGGCAATCTTTTCGAGGACGTGATGAATCAGCTACTTCAAAGAACCAAGGTAATTTTCGTGAAATGGTGAAACTTCTAGCTTCATATAACGAAGAGGTCAATGCAGTTGTCCTAGATAATGCTCCACAAAATGCCAAATATACTTCACCAAAAATTCAAAAGGAAATTTTGGATGTTATGGCTACTAAAGTGCAATCGGCAATTCATCGTGAAATTGGTGATTCTAAATTTTGCTTGATTGTTGATGAGTCTAGAGATGAGTCAAAAAGAGAACAAATGACAGTTGTTGTTCGTTTTGTTGACAAAGAGGGTTTCATTCAGGAACGGTTTCTTGATCTTGTCCATGTTCATGATACATCATCAACCACTCTTCACCAAGAATTATGCACTGTCTTATCATATCATAATCTAGATGTGCAAAATATTCGTGGACAAGGATATGATGGTGCTAGTAACATGCGTGGAGAGTGGAATGGACTGCAGGCCAAATTCAGAGAAGATTGCCCTTATGCATATTATGTGCATTGCTTTACTCATCAATTACAATTAGCTCTTGTTGCTGCATCTAAAGAAGTATATGAGGTTGAAAACTTTTTTGATCATCTTTCTTTTATTGTCAATACCGTTGTTTCTTCCAAGAAGAGAAATGATGATCGCATGCTAATCAAGTAGTGAAATGGAACGTCTTATTGAACTTGGTGACTTAGAAACCGCAAGTGGAGCAAACCAAGTTGGAACATTAAGGAGGTCCGTGACACTAGGTGGAGCTCCCATTATGATTCTGTTTGTAGCCTTTTGAGAGCATACAAAGCTACTTATTTAGTACTTAAAGATATTGCTACTTCTAAAGGTCCGAAGTACCGCTTGATCTGAGGGAAGGTCATTGTTTATTAGATTGATGATGTCATTTGACTTTGTATTTATTTTACATCTAATGAAAGAGTTGATGGGAATAACAGATCTTCTTTGCGAAAAGTTACAACGAAATCTCAAGATATTGTAAATGCTATGGATGATGTTGGCACCACAAAAGATTGATTCGAATCTAAGAGATCATGGTTGGAGCAAACTTCTCAAAGAAGTGACGCTTTTTGTACTAAACAAGGCATTACTGTTCCGATATGAATGGGTTCTATGCTGATTATATTCGATCTCGTTCAAGTAGTGAGACAACGATTGCGCATCACTACAGATATGATGTTTTCATAGTTGCGGTTGATCAAAGAAATGCAAGAGCTAAATTCTAGGTTCATGAACAAGCAACTGAGCTCCTCATTTTGTGTACTAGTTTGGATCCTAAAGATTCATTCATTCATTCAAGATTGATGATGTGTGTACTTTAGCTTCAAAGTTTTATCCATGACTTTTCGGATCAAGAAATAGTTAAATTGAGATGCCCATTACAACATTATGAGCTTGATGTGCCTACCCATCCGAAGTTTCAGGATTTAACAAGTGTAGGTGATCTTTGTCGTCGGCTTGTAGAAACAAAAAAACCAGAGGACTATTATTTGATTGACATGTATACTATTTTCCTATTCCCTACTATTTATGCATTTTGTTTTTTTGTAGAAATAACAAGATGCATTCTCCCTTTCCTTTTGATTTCTAGGTTAATTCGACTTGTCCTTACTCTTCCGGTTTCAACTGCAACATCAGAATGAGCATTTTCTGCAATGAAGCTTGTCAAGACAAGACTTCGAAATAAAATGGAAGATGCTATTTTGAGAGATTGTTTGGTAATCTATATTGAGAAGGAACTGGCAATACAATTCACAACGGATGCCATTATTGATGATTTCTATGCCATGAAGACGCGCAAAGTGAGGCTCAAATGAAAAAAAGAAGTAAGTTTCTTTTATCCTCTTTTACTAAAGAGTCAGTTCTATGTGTTGTCACAATAAAAACTATGATTATATGGATATTTATATTTCATATATATACACTTTGCCGATCCTTGTGGTTTGTCTGGCCACACTGGCCCCCCCTTTCTCACTTTGCTGGTTCCGTCACTGCTCCTGGCACCGTTTTTTGGTGCTGTCTTGACTCTTCGAACCTTTTCACATGTGATTGTTTTCCAAAGTGACCTGTCTCGAACATATGTTGTCCGTCAAATCTTGTGGCGAATTTCAGAATTTGCTAAATAATTTTGTAGCTAAATAAGCAGTCTGATACAACCCCAAAGTTCCAAACATGCTGGGGATACCAGCGACCATAAGTACAGAACAAGAGACCCGCCTAACTAATAGAAGGAACACAGAGAACAAAAAAAATCTGTCAGACAACAACAAAGAAACTGACAAAGCTAACACTTACTCTTGAGCAATAAGATGTTGAAGCCGCTGACTGGGATTGTTGGTTTATGGAGGTGTGCGCCCATTCCTTTATTTCAACCACAATTCCCTCCACCTTAGCGCATCCCTCCTCCTGCTGCATATAGGATAAAGTTTGTACTGAACGTCAATAGGATGCTGAGGAGATTTGTTTCCAATCACCATTTTATTCATTGTTTGCCAAATTGACCAAGTCAAGGCTGCAAAGGTATAAATCACCAAACAGTTGTTGCCTCCATGCCCCAATCTCATCCAGTCACTAAGAAATTTCAGAATGATTAGCTACTTGTGCTCTCTCTGAGTCTCTGGTCAACCTTTCCTTACGATAAGTAGTTCTTGCTGGTATTCCGGGATGATTAAATCCCTTACCTCTCAGTTTTCTCAAGATTAGCAAAACACGTACCATATCTACACCACCGATAGTATTCCATCTTGTTGCCATTGGCACTAAGGCCCTGTTTGGATCCCTTGGGCTAACAACTAGTTGCTAAACTTTAGTCCTTGAGGATCCAAACAGGAGGGCTAATGGGTGGGCTAAAGTTTAGCCAAAGCCTCAACTAGTTGTTAGCCAACTAGTCCATCAAACCCAGCTAATGAGGGCTAAAGGACCAGCTGGATGGAAAAAAGACGTTGATACTGTAACAGCCCAGGTTTTTATTAAAATTAAAATGAAGTAATGAATAAATAAATAATATTAAAATAAAATCTGAATTAAATTTAAGTATTGTTGTGCCTAAAGTTTAAAGTTGGATTTGCCCTGGATTTCTGTTTTTGAAAAAGCTGGATTTGAAAAGCAATTTCAGAAAAACCTAAAATTATTAAATAATATGATATTTTGATTTTATATAAAAATCCTAGTTCAAATTAAATATTTGGAGTTATTTGGAGTTTATTTGGTTCCCTGGATTTTTCTGGAGTTTAAAAATGTATTCTTGAATTAAAAAGTATTTCAAAGTATGAAAATTAAATACCAACATTAGTTGGAAATATTTGTATTAAGTTCCAAATGTCTCCAGGAGATTCTCTGAATTTTTCTGAGATTTTTGGAATTTATTTCATATTTTTCTGAGGCTTATTGAATTTTCTGTGCTTTTCTGAAAATCTGGAAATCAATTTCCAAAAATTTAATCCCAACTCCCTCCACCGGCCGCCACGTGGACGGCACGGACTCCTCCACGTCGCCCCATCTCCGCCGCCGGATCTCCCGCCCGGATGCGCCCTCCCCTCCTCCCCTCGCGACACGTGTCCGGCCCGGATCTCCCCCTCCCCTCGCGTCGGCCCTATCCGCGCCATCCCCTCTTCCTCTCTCTGCCACCCCGGGCCCGCTTGTCGGGTGCTTCTCCCCCGCGCCTCTTCTTCCACCTCGCGCGCCGCCGCCCGCAACCGCCTCCTCCCCTTTCGCGCGCCGCCGCGCCCCACGTCGCCACCTCCGCGCACCACCCGGTCCCCGCAAGACCGCGCCACGCGCCACCTCCTCCCCCACCGGATCTGCGCCCGCCTCCACCTTCTCCCGCAACCGCCGCCACGACCCCACCCTCCGGCGAAATTTCCGGCACCTCCTCCTCCCGCCCCTATAAAACCCGCCCGAGGTTCCTCGTCCCTCACTCCACCTCGCTCGCCTCTCCTCTCCCCGAGCTCCCTTCGTCCGCGCGCCAGGCGCCAGCCTCCCGAGCTCGCCCCAACTCCGGCGAGGCATTGCCGAGCCTCGGGCCGCCTCGCGCCTCGCCGTCCCCACCGCCGTCTTCGCGAGCTGCGCACACCCGGCCGCCCCTCGCGCACCTCTCCACCGCTGGCAAGCCGTCCCCGCCGCCACCGAGCGCTACCGCGCTCTGCGCGCCGCCGACCAACTCCGCCATCCCGGTAGTCTCCCACCCCACCACCGCACTCCCGTCTCCTCCTCTCTCTCTCGGCCGCGCCGCGTAGCCGAGCCGCTGCTCGCCGGCGAGCGCCGCTCCCGAGCGCCGGCCGGTGTCACCTCGCGCGCTGCGTGGCGGCCGACATGGCGCCACATCGGCGCCACGTCCCGCCCCGTCGGCTCCTCGCCCGTTGGCGCCACGCCCGGCCCGGCCGCCACCGTGCCACCTCGGCGCCTCCTCTCTCGGTGGACTGGTCCATGGACCAAGGCCCACCGGTCGATCGGCTCCACTCGGCCGCGTCATGTCTTTGCTCATAAGTCCCTTTTCCGTTGAAAAATAAATCAGCGGAAATTTAAATCCTTGCTGACGCAATAATTCCATTTTCCTTTAGGAAAATAATTCCAGAAATCCCTCTTTTTTCATTTTCTCTGAATTTAATCTTTCCGGAGCCCGTTCTCCTTCGTTCTAACTCCGATTTGGCCCATTCAAATTTCTAAATTCATCAAAAATTCTCCTCTATCCATTTCCAGCCTCAATTCAAATATTTGAAGTCAATTTGAATTTAATTTGAGTTTATTTGAATTTGGTGGGTTATTTTCACGTGTAGACTTCGACGATTCGGGAGATTTCTTCAGCGAAGATTCAAGCCAGTTTGAAGAGCAAGGCAAGTCACCCTCCTTGATCATGTTGATCCCAGAATTGCAAATAAAATTATGTTGATTTAAATTATATTGCATGCATATGTTTATTCAACGTATTTCAATTCTGTTTTAAATTTAGTTATTGCCTAATTGTTAATTCCTCCTTTGAAATTGAATTCCTCAATACCTTGTCACCCTAGATTCAAACTCTAGTTAATACATTAGTGTTGGCTAGAGAGTTTATTCAAATGCTTAGCCCTGCGAAGTTATATTATTTGTTTTGGGATACCTTTTCGCATAAAATGACAAACCCCTTTCACATAAAATGATATGTACTCTTGACTTTGGTGAGTCAAGGAGGTTTATGAAACTATTTTGAAAACAAATGTAAAACTGGTTTAGACTTAGGCAATTGGTTAGAGTGGTGGGTGCAGGCATGCCCTGTTGGTTGGAGCCGCAGCGGTTGATTGTCGTGCATGGGGGTTTGTGGTTGGACCTAAGTCAATTAAGGACCGGTCTGTGAGCTACTGTTGCAAAGCCCTAATCGTACTACCACATGGCTGGTATGGGACAGCCCTGGCTGAATAATTTGTGAAGTCCCAACCTGAGCCGAGTTGTAGGTTGAAAGTGAGCGTGGTTGGTGCCATGTGAAGTCTCACTTGGGCGAGCGTGGTTAAGACATGAGAAGTCTCGTCTAGGCTCAAGAGGGGGTCCCGGTCTGGTGGATTCCTTACTGGGGTGAAACCTTAGAGTTGGCTCGACCAGGTTGAAGGCTTTGCATTGTAAAGGCCTTGTCACGACTCCTTGCCGCACACCTAAGGAAGTGTGTAATCGCGTGGCACAAAAGGATGATCGTGTCTTGTGGGTAAAGCTGTACAACCTCTGCAGAGTGTATAATCTATCCTGGATAGCCGTGCCCATGGTCATGGGCATGCTGAGTAAAAGTTTTTCATGGATTAGATTTTGTTTTTCAAAAACGTTTTCGAAAACCTTGCGGATGGATGGAATCCGTGAGAGAGTGAAAAATCTTGTGGGTAGATGGAACCCATGAGAGAGATTGGAAACTTGTGGATGGATGGAATCCATGAGTGTTTGGAAACGTGTGGATGGATGGAATCCATACGTGAGCTTTTGGAAAAGATGGTCCGGGTGGGATGCCCGTGGATAGGTTGGTGTATGGTCGGAGCCTGCACTGACGGTATTATTTTCTAACTCAAGTATTATTTTTACTTACTGTATTAAATTCAGCAATTTCAATCTATTATTATATTTCTTAAATGTTGTTTTATGCAAACTAACCCTATAAGCCTTCCATTGAAGCCTTTATCATTATGTTGCATTTTCCCGGGTGACTTGCGGAGTACAAGTTTGTACTCACGTTGCTTTTTCCACACAGAGGAAGATGACGCGTCAACTACGGTGAAGATCTGGGCGAGTAGGCCGCGTCTTCTTGTCGTTTGCACGTGGCGAGCTCGATGGGCTTCTTCCGCCGGTTTTTCTTCCGCCGCTTATTACTTAATTTTGGCTTATGTGCCGTTGATGTAAACTTTGGCATTCATGCCCATATTCGATTAATAAATGTCATTATGGTTGATATTTATCTTTGTTGTACGCTGTGTGCACTAGCTGATCCTGGACTAATGCGATTTACACAGAGGATCCAGGAGTCGTTGCTCCGGGTTCCGACAGATACCCACGCCAACCCTCCCAGACCATCATGCATAGGGGTATAACAGACTTTGCACTGAGATAGTAGCACTTATTAGTCCTTGGATCCAAACAGAACTGGGCTAATCTTTAGCCAGCTAACTACTAGTCAGCTAACAACTAGTCCTAGCTAACAACTAGTCCTAGTCCATCCAAACAGATCGAATTGCAGGGTGTGGACAGTTCACACGACTCGGGGGATGCCGTGAAAGCCGCGAGTTGTGTCTTTAGTCATGAACACTGGTACGAATAGAAGGCAGAGTGCCGAAATTGGCAGGAGTTGAGATGGCCGAGTTGATCTAAGGCTGTCGAGGAATGTGTACTCCATTCGCTCCCTCACCGTGCTCTCCCTCCACACCTGCATCGTGTCCAGAAAAGCAGAGTACCGCCTTTTCTGGACACAGCCCTATAAGGGAAAGAAACAATTTGTATTGGGTTATAAAATATTATGAGCTGCGGGGGGAGGGGACGAAATCCACCATGGTACAGATTAGGTGTTCGAGACAAATATGTAATCAAGGTATAAATATATACCGTTGACCTTTTGTAATTCTAATCGTGATAAGAAATTTCTCTTATGGACGGAGCCGTCGCGATTCAGCTCCCGAGGATGTAGGTATTGTCAAACCTCGTAAACAAATCTGTAATATTTAGATGACTTTCTTTTTCTTATTTCTCATGGATTTGGTTCATCCCAACAAGAAAATTGAAGAAAAGAAGGTTTGGCTTCAATTCGGATTTAGTTTAGCATAGCCAACAGGACTTGATTTAAAATGTCCATAACTTTCACAAACAAAGTCCGATTTATAAGTTCTTGTACTTGTTAGAAAGTTAATTTGAAGACCCACACATGGATAGAGTGCCAGCCTTAGAAACTTTATGGTCATGTTGCAATCTCCGAACAAACCGGTGATCGCAAATCTAGGTTTCTTTTTTTGTTTGTATTGAAGGAAATACAATACAACCTAAGTCTTGTTTAGGTGTCTTAGGAGGGCTATATAGCTAAGGAGTGCGTCTTATATAATTTTCAAACTCAACATTATAAATTAAGGAATACATTTGTGTTCTAGCTTTTAGCTACTTTCATATCGAGGGTCTCACCATTACCTAAGCCACACGCTTGTTCTTCCTGATAGTTTCAGCACAGCCATTTGAGGGGAATTAGATGGTTTTCTTTCAAAGATTATTCTGTCTTTCTGTTGGGAATTGAGATATCGATATTCTTCATTTAGTGGTTGGTAGAGAACTTCACGCGTGTGATTAGGCGAATTTAAAGAGTTACAAGTCCATTGCATTGACGGCAAAAAATCAGCTACAATTCGTCAAGCTTACACGCAAGTTATAGTCGATCCTACATTGAGAAGATTTGATATCCCATATCAAGTAATTAATTAGTGATTAACTTGTTGTACTATGAAGTTTATTATCGATAATTATTCAGATTATTAGTGTAGCATCTCACCTTGTTGCATTTGCTTTCTAGTAGCGGCAGCCTTCCGACAGTACCTTGTGTGGACTGTTTTATTGGGAGAACCTTTATCTAGCTGCTGTCCCGTAATCTTGTAACTTCGTCATTTTCTTTTGCATAATTAGGTCCTGTTTATTTGGACTTGGGTTTCTGGCTTCAGGCTTATTTTTATTATTCCTAAATTTGTCTTTTTCTGATTTTCAGTTTGTTTTGAGCTTTTTTGCCGGTTCTTTTTTCTGTATTTATTTGCATTATACGTGATAGGTTAAGCCATTTTTATTTTTATTTTTTAAATTTAATTATGCCAAATAAACTACTATCAGCTACAGTGTAATTTCAGCTAACTACAGTGAAAATTCAGTCATAAGCCATCAAAATTCAGTCCAACTAAGCACCACCGTAGAAGTCTAGCTACTTCGGTGTAATTATAATATTGCTGGTATTTGGTAGAAAGTAAGGATATGTATCTATCCTAAGTTTGCACTAGAGTTGTATTATTATATAGTATTCGCCATGTTTAAATGGTACAGAGCCGTAGCTAAGCGTGTTTAGGTTCGCCATGCCAAATTACGTAATGAAATATATAGCTCGGCTCCTTCGTCTCAAGAATTAAAACTGTAGTTTGGCTATTGGCATATGTTTCGTTTTGGGAATGTTGTATTCACATTATTACTTTGGGAATGTTGTATTCACATTATTACTTTGGGAATTGTAGCCTTCATTCCTTTGCTAAATTTTGGAGTTAATCTTTTGATTAACATAAACCAGCTAGCACATTGCTTCCGACATGCTCATCGACGCGGGGGTAGGGCAGACCATCTCACATGCATGCACGGTTATAACTCACAATCTTGTTACTACTACTTAAAACTAATCACACATCCATCAAAACGATGCACCCGACTGATTGATCATTCATGGTTATTAAGTACACACGCCAAGCCATCTCTATCACCGATCATGTAATCACCAACTTTTACAAACAAAGTCCGATTTAGGAATTCTTGTACTTGTTAGAAAGCTAATTTGAAGGCCCACACATGGATAGAGTGCCAGCCTTAGAAACTTTATGGTCATGTCGCAATCTCCTAACAAATTGATGATTGCAAATTTAGGTTTCTTTTTTTGTTTGTATTGAAGGAAATACGATACAACCTAAGTCTTGTTTAGATGTCTATGGACGGTTATATAGCCAAGGAGTACGTCCTATATAATTTTCAAACTCAACATTATAAATTAAGGAATACATTTGTGTTCTATCTTTTAGCTACTTTCATACCGAGGGTCTCACCATTACCTAGGACACACGCTTGTTCTTTCAGGTAGTTGCGGCATAGCCATTTGAGGGGAACTAGACGGTTTTCTTTCAAAGATCATTCTGTCTTTCTGTTGAGAATTGAGATCGATATTTTTCACTTGGTGGTCGGTAGAGAACACACGTGTGATTAGGCGAATTTAAAGAGTTACAAGCCCACTGCATTGACAGCAGGAAATCAACTACAATTCGTCAAGCTTACACACAAGGTATAGTCGATCCTATATTGAGAAGATTGGGTATCCTGTATCGAGTAATTAATTAGTGATTAGCTTGCTGTACTATGAAGTTTAGTATCGGTAATTATTTTGATTATTAGTGTAGCATCTCTCCTTGTTGCATTTGTTTTCTAGTAGCGGCAGCCTTCCGACAGTAGCTTGTGTGGACTGTTTTATTGGGAGAACCTTTATCTAGCTGCTGTCCCGTAATCTTGTAACTTCGTCATTTTATTTTGCATAATTAGGTCCCATTTATTTGGACTTGGGTTTCTGACTTCCAGCTTGTTCTTGCTATTCCTAAATTTTATCTTTTTCTGATTTTTCTAGTTTGTTTTGAGCTTTTTTGTAATACCTGGGCCGGATTGGGCTCAGCCCGGCCCACCTGTAGCCTTATAAAAGAGGGATCTGGAGAGGAGAAGAAGCACAAAGCCGATTTTGCTTCCTCCCCGTGCTCACCTCGCCTCCACCGCGCTCTCCCTCGTGCGTTGCTATCGCCGCTCGCTAGCCCTCGGTCGCTAGCCTACCAGCGCCACCGCTTGCCAGCCCCCGGCACCACCGTTGCTACGCCGTCGTCGACCAGCCGCCGGTGCGCCGCTTCTGCTGCTGCTCGCTGCCACCCCTGCTCGTGCGAGCTGCTGCCGCTCGCGTGCGCCGCCGTCTCTATCCCTACCGCCGTGTCCCGCCGTCGCCATCCTCCTACTGCCACTCGTCGTCGTCCTTGTTTCCCCTGGCCACGCGTTGCCATCGCGGTGGCCGCCCCCGCCTCCCCGCTCTCGCTGTCGCCACTGCTCCACGGGAATGGACCAGCTGAGAGGTAAGCGGGAGGAGCTAGCCGACAGGGGGGGAAGAGGCGGAGGCGCCCGGGAGTGGGAGTGAGGCGAAGGGAGGAGAACCGACGGCGAAGAAAAAGGGGAGAGAAGGAAGAGCGCCGGCGTGAAAAGCAAAGAAAGAAGAGAGCGCCGACGAAGCGAAGAAAAAACAAGAGAGAGAGCCGACTGGTGGATGGAAAAAGAAAGAAAAAAAGAAAAGAGGAAGAAAAGAGAGAAGGGAAAAAAAGAGGAGGAAGAGAAAAGGGAAATCTGATCCACCGCCAGATCTGCCAGATCCAGCCAAGGAAAAGAAAGAAGTGCCTCAACCCAGTCGCTCGGGGCCAGGGTAACGCCTCAAAAACCCTTCTCTCTGCTTATTTCGCCGAGTCGAGCATAAGTTAATATGTCGATAATTAGAATTGATACATGTGGCCATTTAGGTATCTTTTATTAATATGAATGCCTGATCAGTGCGATCGGTGCTGCCACTGTTGATCTAGTTGATCCGTGGTAGAAGAGGGAGAAGAGAATAAATTGAGTTTAAATGGTGTGGTCGATTGATGAGAGAGATTAAGTAGGTAAAATTCGATCTACGAGTGTAAACGACGGAATCGCTAAATGTTGGAGTGGGTTATGTCGGATTGGGCGTTAGAGCGATTTCATTTGCTCGTATATGAATGTATTGCAATAGCAATGGATTGAAATAGTTAATGCTTGTTCAGGTGGCGGTTCGAGTCAGGTGCCGTCCACGCACCGTCCGCCAGGTTAACAGGCAAGTGCATGGTAGAACAGTAAATTGTGGTGAATGTTTGTTATTCGTGTTTCCATACCATGATTTACAGTATTTATGAGATGATGTATATGAATTGTGCTAATCATACCCTGATGAATACTGTTTATGATTAGACATCCATACTTGAAGCATATTACATTATGCAAATGCATAAGAGCCAGGCCGGTGAGAAAGTCATGACTAGTCCGGAGTGCTTTTGAATAAGAGCCAGGTCGGTGAGAAAGACATATGACTAGTCCGGAGTGCTCTTGAATAAGACCTACAGAGGTAGGCAAATGAGTGGTCCATCGACGGATGGACACTCCTCTATACCGGTATAAGTTGCATACAGAGGTGCATTGCATTTACAGGAAATGAACAGGTGACAGAGAGGAAACCCAGAGATTCGGGGTTACAGCCTATAAATGTGATTTGGTGGTTACAAATGTATTACAGATGCATTGCATAGCATTGCATTACAGATGCATTGCATGAAAGTGACAGAGAAAGTGATACAGATTACAGATACAGAGTTGATGTACAGATTACAGTTACAGGATTGATTTACAATTTACATTTACAGAATTAATTTACAATTTACAGTCATAGAGTGGATTTACAGCTTACAGTTCGTGAAATTGATTGAATTGCTAAAGTGATGTTACTGTTTTATCGTGTGCTTGCTGAGTCTTCGGACTCACCCTTACTTTAACGTTGTTTTTATAGAAATCTGTTGAAGATGACATGCATGGGCGGGAGTAGCACAGTCGTTCACGTACCACAGTGATTCACAAATCATCTACAGTTGACATATTTAGTCTTTGATAGTTTGAGTAACTTTTCGGTAATTACCAAATATATACCTCTGCTGTGCCTAGTGTCAAGTGGACCGGCTTTTGTTGTTTTGGTTGACATTTAAATAAAATAATTGCTTCGCACGACCAGAGGCAAAAGTTGGAGTTGGTAACATTATATAGTAAATAGTAGCACTTTGGGCTCAGGGAGGGGCCGGGGTATTACATTTTTTCCTGTATTTGTTTGTATTATATGTGATGAGCTAACCCTTTTTTATTTTAATTTTTTAAATTTAATTATGCCAAATAAATTATTATCAGTTACAGTGTAATTTTAGCTATCTACAGTGAAAATTCAGCCTAACTGAGCACCACCTTAGAAGTCTATCTACTCGGTGTAATTATAATATTGCTGGTATTTGGTAGAAAGTAAGGATATGTATCTATCCTAAGTTTGCACTAGAGTTGTATTATTTAGATAGTATATTGAAAGCCGTAGCGAAACGTGTTTAGGTTCGCCATGTTTAGATGGTACAGAGCCGTAGCTAAACGTGTTTAGGTTCGCCATGCCAAATTACGTAATGAAATATATAGCTCGGTTCCTTCGTCTCAAAAATTAAAACTGTAGTTTGGCTATTGGCATATATTTCGTTTTGGGAATGTTGTATTCACATTATTACTTTGGGAATTGTAGCCTTCATTTCTTTGCTAAATTTTGGAGTTAATCTTTTGATTAAAATAAACCAGCTAGCACATTGCTTCCGACGTGCTCATCAACTTGGGGTAGGGCAGACCATCTCACATGCATGCACGGTTATAACTCACGATCTTGTTACTACTACTTCAAACTAATCACACATCCATCAAAACGATGCACCCGACTGATTGATCATTCATGGTAATTAAGTACACACGCCAAGCCATCTCTATCACCGATTATGTAATCACCAACTTCTACTAGTGTCTAGTAGTAGGAGGAGCTCTTGTGGATGGTGAGGATGTTGAACATGAGGAGGACGAGGTTGACGAAGGCGCCGAGCAGCGAGACGATGACGGCGGACATGGCGCGCTCGCAGAAGCGCCCGTAGACGTTGCACACCTTGGCCCAGCGAACGTGGGAGTTGCCGCGCTCCCCCAGGATGCCGAACTCCGCCGCCGCGCCCACCGCCGAGAACAGCAGCGCCATCACCACCAGGTCGCCGATCATCACCGGCACCACCGCGCTCCGGCTGCGGCACGACGCCAGCGCCGCCGCCGAGAAGGCGCAAGCCATCGCGTTCGCCACCACGAAGTACCTGCGTGCATGTGTTGGAAAATTAAAATGGAAGGTAAATTAATCATGCATCTTGATTGATCGCTAACTAGAACGTACGACTGAACAAGGACAAAAACCATGTGTGCAATTAAGATGGAAAGATTGGTTCATCGATCATTCCAAATCGAATTCGATTCCTTAAATTCATGTACAGTGACTCCAGCTGAATCTTTCACACAACTTTTGGTTTGATTTGGTACGCCTTGTAGGAGTAACAAATAAATCGAAGAATTTGTGCAAGTTTCGACCAAAATTAAAAGAGGTGCTTGCAGGGGACACGTCTTCCGGCCCACCAAATTATCGTTTGTTGATTGTACGTTGCAGATCAAACTCAGGCCCCGTTTGGCACAGCTCAGCTTCACTAGTGAAGCTGTTTTTTTAGATTCAACTTCACGAGCAGCTTCACCGGTGAAGCTAAAGCTGTTTTAGAAAACTGTTTGGCAAAACAGCTTCACCAACAGCTTCATGCATGGCTGAGAGAGGTCAATTGTTCAAGATGCCCCTGTCTACCTGACTTGATCTAACATTTGGAGTTGTATATTTGTATATGGTCATATGAATTAAAAAATAAAATATTTGAATGAGTATGAATTAAAAAATTAAAATAATAAAAAAATTAAAATACATGAACGGGAGAGAGCGGTGCGTACGCGAAAGAAAAAAGTGAACGGGATTTTTGTGAACTGAGCGGTGCGTACGCCTGAGGGAGAGAGTGGCAAATACGTGTAAATTTTTGTGAACTAGAGGGGCATTCGCTTCCTTGGAATATGAGAGAGCTGTGAAAAGCTACTTTTTTCAGCTTCACCTCTCCCTATTCCTTTGTGAGAGCACAAAAAAAGGAGCTTCATGGGTGAAGCTATTTGCAAAAAGGGTGTTTGGCAAAAAAACAGCTCACAACAGCTCATGAAGCTGTTGGTGAAGCTGTGCCAAACAGGGCCTCAGTACTTTTAGAATGGCACTTCCCAAAATAAATACACCACATCTACTGCTACTAGTGCGGTATAGTTCGTGGGCTACAAGTGGTAACTGAAAATGAGGGCCATTAGTGAGCGTGTGGTCTAGCTAGTAACTGCACGTCTGGATATTATCTCTTTTCAAACAATCAGCCTTCTAGTTTTAAGAATCAAAATTCGTTTTAAATGTATTAGTTTTTTTAATATATTTTTACTTTGCATTATTTATATAGATATAATGGTGCCTTTTATTTTTCTTTTTTAATTGAATACTTCATAAAAAACTAACAGTCGTTACAGTGTCATTTTAGCAAAAAAAACTTTAGCACTTTAGAAGAAGGCCTATATATTCCGAATGTTCAACACAGTCGTTGTATCCTAGATCTCTGTCATTGTCATACTTATGTTTTGTCAAAATTAGTATAGGCTCTACTCATTTCGGTTTGAACTTCTGGATTTTTTAAGCTTTTTTGCTGATTCTTTTTTCCCGTATTTATTTGCATTGTCCGTGATGGGCTAACATGTTTTTATTTTTATTTAAAATTTAGTTACGTTAAATAAGCTACCATCAGCTACAATGGTAATTTCAACCAGTTACAACTTACAATACAATTTCAACCAGAAGCCAGCTTATTTCAGTCCAACCGAACGACACCATAATCGCCCCCCTGTTACTAGTCCATGAGATGATGCATACCGACAACATCTTTTAGTTGCAAAGATAAACTTGGGAAAATCCAAGCACGGAATCTTTTTTTAGAAGAATAGTTAAGTCAGCACACGTAACGAAAAGGAATTAGATTGATAATTAGTGCACAGGAATAGAACGAAATTGGTATAGTAATACGCATCATAAACGGAAATGCGAACCTATACTTTTTTAGAAAAAAAAACTGCTTTCTCCACTACTACAAATTTTCCCTAAGGAATTTAATTCCAGTTATCCACAACTCCATGCATCCAAACACGTACCCCTATGGAATCGAATTTTTTAGGGGTACTCCAGAGCTTTCATTTAATTTAAGATACCATATACCAAGGAAAAAATCACTGTTAACTTCATTCTCCTTGTTAAGGTTAAAATTGCTAGGGCATTTTGTTCCTTTATTCATTGGCTGAATTTATCCCTCCCACTTCAAATAGATTTAAATATATCCCTGCACTTTCAAGACTTCAAAGTGATATAAATATATCCCTCTACTTTCAGGATTTCTCTAGGGAACTAGCTAGTTCACAGTTCGTGTTATCTGGGAAAAAAAAACTTAGGGCTTATTCTTTAACGGCTTCTAAAAAAGACTTTTAAATTTTGTTACAGTACTTACCTTTTAAATAGAGTATTTTCTCAAGATAGAGTCTATAAGTTAATTATAGTACATGTTAAAAACCTAACATTTATATCAACCAAAATCGTAAGCGAGTATCTTTCTACGTAATCTCTGTCGTAAACAGTTAAATTCAAAAATTTCAACCAAAAATCATAAACCACAACCATATCAAAGAGGCCCTAGTTCTCAGTTGATTCTTTACGTACGTGAAAATATTACCATCTTCGCATGTGTGCGTTGATTTCAGACTGTTATGTGCAATGCGGATAAAAAAGCTGTTGCTTTCCCGTTAGAAATGGCCGAGCAACAAGCATCCACATCATATCCAAAAGTACAGCACATTTGTACGCAACTGCACGATCGATCGAAGCGAGTAGACATCAAGAGGAATGGACAGGGGTGAGATGAAACACGCTCTAATGGAAAAAGAATATAATCAATGGACGCACCAGCCTTCAGAAAAAAAGATCACTGGACCCATCTTCCACTAGTGATGGATGAACCTTGTATTAGCTTGGTACGGAATTATCGGATTTGCCGGCGAATAACTGATAACTGATGATATCAGAGGCTGAGC
Source organism: Dendrocalamus sinicus (assembly GCA_036346575.1). Classification (NCBI taxonomy): domain Eukaryota; kingdom Viridiplantae; phylum Streptophyta; class Magnoliopsida; order Poales; family Poaceae; genus Dendrocalamus; species Dendrocalamus sinicus. The sequence goes on from CM070641.1 coordinate 20,893,739, forward strand.
CAGGGAAAAAAATTTAGCATGACAAGTAACGGTTAACTGGCCCAGCCATCTGACCACTAGCTCGTAACTCTCGTGTGACGGTCCAGATAAGACTTATCTAGGAAGATACGACTTCCATCATGACTGCCAACAACGGAACTTCATTGGAACTCCATGACTTGATATCCGCAAATACTCTGGCTCCGTCGTTGGATGGTGGATTCTGGCCCGCTTATTTCAGTTTCAGTTTCTGGCTACTGGTTTATTTTTTACTATTTATAAATTTTGTCCTTTTCTGAATTTTTGACTTTTTTAGCATTTTTGCCGGTTCTTTTTTCCCGCATTTGTTTGCGTTGTCCGTGTTGAGCTAGCATATTTTTTCTATTTTTAAATTTTTTAGATTTAATTACACCAAATAAGCCATTTTTAGCTACAGTGAAATTTCAGCCATAAGGCACAGCTTTTTAGCCCAACCGAACGGGGCCTTATGATTTTTGTTTAAATTTTAAATTCTGTCCATCCATAAAAAAGAATGGTGAGACATATATCTATATATGATTTTAGCCGATGTAAATGAAATCAGAATAGTGTCTACTTTAATTAATTTATAGATTTTACTTAAAAATATATCATTTAAAAGTTAGTTTTCATAAAAAGTTAAACAATAAGCCTAAATGAACCCACAATACACTGATCTTGATGAGCATTTTCTCCAAATCTCTATCCGTATCAATCTTCGCTTTTACAAAGGCCAAATCAGTGGTCGTTGGGAGCTCATCAGGACGAGCACGTGGGGGGCATGGTGGATACGATGGGTTGAGCTGAGATACATCTTCTCTTTCTGCAATAATGGTTCAGGAGAGCCACGTGGTACACCGAAAACGCCATTCATTTCTTTAACAGTGATATCCAAATTTATGTTATAGTGTAGTAACAAATTTTCTCTGACTAAACAATTCATTGTTATTAATTCTCAATTTTAAAAAATTTAAACTAATTTTTATGAATAAATAAATTAAGCCAATTACACCCTTTGCGTACACACTTGTTACACACCACCACGCTAGTCTAGCTTGCTTCTATTTGATTTCATGCGATGGAGTGCAAAGTTCAAAGCAGCAAGTAAAGCAGGTTAATTTTAGTCACCTCGATCAAAATCATTCATAATTATTCTAATTTGTTGTGGCATCCTTGTCTATAGCATATTAGAAAGGCTCTTTTTAGGTAGAGAAGGGCTTGTTTGTACGTGGAACGAAATTGAAGGAGATCGCGCGAGGCCAGTGGAAGGTAGGAATCAGGACACATGCACGATATTTCTCGCTAGTCAATCATCCTTCTCATCAAAAGTGTTCTGTTTGTTTCTCCGCTGCATATCAGAGAAATAGCGATGATACTGGAAAGAGGGAGAACACGTATGAAAATCAACATGAGCGGTGAAAGTCGAAGACAACTCAAGCTGTCCCCGGAACGGCTAAATAGGTAGCCACTGGTACGTATCGGAAACGTACGTAGGTTGCTTTCTACAGAAGGGACACATATACGTGCTGGACATGCCTGGACTACATATACAGTAGGAATCCAGAGACATGCGTGACATGGACACATGGTGTATGCCGGAATTGATACCTAGTTACGTAGTTAGACGCTTCAAGCTATAATTTTCCAAACGGATTTTAATTTCGTTGGAAAACTGTACCAAAAAGATTGATCGATTTGGGATACACAATATTAATTGGCAAGGCATGCATGTACTTAAATGGGCCCATTTATGAAACGTACGTTGTATCCTTTGTCCTATATAACGAGTATGTCAGCAGGCTAGTGTTGCATCATGAACAATAATTGCAAAAGAACAAAATTAAAGGAACAAAAAAGAAAAAGAAAAGAAGATAAAATGCAGATCTGCAGTTGATTAAAGATCAGCGGCAGTGTACGTAATTAGGTAGCTAGAGATCGACTTACACGAAGGCGGTGGAGTAGGACCACTTGGCCGTGACGGGCACCTGCAGCGGAGGCAGCGTGTCGGCGACGGTGACCAGGATGGTCTTGGTCTGCCGGTCCACGCCCATCACCACGGCGGCCACCAGCGTCGCCGCCAGGATGAACACGCGCAGAGCCACGCTGCAACCGTCCACCGGCGGCCCGCCGCCGCCCGCCGTCGCCCCCATGTAGCCCCTGCGGCTGTCGGAGGCGCCGCTCACGCCGTTGAAGCTGGGCTTCGCCCTCGACTCCATCGCTGCGGCGCTCTGTGGTTAGGCGAGCAGAACGGTGTGTGCTTGTGCGTGTGTTTTCGGCACAGGGAGTGTGTGTTCACTAGTTGAGAGGGAGCTAGGCACGGCAGGTCGTGGTGGTGTATGTGCAAGAATGTGTAGGGGGTCAGTATTTATGGTCGAAAGAGGTGTGGTCACCACGATGGGTATGGTTACCACTCACCACACTAACCAGTTTCTGGGTATGTGTTGGAATTAATGGGGAGAAAGCCCAGCCTCTGTGCTGGTTCAACGATAATAAAAGGTACTAATTAAAGGCACGGCTTTGGTACCGTCAGATCCAAAATCAACACTAGAGAGATCAAGAAGGCTTCAGAATATCTTACAAGAAATTCAAAGCATCTCGCATTAATTTCTCGGTACAAATCTCTTCCGAGGCTCGATTGGACTATCCAGACCATCGTCCGAATAGCACATTGTTCGTCTGTACCTTTCCGATACGCTTGCATGAGATGAGATACTCGGTTCCTGAACCCATCATATCATTATTCTTTTTCTGCGAGGGATATCTTTCTTGAATAATTGGTTCAACAAGGATCCGGAATTTGGAGCGGAGAATCGAACACATAAAAGGGTAAGTTTTTTCCTTAATTTTATAGGTATGTTTGCACAAAAAGAAGATGAACATGCTAGGTTTCGTACTAGTTAGTAAAAGATTTGTAGGATCGATTCACACTAAGATAGGCAATCAGAGGGGGTGAATGATTGCGGAAGCTAAAAATAAATTTTAATACTCCCCTTTTAACAAAAAACCTATTTAAGGCTTGTTTAAAGTTCTGGACAGAACATTGTATCTTTACTAAAACTGATCTCGATAAAAATCCGCAACTCCGAATAACCTCAAACTTTTTCAGAATAAACTAAAGACAGTTATTGAACTAACCCAACTGGAATTACGTCAATCGGAACTCTAGAACTTGAGATATAAAAAAACAAGATCGCTGATGCAGATAGTGACGAAAATAAATTAAGCCCTAATTATGCAGCTAAGCAAAATCTGAGATCGCTTGCCTGACCGATGGCCGAACAATGTCGTGCGCTTCTTGATCAAAGAGATGCCATGTCAAAGAAAATGTTCGGTCACCCCAAAAGCCGTATATATATTTTTCTTTCACGGCTGCTCGGTAAAAACTCTTGCCATGCCGCCGCATGCATATATACACACACAGCCCAACTCCAACTAGGCCTTAAAATCCTAATCTAACTCCAATAAGGCCTTAAAATCCTAATCCAACTCCAACTAGGCTTGGGCCTTTTTTTTTTGCCTCAACTAGACTTTTGGCCCACTATTTTTCAAGAGACCCGAAACCCTTCCTAACACAGGTTTTTCACACTCACAACTTTCCTAACGCGTCATATGTCGAAGCCTCCAGGACCGCACCTCCCGTAGCTTCTCCACGTATCATCCACCTTTGATCTCTATGCGCCCCAAGCATGAGCCCGATCATCTCGTGACCTCCTTGACCGTCCGAACCTCAGATCTCCCCATCCTAGTTCCAGTCCACCTCGTCACCGACCATGATCGCCTCCATGCTCAACCTGCACATGCAAAGACCAAAGAACATTCTTCCGGCACAAGTTCGTCTCAACTTGACCAACATCAGTCCACACACACGCAACACAACTCACATAACACCGCTTAAACAAAATCACCAATTATTCATCATAACAAATTAATCATTGTCAATTATTCATCACCAAAATATCATAAACCTAGCCACATGGTCTAACAATTGTTGGATCGTAAGGGCCTTCTCACCCCAAAGCTAACCAATGAGGTGAGGGACTCCCCCACTTTTAAGTTAGGTCACTTGCCCTTCCACAACCAATGTGAGACTATTCCAACAATCTCCCCTTCACACATTGGTGTCCCTCAGCCCTTCACCGCCCTTTCACGTGCAATCGACGCTTTCACCGTATAATCGACGGTCTCTTCACCGTACACACCGACGGTTCCTCAGGGTCACAGTCCATCAGGCATTCACACACTAGTGTCCATTAGGCCAGAGATGTTAGAACCAGGCTCTGATACCACTTGTTGGATCGTAAGAGCCTTCTCACCCCCCAAAAGATAGTCAATGAGGTGAGAGACTCCTTCACTTTTAAGTTAGGTTTCTTGCTCTTCCACAACTAATATGAGACTATTCCAATAGGATTATTTCTTCCAAACGTTGCTAGTCCAACACACATCACTTTCATTTCCCGATGAAACAAGGAGGAAAGGTTTAAATGACGTTCATGCCATTTAACGTGGATTGTACTGTAACATGAAACAAATCGTGGAAGGAACTAGTTAACTACCGCGATAACAATTAACAAAGAAATTATGGATGCTTTTGCTGCAAAATGCCGGTGATCGATTAGCCACATGTGCAAGTACTATTATTCCAGGTTCACTAACTTTTGGCTGATGAAGGGAAATGACAGTACAATTGCACCAAATTAAGCAAGTCCGTTCAGTGGATCTGTGTCGCGGCTGAGGCCTTCACACTGTACTAAGTACCTTTTTTTAGAGCACTGTACTAAGTACCTTTTTTTATATAGTTTGGTCGTCAGGTTCGTTGAGCTTGAGCACGTTGTGGTCAGCACGTAGCTCGCCCGATAGATCTGTCAATAAATATGGCGCCGCGGCGTCAAAGGTGCAGTTGGCTAGCCATGTACGGCACACGTACGTACACCCGACAACACGGCCATTTAAGGCTCTAGTTTTTTTTTTCACTACAGCTGACAAGGAATTTCGGCGTACTTACGTACGTGTTTATTAGTTCTATTCATATTTTTAAGGCAAACAAGGCCCAAAGACATTAACTCTGGATTAATATGAGAGATACATGACAACCACCCACAGAGTTACAAAAGGGACCCTAAGAAGAAAATATATTACATAATAGTCCTTGAAACTCAAAAAGAAGGACTAAAAAGAACCTGAAAATTACAGCCAAGTTCTTTAGATGCTCTTGGCGACTTCGTCAATCGTCAGTGAGGAAAAAGCTTCAGTCGCGGAATCATTGACTCCTCATCTTGAGTGCTCACAGCTAGCCTCGTCTCTGCCATCTGTTGTGCATTTGCCGGCTGTTGCGGGCAGCGGAAGGAATATAGAGGCCTCTTAGAAGCGGAGGTTGAGGGAACGCCATAGGATACGCGAAAGCCTCGTATGGAGGCGACCACCGGAAAGCCAGAGATGAACTCCAAAACAACCGAGAGAAGCTACATTATTTAGTATTGAGGGCAGTGGCGGATCCAGCCTAAAAATCTTGCTATGGCGGAGTCCTTGAAAACAAACTAGTGAACTAGCGGTTGTACTATTAAACTCAAGCAAAACCGACAATAAATCAAACCACAATCACTAAATTGTAATAAGAAAGTAGTAAATAGAAGAATACCTTATGAATATAGACCAAATCATAGTAAAATGAAAGTTCGCAACTTCTTGTGCCGGCGACGCCAATGCGCGCCGCGCGCTCCTCTCAGTATTCTCGCGCCACCGCCACCACTTTGTCACCGCGCCGCCGTCATCGCGCCAGCGCCACCCACCGCGCCGATCCGCTAAGTTGCCGGCGCCGCCGCGCCGAGGCGCCGAGGCCGAGCCACCGACCGATGAGCGCCGAGCCCGTGGAGGTGGAGGTGGAGCGCCGGCGCCAGAGGAGCCCTGCCGTCGGCCGCTGGCCGCGCGCCGAGTCCTCCCCGTCGCGCGCGTGAAAGGGACTCCCCGCCGCCAAGGCCGAGCGCAGGAGGCGGGAGGGTGCCAACCCTAGAGCTAGAAAGCTTTGACGGTCACGGGTGGGCCTCTTTCCTCATGGGCCATCAAAGCCTAGTTGTGCGCCTCGGCTTCTTCTTCCTCCTTTCACGCGTTCAGCCACCGAGCAAGCCTGGAGCCATCCATGGCGCCGCGGTGGTACAAAATCACCGAGACATGGGGTAGGGGTATTAGTGCCAATCGGTTGTTTGTGGCAACTGCCATAGCATGCCATATTGGTAGATCCGCCCGATTGAGGGGTACCTTGAGCCTCTAGACCAGTACCATGTGCGAACGACGATGACCATTGCCACAACATAGCCAACGGACGGCAACATGGATGCACAATCTCAACAATCAGTAAGCTGGGGAGTAGGGCAGCCTTTACCAACCGAAGAATCACCTAGATTTGGACGGCCGGAGTGCAAGCTTGGCAAAAAGGCACACACCAGGAGTATTTACAGCAAAAGGAGGATTCCGTCTATCCAACTAGAAAATGTAGGCCATATTTTAATTCTAAATTTTACTAGGAGATAAATATAGTAAAAAAACTAGCGATGCCAAACATAAAACTAACAGCAGGCTACTCATTGTGCTTCAAAAAATATGCAAAGAAAATATAATATCAAAGTTGATCGAATGCACGAACGATTTACTGTTGAGCTTGATGAAGAACAGGGAGCAGTACAGGCTCGATGCAGTGAAGGATGTAGATGAAGCAGAGTAGCGAGCGGTCATGCAGATGTGCGCTACCCAGAAACCTTATTGCCACCCCTGTGCAGGTCTTAACAGTAGCAACAGGTTGGAGATACTGCTCCCATTCTTCATGGTGCACGTCGGGAAGAAGAGTTGATGAGGTTGAGACAAATAGCGACATAACATCACAAGTTCACAGAGAAAAGAAATGAAGGTAGTGAGATTCTTCACTATATACTGGACGCCTCGGCATATATATAGACAGACGGTGAACTAGTATGATTAAATGACCATTTACCCATCGTAATCGACATATTTAACCAGCTATTTACTCACTGATAATTGCCTGTCATCAAAACCCAATAAAGTCTCAAATTCAAATATTTGAATCTCATTCAAATAGAGAGAGAGTGTGTGTGTGTGTGGTGCATGGTTTAGCAAAAATAAAGGTGGACTTAGTCTGTCAAGTGGCGCGCCATGTCACGGCATGGTCGAGCGTCGCTAGTCACAAGTCACGCGATTTTCACCCGATTATAATTGAATCAAATGTTTGAACATTTATTAATTATTGTCATCAGAGTTAAACTCTCCCTTCGGGTCAATGACCTTCATCATCAAGAAGGTGGAGAGCCATCTTCAAATGTTGGAGAGTTCATTAAGAACGAATGTACTTAAATTGATTGTCACGCCGATCGTTAGGAGAAGTAAACTCATACATTAGACAACGTAAAGTCACAACTCACTACTTGTTCTTGATTTAGATGGATGATGCCCCATATTCATGGTAACACTAACATAGTCTTACTCTTCCCATAATTTAAATGAACTAGAGACAAAATTAGATCCCATATCACCCTTGACAATTAAAACTATATTAGTTAGAGTAGTAGTTGTTTTAAAATATCTTTCCAATGAGATCTTGTAGCAATAATATGTGCCAAGATGAGAAGAAGAGAGTCAATTGTCCAAAATTCTTCTAAAAGTAGTCGACTACTCATGTTGGTTTTCTCAACAACTATGAGAGAAATATTAAAGAACTATATACTTAAACTTCAAAGGGCATGAAACAAATCACATACTCAAGTGTGTTAGGTTCTATGAAGTAGGTCATGGCTAATGTCTCTTCCTCCTCATCGTGTTGTGTGTTGGGTTTGGTTGTTATCTTAGGCATACTCGCCGCCTTCTTCGCGACTAGCTATTGGCTTCTTCGCACTCCTTTTCTTCATTTCTAGTCCTAAGAATCCAATGGATAATCATAAAGAAGGCGGTAAAGTATGTCTAAGACAGCAACCAAGCGCAATAAGGTAATATTTCACAAAATTTACATCAATAACCATAGAGCTCAGATTTAAAGTGTGTTGTCTTGCTTTTAGATGTAGAGTTGCACAAGATAAAATCTTGGCCTTCTCAATACTTGTCAATATTCTTCACTAATTAAATATGATAACTATGAATCATACTTTGAGCTTTCATGAAGATTCTCTATATTTAATCAAGAACAATACTAGTGACAATAATCCAATACCTCCTTTTGACAGAAAATCAAGAAATTATAGTGCAAGAATTCATTGTTTGATCAGAATAGTCTATTGAAAATAGATAATAGAAGTGTCTATCAGTCTCAACAATTCTAGTAGATACAATGAGCTAACAATGAATCTCTAGAGAATTTTATAACACTAACACTATTCAAATCAACTGAAACAAAGAGTATTAGTGAACTGGCTGCCAGTAACAAATGATAATAAGAATAAATTCGAATAGCTCAAGCCTGACAAAGTTATTATTTTAGTTTCATAATATGACAATTATCCTTATCGAGTAGCAAAACTGAGACAACAAGCATTACAAGCAATGTCTCCTAGTACTAGAGTAATTAACAGAAGAAAATTTACTAGTACAGCACACACTACTAGTAATGCAAAACTGAAAGCCGAGATACTCACAAAGCATGTGTAGTCTACATTCTAGCAAACCGAATAAACCAAAGAAATTTGGGCAGGCTTACTCGGTGATACCAACCTCCAACATATCTATCGCACAACATAACACAACATAATTCTGATGAAATTAATTTGAACCAAATAATCCAATCGCACAACTACTAGGTTAGACACTAGATCGGACCAAGACCAAAGGCCAAGGAGAAAACAATTCCGCCAATCATCCTAAGGCGCATGCATATATACACACATAGCCATGACATGAGGTAAATCTTCCAACAGAGTAACGCATCAAATTAAGAGGATGACAGATGTGTCAAGCACCACCTAGATCCCACACATCCCATTTGAGGAAATGAGATTTTGATCAGCCGTTCTGGATTCCAAGAGCCTGAGGGCAAATCGACAGGGACTGTGGCTAGGAGCAGAGCAAGGAGATCAATGCATACCTGGATGGATGCGATGGGCGGGACGGGAGGCAACGAAGCAAGTGGATCTGTGAGAGGCTAGGATTTCGGGCAGCTTGGAGAGGGGGCGGTGTCGAGGATGATGGTGACAGGCTCGAGGGGAGGAGGGAGAGTGAGAAAATTAATCGTTTGAGTGGGGGTGTGGGCATACCCTAAAATCCAAATATAAATAGTTGGACATCATAGACGGTTCTAAAGTAAAACTGTCTATAATAAATACACATTACAGATGGTTCTAAAGTAGAACTATCTATGATACATACACATGATAGATGGTTCCAATAAATAACCTTATGCGAAAAGTATACATTCTCATATACATAAATGTAAATTCACACACACACACATGACACATTCTCATACACATAAATGCAAATTCACACACACACACACACATATATGTGTGTGTGTGTGACACATTCTCATATACATAAATGCAAATCCAGAACATATAACACATAAATATTTTATTCATCATTCTACTTGCATATTTCCTTTAAAAATTAGTCCTTCATGCTGATCGACGCATATGTAGCTAGTTTCATCATGTTGTTCTTCCTGACCCATATGCCATTTTTGAAAGGAAACAACTTGTCAAATTGATTGTATTCTTTCTTATCCACTACATTTTCAACTCTGGCAATCCTCCTTTTTCCATGAAGAATTACGTGTCGCTTCTTATTTGCTTGATTGGTTATATAGAATACTTACACAACTTGGTTAGCGAGTGCCAATGGTTCATTTTTATATCCAATACATTCGAGGTTCATGGTTGTGACACTCAGTACTTGTCGACCTTCACTTGTGGGAGATGGACCCAATGGTACTAAAATAGTGGGATCTTGAAAAGCACGTTGTCAAGCTCCTAAATCTCCTTTATGAACCCATAGTAGGAGCTCCTCAACCCATCGATACAGAACGTATCTATGTGAATACCGCTGTTTCGATTGGTGCTCTTTATATTCTGAGCCTACGTATAGAATGTGTACCCATTTATATCGTATACTTGCCGTGTCACAACTATAAATGTTGGCCCTTTTTGATGTGACGATGTCCCGATCTTCCGAGAGGTACTGATAAGTCGATTGTGGAGATCTCGACGTTGATGATCTAAAGGCTCCGACCAAAACTAGATTGAACCCCTCGCAATCACTACACCACTGCTCCGTTGGTTATCAACCGTGCCGAGCACGGTTGACCTCGCCAAGAAGGCTATCTCCTGCAAGCGAATCGAGAACACGAGCAAGAGAGTAAAAATGCAATCAGACATGCGAATAAAGATTAAGTTCACAAGTTGGGGTTCCTCAACCGAACATGCGGTGAAATTGGTAGCGAATAATCTCTTAAGAAAACCCGAGAAAAATTAAAAGGGTGTGGCCTCCTTAAATAAGGGAGGGAGAAGCCACACTTATCTAATGAAAAGGGATGTGGTACTATTCCTAGTTACTATTCACACAGCCGTGGTACTGTTCACGTGAACAGTACCGACCCAAATAGCCTAAGTTACAAGGCCCTCGGCCCACTTTGACTCGGATTGGAAAAATGATGTGATTTGTTTCGCAGTTTCTGATCTGCTCGGATGGAGTTTGGAGGTAAGACCAGATCCATCTGAAAGTAGATCCAACATGATGTAACACAATGAATTAGCAGTAGAAATTCTAGTCAAAACTTCTTTATGTGTTATTAATTCGACATGTGCAAAATTATGAGAATTTAGATCAGCACATGGTTCATTTAAGTCAACACAAGAAATATCAAAAGATTGCACTACAGCAGGTATATATTCACAAGGTTGCTCTATGTCTTGTTGTAGCACCAAATCAGTACCGTGAGAGATAATAGCACCATGTTCTTTACCTTCTTGGCTCTCCTCAGATGATGTAAGTGCATCCACCTACTTATCTTCATTCTCAACCAATGGAGTCAGTAATTCAATCAGCTCATGCTCCTCTTTGGCATGGTTCTTAACTACCTGCAAGTTGTTAGTCACAGAAAAGGGCACAAACACAGGTTTGTTCTCATGATCATTACCATTACCGCAAGGTTAGCTGCATCGATATTCATCCTCAATATCACTAGCACTTACATAACCACCATCTTCTGTCACAATGTACGCTCACGACTTGGGCAATCTCTCATGACGTGGCCCATCCCTTTACAACGGTGGCACACAATGCCCGTCGACGCCCGTGGAAGCAATCGATGAACAGCTCGTGCTGGAGCTTGCACATTAGTAGATTTGCTCGTCTTAGGTGTGCGTGATGGTGGCAACGGTGCTGCTGAACGCGCCATACTCACGAGAGGGGCAGCAGCTCGAAAAACAGAGATGGGGTTGTCTTGGATTGCCCGCTGCCGTTCTCGATGTAGTCGTACTTCCAAAATTACTCCTTGTCCTTTGTTTCCTACCTTGCAATTCCTTTTACGCCAAACAAGTAAGTGGAACATTCTATTGATATCATTATACTCTCTGTAATCAATTATGTCTTGAATTTCACGCTTAATCCCCATAAAAACGATCCATCTTATCCTCCTCATCTTCTACAACATTACAACGCAACATGCCTATTTGTAGTTCTTGATAATATTCCTCATGATTTATTACCTTGGTCTAAGCACTGCAATTTCTTATGCATTTCATGTTTACAAGCGGGAGGAACAAATCTAGCACGTATAGCTACCTTCAATTCATCACATGTATCAAAGCTAAACGAGAATTAACTACATGAGTCCACCAAATGATAGCACGATCTTTAAATTCACTAGTAGCTTGTCTGACTCTATGCACTTCAGGAACTAGATGGACATTAAATTTTTGTTCAATTGTCATCTCCCAATCTAGATAAGTTTCAGCATCATAAGTACCTGCAAAAGATGGTGTGGTAAATTTGACTTTAGCAAATAGGTCATCATTAGCACGATCATTGTGGTACTGAAAATTATTACCTCCCATACCGTGACGGTTGTGATGTAGGCGGTGTTGTGGGCGTGCATCTTCGGCAGCAAATGAACCACTGGCATCGCGGTTTTGTCTCTCATTATCATATCCCTCCTCACGATCGTGGTCCGCATCGTGATCATACTCGCGTCCATTGTTTGGTGGCCGATTGACCATTCTTTTAATGCGTGTAGTGAGTGTTGCAATACTCTTATTGATGGAGCGCTGTCATGGTTAGTAGAAAACAAAAAACAAAACAAAGGTATTATCCCTATCAACTACTAGGTGGTGGAAGGTGGAATCACACATTTTCAAGCGTCTTACCACACTCTTACAAGTGTTCTTACCAATGCAGCAGGTGGTACAACCGGTGGCTGGTTCGTAATACCATGTCAAGCGTGGGTACGATTGCAAGAGGATCTGTTCGATCAAGAGTATGTGGAGCTTGGAAGACACAATATGTAGCAATGGAGAACAATCGATTAATTTCAGAAATTGCACTGAATTGAATTATAGTTCGTATCTAACATTTAGCCTATATTGCTGATCAACCAAGAATGGAAGAAGGCTAAAAACAAGTGTATGGCAATGTGTAGCAGTGGTAAATACAAGATAATTCAATCCAATGCAATCTGGAATTGAAGAACACAAGGATTGATCCAAAACTGAAAACTGAATATTTCTGTCCACTGGACAGCATGTCGGTATTGTAGCCGTAACTTTTTGTCAGATACCTATTTTTCACTGATTCTTTTTTTCTCTGTTTTATGATGGCTTTTTCTACAAATTTTCTTTTGGGGCCAACTTCTGAAACCCGACACAGAAATTCGCACAAAAATCACAACTGCTGACTGTTGCAGATTCAAAACAGATAATTGGGTCAACTTTCACCGCACATATCTCTTAAATGCCTTGCTGGAATGACGTGACATTTTACAGATAGATGGATAATGAATTTTGGAATCTAATGGCGGTAGTCTCTCTCAAAAATAATCTCATAATCAAAAGTTATGGCGTTTTTGGTGGCGGTTGCAGAGAAAGGAAAAATCATCCGAATTTGGAAATTAGGGTTTGGGGTGGGAAATTTTCTTTTGTTTGGATTTTTAATGGAACAAAGATATGACCAGCAACTAGACAATGCTAATATGGACACAAATTCAATTTAGCAAACCAAAACTAACAGATTGAAAGGCACAACGGGTTTGGACAGCGAAATTAACTCTTTTGTGGGGCAATTTTTTTTGGACTATAGGAAATAAAAACCAATCTACTAACTAGGGATACAAGAATTACCTCACGGGCAACCGTTGCTCTGATACCAACTGATGTGACGATGGTCCGATCTTCCGAGAGGTACTGATAAGTCGATTGTGGAGATCTCAACGTTGATGATCTAAAGGCTCCGACCAAAACTAGATCGAACCCATCGCAATCACTACACCACTGCTCCGTTGGTTATCAACCGTGCCGAACACGGTTGACCTCGCCAAGAAGGCTATCTCCTGCAAGCGAATCGAGAACACGAGCAAGAGAGTAAAAGATGCGATCTGTATTGCGAATAAAGATTAAGTTCACAAGTTGGGGTTCCTCAACCGAACATGCGGCGAAACTGCTAAGCAGAATAATCTCTTAAGAAAAACCTCACAAAAATTAAAGGGGTGTGGCATCCTTAAATAAGGGAGGGGGAAGCCACACTTATCTAATGAAAAGGGATGTGGTACTATTCTTAGTTACTGTTCACGTGGCCGTGGTACTGTTCACATGAACAGTACCGCCCAAATAGCCTAAGTTACAAGGCCCTCGCCCACTTTGACTCAATCGAAAAGTAATATGACTTGTTTCACAGTATCTGATCTGCTCGGATGGAGTTTGCAGGTGAGACCAGATCCATCTGAAAGTAGACTCCAAGAGCTTTCCAGCGAGTACTCACGGGCCCTGAGAAGCCTTCTGGATCAAAAGTTATGGCTGTTTGAAGTTGGCTTGTCAAGCTGAATCCGAATTGATCTGGAGGCCGAATTGGATTCAAAACCTGTCCAACTTGAACCCTTTCTTCAATTGGTTCCAAAGTGATGTGGTGCTATAAATATATTTTTTTTATCATTAGGTAGCATCATATTCTCATTTAAAATGTTTTGAAGTTGAAGAAACGAATTCACCTTTAGTTCAATCTTGATATTGGTCGCTATGGTCATATGTGTTGGTGGCGTGGTCACATCACTTTTGCCAATTGTGTCAGTATATCACTTGATGAGTTCCTATTGATTCACTCCTTTAACCATTGGTTGAACTGACTGTTGTGTTGTCTCATAATCCAAATATCCGACCGCTCTGGATTCTGTTGCCAAAGCACATCCTTGTGCTAGTTGATATACATGGATACTTCGGTCATGTATTGCAAGACCGTGAAATGAGCTTGAGCATATGTATCCATATCTAGAGTGATTGTTTTTCTTCTAATGGTCCTGATACCCTCGACCTCCCCTCATGGCGAGATCAAGGTACACCTATCAGTTCAACCTAAGCCATGCAATCGACACAGAACTCAATGATCTCTTCAGTTCCAAAACCTTTGATGATTCTGCCCTTCGGGCGAGATTGATTCCATATATAGGACTTGAGAATTACTATGAACCTCTTGAATGGGTACATGATATGTAGGAACACGAGGTTGCACATCTTTATCTCCCACATGATATGAATAATGATATTGAAAAATGATAGAGGAAAATATTTCTCAAGATGATATAGAATCCTCACCACCTCATCCTACAGAGCATCTAGTCTTTCGAGATCGATGACCTTCTGAGCAATTGTGTTAAGGAAATAACATAGCCTCGTGATTGTCTCCTGCACCTTGATCAAGAAAATACTTCTAATTGCAACAGGAGCATTTGTGTCATCGACATATGACAATCATCAAACTTCATACTAATTAACTTCAAATATCCATTGAAACAAGTTTCTTCATGTTGACTGAGTAACTGAACGAAACTTTCACACCATGCAAGCACTGATATAATTCAATTCTATCGGCCTTGGACAGAGTGTAATAAGCGGGAAATGTACATTCGCCCTTTATTGGTCTTTGTTGGTGCTAACTCGTGCCTAATGTCCATATCAACTAAGTCAAGCGATGTGTTGACACCATCCTTTGCTTTGTCATGAATGTTCATGAGAGATCAATCAAGCTATCATATACATTCTTCTCTATGTGCATGACGTCGATGCAACGGTGAACTTCTAGGTGCTCCCAATAAGGTAAGTTCCAAAATATTGATCTCTTCTTCTAGATGTTCTTCTCACAGGTCCTCAATCTATATTCCTTTTTGAGCACAACATCTAAATCCTTAATTATATCATAGATCTCTTTTTCGCTTAAATGCCTTAAAACTGAACTATCCTCTTTCTTTCCATCGAATTGTTTCTTCATCTTGCGGTATGGGTGAGCCCTCCAAAGGAACCTACGGTGACGCATGTGTACAGTTTTGTACAAGTGTTTTAGCCACATACTCTCGGTATCGTCTAAGCAGTGAGTATAGGTTTTAGCCCCTTTATACTCGGTCCAACGGGTTAGCAAAGCGCGAATAGTCATTTATGGTATAGAATAACAAGGAGCATAAAGTGAAGTTCTCTTATTTGTACACATCCCATATTGTACCCTTCGATCCACATTATTTTTAGATCTTCTATCAATGATGCTAGGTACACACCAATATTAATCCTAGGTTGCTTCACCTTGGATAAGTGAATCGATAAGGTGTCTTAGTTTTCCATTCTTCTTATGCTCCTCTGAATGCCAATGTAGTAGTTTTACCTTCTTGGGTTCACAAAAACTGATTCAAATGGGGAATTACAGAAGATACCACGCACCTTAGCAGAGGTCATTTCTTCACCTCGATTCCCTTGCCGTCATCTAATTGATTCTTACACTTGTATCATGATGTGTTGCACATCGGACTTTGTATACTCTTTACGATAGAAGGTACAGTCATTCGAATATACATGCATTTTTCTACTTCTATTCCCAATGAATGAAGAACCTTCTGTGTTGTAGGTGGTTTTGGGCAACTCATTTGCCTTTGCAAACAAGACCGCTAAGAGACCTAACAACGCCATGAAATTCTTGTTGGACCAACTATTGCTTGCCTTCAATTTTAGTAGTTCAAGCATGACCAATAACCTTATGTACTTTGACTTGCAAAGACGTAAACAAAGGTTTTTTGAGTCCTTCATTAAGCTCTAAAATTTAACATACTCTCTATCATCATGGTTCCCTTCTGCATCGCGAGCATCTGATCCCGATTGTCATCATGCAACCTATCCGAATCAGAGCCACAATCGACATCATCCGGCGGCATATCGTTTACTTCATCGGCGATGTCGTTATTACTATCTTCCTATGTAATTTGCTCTCCAGTTCTTAAAACATCTTTAGATTCTCACAATCAATGTATGGACAGTACATATATTCCACCCCTTATTCAACATATCCTCATCGTCAGTCTTGTAAAAGTAGACACACCATTAATGTACTATTCATTCATACGGTTCTCAACGTACATCCAGCTTCGGTCCTACACTGCACATAGAACAATTTAGTGGTAAATATTGAATTAATTAATTAGGATACTATATATGATCTAAAGTAACTATATGTAGCAAGAATTAATTAAATTGAATTAAGTAGAAATAGATTATGAATTGGTTAAATCCTAAACCATAAACTATGCTAGATGTAAATAATCTTATCTCTAATCAAGCTAGATCTGAACCATCTTCAATTCTTCCTTTACCAAGCTAGATCTAGAATATAATGCAATTAGGAACAAATCACTAACTATAGATAGTTAAGAACAAATAGATCTACAATCACTCTTCCCAAATCCATGGTCTCCTTTCACCAAATGGCCTCAAACTCCACTTCCTCAAAGCAAGACCTATGAGAATAGATCTGGAATTTAAGATAGATCTGTGAGGGTCGGGTCTACAATAAGTGAAATTATCATATATGGTTTTTAGTACAAACCGTTTGTGATAATCACGAAAGTATCACGATAGTTTTAAGAAAAACCATCTGTGATATTTAGTAATATCACATACGTTCTTGTTCATAACATCACGCATTTGTTCAACATGAGCCGTCTGTAATATTACCTCTTCGCAGACATGCGGTTTTTAGCGCAGCTAGTAAATACGCATTTATCGCTGAACAAAAATCGTATGTGATTATATTTAATATTGATGATTTTGGTCAATCGTCTGTGATGAGGCGTTCAGTATTAGCCTGTTTGTAGTAGTGCCATGACATACTCCTTCGCACCGACAATCACCTCCACTCCTTTGCCCACTCTATCCACCTCCTCTTCCACTTCACCCCATTCCACCTCGCTTGCACCACCACGCCACAAGTCGCCGGGAGAGAAGGAGAGAAGATGAGGAAGAAGCTGAAGAAGAGGAGAGACTGGGCTGACGAGTGGACCCCACCTTCTTTTTTAATTTTTTGCTTATCCTATTGGTTAGGCTATCCGTCTGCTAAAACCTAGTGACATGGCCGTCAATGTAGCTAAAATCACTGACTCACTCTATGGGGTAAAAAGTGAACGATACTGATATATGAGGGGAATCTGTTATGACTTTTGTAGTTGATGGTTGAATTTTAGACAAAATATAATAGTTTAGGGAGGCAAATGGACTTATTTAATAGCTTTTCTTTCAAAAAAAATTCTACCTATTGTAACTCACTTATTAGGCTATTAACGATGCACATATTGTGCCAAAGACAATGGTCAGCAGTGGTCACTGCACCAGGGAAGTGGTACTACCGGCCGGCCCGGCGAAACCGTAGACGTGGAGCGTGCGGTGCGTGAACGGAAGGAGGGCGTCGAACGTGGCGCGCGCGGAGGAAGGAAGCGGGCGTAGGTGGGCGCGCACGGAAGCATGGGTGAGTTGAGTGGTGTGATGCCGGCGGAAGTTGGCAGTTGCACCTGTAATGCAAGTGCTAGCTCCGCATGCTAGTATACCGGTGCGTCGTGCGACCGAATTTAATGCAGGGATAAGCTAAGCTGCGTGCCATCGCGTTGCAGGTCATCGCGAGCGACGGTTGCCCATCTTTTCTCCAGGTAGCAGCTATGCATGCATGTCCCTGGATTTCTCCGGCATGTGCATGCCAGCTACAGCTTGGAACTGCATGCTTTGACGACGTCCACATGTACACACCGTGGTTCCAGACGTTGCAGTCCATTTTCCATGCCGTAGAGGTACGCCTTTGTACGCACCAGGCGTGCGTGCCAGATTTCATTTGGAGGACCTCGCTATAGGGCTCTGATTAGCAACAGCAGTAGCTTTGAAAAAGTAATTCTATATTTTTTCTTTGCTTGGATACAATAACTACGTATAAGCATCTATTTAAGCTGAAGTAGTAAAATTCTACTTCAGCCATCGCCAAATGCTAAAAATGTCAAAATAAAAGGAAAAACTTAGGCACAGCGGCCCATGCCAGAAATGGGCATTCATTTTTACGAGGATTAAATAATTTTTTAAATATAGTTTTAATACTTAATTAAGATCTTAAGATCCATATGGTCCCAAGGCAATTACCCAAGTATCCTTAGTTGAAGATTTACTATATGTTTTACTAGACCAGCAGACGGCTCAGAGGTTCTAGTACAAGGGTCCACTTCAAGGGAATTCCTCCGTGCGGTGAATAAAGCATGTCTAAACAACACGACAATTTGGCTCTACATCTCTAACAACAATCGTCATGCAGTTGTCTTCACAATTATCTCCCACTGACAATAGCTGAAGATAAGTTATTATTAGATCTCTCTAACAGCTACTACCCCTCAACCAGACAGACGATTCAACAAAGTGTTTTCTCATGTAGAAAATCGACACATATTCAACGCAATTTAAGGATTGACGAGAGAGAACATTGATAATTCAAATGGCAATAAGTCCAAAACTCCAACAATTGGAATCATAACAAGAACCAGAAGAATAATAGGTAAGCAATCAAAATCTTCTGATTAGTGAGAAGATCGTAGGATTAGGATAATTACATTTCTTTATAATCTCTTAGTGAAAGTCTTTTATAAACATTTTATAGTAATAAAATCATCCTATTCTTTTGCTGAATCATTTAAAAATTCAGCCTTCTTACGTTTCCGTTGGCTCGTTAACGCTGGGTTATTCCAACTTCTGTTATATTTATGGACTGCTTTTGCTTCCAATATCCAATTCAGCCCTGGCATGGGTCCAAGGCTCGAGGCCTGAGACGCACGCAGCTGCTCTCCGCCGAAACCGCAAGGCAAACCCAGAAATCGGTGATCAACTTCAGCCATTACGCCCAGCGACGGTGACGAAATTGGACCCAGCCTAGATTTGGGTTAGCTCGGATAGATTTCACTGTACGGTATGGTCTGTATTCTCTCCGCTTGTATTTTCGGCTTGAAACGGCAGGCAAATTGGAAATCAGAACGGACGGCCCAGATCGATCCTAGAGCTTCTATAGGCCCGTTCATATCGCCGGAAGCCAGTGTGCACATCTACTTTTATAAAGTGGATTATCTACTCATTTCACTCTAAAAATAAAGCACGAGTTAAAGTCACATTAAAGACCTTACTCATCTCGCTACCATTCACTCCATTCTAAAAACTACTTTATTACTTATTTACTTTTAGCTAAAAATCATCCATTATAGATGGTATAAATACACCCTCCGCAAAGAGCCCATTTTTGCTGCTCCGCACCAGAAATTTGGACGTTTTTGCAATCATGCTACCCGAAATTCCGAAATAGCCTCTTCGAAACGAAATTCCAACTCTAGCCCCCACCGATCGCACCATTTAACCGCGTCGCGACACGTGTCCAATGGTGCACCGGGAGCGCATCACACCGAGTGGTGCGGTCCCCACCGCACCACTCACCCGCCGTCACATCAGGGCCAATGGTGCGTCCTGTGGCGCACGACACGCGAATGGTGCGGCCCCGGCGCACCACTCGGCCGCTTTCCCCCACGCCGGCGCGCCATTTTAAGCCAAGTCCCATCGCCACCAAAGCCACTTAATTGGCGCATGCACCGATTCCCGCATTATTCTTTGTTTATTTCTTGCATGCGATGTGTCGGCCGAGAGCCGCCCTACTCCAACGCCGTATCTCGTGATACAAAGGAGAGCTGCGATGGAAGGCTTCAATCTTTCTCGCATTTGTGCTAGACAGAGAAGCAGCAAGCAAGAGAGAGCGAAGAGAGGAGCTGATAGTGAAGGCAAGAAGAGCGAAAGCACAGATTTGGAGTAATTTTGGAAGGATCTGAAGTTTTCGCAAGTGAGAAAGTTGTAGATCGTCTCGTGAGCTTCAAGAAGAGGTAAATATCATCTCAATACGTCGTAATTTAATCATAGTGATTAGCTCAGTAATTAGCGTAAACGTTATGTAAACGTTTCCATATGTCTATATTTTATGTAATTATCGTGTTGTATTTTATAATTTATGTGAAGAAATTATGCGTTGTTGTTGTCCATCGCATATTGTATTTTATATTTTGTGTACGTAATTTTTATATCATTGTAGAACCGTAACCTAAAAATATGTTAACGGATTGTAGCTAGATTTCATTGATGTCATTGTGAAGCTAACCGGTAGTCCAAGGGCTACTTGCGTAGGTTTTGTTTGTATTAATATTTAGTCATTCTTGTAGCCAAAATCACTCAAGGATAGTAGATCTTGGTATGCATGCATGTTGAGAGCTTGCTTCCATAAATGAGAGATTATGGAAAAAATACGAAAGCACACTGCTAGTCGGAAAGGCCACTTGCGTAGCTACTGTTTTTATTGTCATGTACTCATTCTTGTAGCCAAAATCACTGAATAATATTAGATCTTGTTGTGCATGTTCGAGAGAGCGTGCTGCCATAAATGAAAGATTAGGGAAAAATGTAGATGTTTAATTTACATAAGAATTAAGAAGTTAAAAATGATGAGAATTGAGTAGTTGGTTGGTGAATTAAGTAGAACAATAATAATAGAAATTAGGAGAAAAATTTGGAGAAATTGTAATTTATTTATCACATAAATTAGGAGTAAATTTGATGTATGTAGGAATTTGTTAGGGCACTCCGTAAATGAATTAAAAATTACATTTACAAATAAAAAAGTACCATTCATATTTGTATGGGATAGGTAGAACAACGAAATTCGATGAAAATATTACTTTGTATACGCTAGGCGGTACCTACGTACGTATGATGGTACACTTGTTGCATGTTATATATACTAAGAGGATTCAAGATGGACTTATGGTAGGTACGCCATGGGTGACATCCAAGACTTGTTCGTGTTCTACGGAAGTGATCTCGCACGCGACGGCCGCACGAGGCGCACTGAATAATTGTGACCGACCGTGATCCGCACCCAATCTGAACACCATGAGCTCGTTGGAGCTACGGAGATGCGTATGCTCCGCATTCGATCGACACCGCAAGGAACAAATTACGGATCGAGGCGCGTATGCCATCGCTGGAGGTGCCGCAGGGAGACAAGCAGTGGCAACTTATAAAGGTGACGAGCGACGCTTCATGGGCGAACTACATGGAGGTCGTGTGCAACCTGACGCATTGATATATGCCGTGCCAATGGTGTATGTTCAATTCGTGGAGAGATGTAATCATCTCGCCATGGGTGGCTCTGTGGTGTCGACGGAGATGCAGATCCCGCATTACTCGCGCGGTCATGAAGATGCCGTGAAGGAGAAGGAGGCAATGACTCAATGGGAGATGGGATCGCGAGGCGCACGAGAATTTTCACCAATGAAGGTGCGGAGAGGTGGTGGGCCACGCGGGTTGATCACACGAGTACCTTGAGAACCAGTGCGGAAAGCGAGGAGGAGGAGGATGTGGAATCAGCCAGCCAGAGAGGAGGAAGAAGGGGAACCTACAATGGAGGTGTGTTAGGAGGTATTGTAACCACGGAGGGCGTGGCGTGCGCCCGCATTGGACGACATCGCAGCCGAATCCCTAGTTCGCCACGGGCGGAGGAGGCAGAGGGGATTCAATGAAGGCACCTCGATGTAGGAGGAGCTTCGTAACAAGAGTGCCGCACAACAAGCTATTGCCACATACGCCGTCAACATCACCGGACATATCGGGTGCACAGTCCAACCCCGACACCTACATTGTGAAGTGTGTCGACGGCCTTCATCGGGCAAGGTCCGTGGCGCACGGTTCGAGGCGCCGCCACGGACTTCCTGATAACGGTGCTGAATGATCACACTTGTGAGCTTGCGGCGCCACTACAGGCACCGCAACATGACGCCGCCATATGTTGCGAGTCGATAAGGCATCTTGTGGCTGCAAATGTATCCATTTCTCCCAAGGTTCTCATGGCGGAGGTAGCGAACACGGTGGGCTTTGCTGTGAGCTACAAGAAGGTGTGGCGGAAACGTAAGGTCCCGCGAGTATGTTCGGGACGTATGAGGAGGCATATGATCCGGTGCCGAGAATGTTGAGTCGACAAAGAACAAACCGTGCACGCACATTAACAAGTACGAGCGGTTCATGAGACGGAAGGGCCGAATTGTTTTGTGCTTGACAGAGTGTTCGGGCCTTCCATCGTGCAATAGAAGGCTTCAAGTGGTGCCGCCCGGTGCTAACGATGGACGCACATTCCTATCCGCAAATACAAGGGTACAACTCGACCGCGTTGCACAGACGAAATGACCGCATTCTCGGCATTTGCAATAGTAGAGAATGAGAATATAGATAGTCGGCTGTGGTTCCTTGTCAATGTGAAGCGGGCCGTAGTACAAGATCGCCCGATGTGTGTGTTATCTCGCATCGCAATGCAAAGCTTGCTGCTCGCAATGCGAACGATGCGTAGCGAGAGACCTCCGCTCCAGTGGAATGACATGAAGAACCGGTGGTGCATGAGGCATCTTGCGCAAACTTCCACGTATGTTCCACAAAGAAGGAACTAATGAAGATGTTTAAAAACTTTGTATGCGAACCGTAAGAGGAAGTTCGATGCCTTATGGAGGCACCTTGATCAGAGACCAGCAAGCATGTGAGGCATCTTGAGCAGGCTGAAGTAGGGGCCGTGGAGGAGGCTCCATGAGACTTGGGAGTTCACACAATGGGTGCACCAATGCACCGACCGAGATGTGGTCTCATCGCATGACACCGCGGAGCAAGGTACGGAATCATGACGACAAACATGTCCGAGGTGTACAATGGTGTTCTAAAGGGCGTGAGATCCCTACCTATCACCGCAATCGTTGAAGAGATCCGAACTGCTCAATAGGATACTTGTCAATAGAGCCATGATGGCGGCAAGATATGGACGAAGGCAAAGAATTCTCCGAGGTAGCGTGGGCCAACATGGACAAGAAGATGGAGAAGGCTCGTCGCATATTGCTCGCACCATGGATGGCTTACTGAGGAACTTTGAGGTTCGCCGCATGTAAGTACATGATGGGGCAGGCTAGAGGATCGTAGGTGTATGCACGATTGATGACAGAGCATCTTGCACTGCAACAAGCGTAGCTTCTACACAAGCCATGCTCCCACATGTACGCTGCATGCGATTATGGAACCAGCGCCACGCATTACATCTCAAAGTACTATGACATGAAGCACTGCTTGAAACCCGAGCACGGAGTTCGCTCGCACGGGGTGGACATGCATTATAGGGAGCTCGCCGTGGCAGATCAAGCGGTGCCGAACGATGCACTCAAGCACGCCGCCATGGGCGAAGACAGAGCCGCCGATTCGTGAACGACATGGATGATAGCCGCGTGGGGATCGGGTTCGCGCCTGCGACTATACAAGACGGTTGGCCATTCATTTACGCATTGCCCAAACAGACCGACATCAAGTAACGCTCCATAGTATGTAGCACATGGATTGTCATTGTGCAATCGCCGTTCCGTGTTTTGTAACTATAGCGGGCCTTTGTTGTGATGCGAGCACAAGATCGTGCATCCTGTAACCTATGCTGAATGTATCTTACCAAATTATTTCCGTACAATTTGTTTGAGTCATTTCTTGCAAATTATGTTATGTTGTGACTTATTCGATATTTCGTTATCATTTGTTGTCGTCGATGCAAATTACGCTTGTTCATGTTGTGTTGTCATTTATTTCATGATGTATTATTATTACCTAAAAATTATGTATGTTGCATATTCTCATGACATCGCTGCATCGACTTATTTTCAATCATCGCAGACATGGCGACGAGTTGCTTGAGGCCCGCTGGGATGACCACCGCCGATGCACGCGTGGGCATCAATGCCCGAGGCCCTCCGTGTTTCGCCCCAGGGCCCCGAGCACGGCCGCTAGACGAGCGGTACATCCCGCCGCCGCGAGACACCGGCCCGCTGCCCTGCTCGCATGCCGGATGTTCCATATACGCTGCGCTTCGATGCGGCGTTGCTGTCCGCACTCGTGGATCGTTGGAGACCGAGACTCACACCTTCCACTTCCGCTAGCGAGATGATCGTTACACTTCAGACGTGTCCATGCGCGATGTGTCTACCCATCCGTGGTGCAAAGCGAGTGCCACCCCCGTGCACGAATTGAAGAACGCCTGGTGCCCGATTCGGTTCCGATCCCGCATAACATGTCGGTGTGCCACACTGCATCGAGGCTTGTGTGATGCCCGCCGCCAGCATCGAGGCCAGCAATGGTCTTGGCGGCAGGCTATGTGCTCCTACAAGATCGGTCTTGGGAGCACTTCACGGTTGGGAGGCCTAAGATCGAGAGGGCCGTGCACCCTTACGACCTCCGCCCGGAGTTGTACGGTCAGGCTAGTGGCGATGACCCCATAGATGGGCCAACTATGGGGACTCGTTGGACACATGGTCAGCTGCGGTGGGCTAAGGAGAGAGCGAGGCGTGTGTACCTAGATTTCCATAACCATTTCGAGCGGCTTCATGACAAAGAGATAGTCTGGTTCCCATGGGATGCAGGGTTCATTCAGGTCATTGCCCCCTACGGGTTGTCATCTCAGTGCCACCAAGACCACACGTACTGGTTGACGATCTGTCACCTCGTCTTCTCACACTTCGCCGAACCGCATAACCCGCAGAGTGCCGAGGCGCTTGACCTCCACCAAAGACGTGCCACCCTCCCGTGACGGGCACTACCACCAAGGCCCACCAAGAAGCCATTGCCGTGATGCACACGTGGCGTGACTCGAAAGCAGAGGTTGTGGACGAGACTAGGCCACACGACATCGCCACATACGGCGCGCATTCAGAGTGGTACATTCCACGCACCGCAGCAAGATTATCGGGCCTGCCCCACCTCGCCCTTCGTGAGGTCGCGCACGAAGATGCCATACGCCGCCGCGCATCGTCATCGAGCAAAGACGTCAGACGAGGCGGTACGCGTGCACCGCGACGCTTGTACTCATTGTTTCTTTACGCATGCGGCGCTTTAACTCATTTGTTGTTTACCTACGCAGCGAGCATATGCGCGTCGGCCGAGCACGAGGCTTTTCGGATGTTGCGCCGTGGGAGGGCGGCAACCGGTTCTTGCTTGCCGCGCACATCATCTTCGCGAGCTCGATTGCGATCAAGGCTATGAGCTGTAGTCACCACGTGGATGATGTCCATGCACGACGCCCGCAGAGTAGCCTTCAGCGCCGCCGCCGGCACCACCTTCCTACGCCCGCCGCTGTCCGGTGGTCATCCGTCGCAGCCCGGCGCCGTCCGCCGCTGTCCGGTGGTCGCCCCACCGCGCTCCTCGTCCTCCTCCTGCGCTTTGGACCAGCGAGACGACATTAGCCATCGCTCGTTCGCCCACTGATTGCCGCTATTCGTAACACACGCTTTTCCTGTAGCACTTGCGAAGGGATAGTACGTTGCTACAGCCGTCGTCATCCCGGAGGGCGGCGGACGAGCCTGGAGATAGCGACCCAGACTCACAGGCACAACAGACGATGACGTTTGGCACATATGCGCCTGGCGGTCAGTCCACCCGAGCGGACACGCAAGGGCAGTATGAGTGGTCCGGGCAGACGTTTGGGGGACTCATTGCCTAGTCTGGGGGAGTGAGCAAAAAAGAAAACTACAAAGATTGCGAACAACTAACTCAGGAGGTGACTGATAACATGGCAAGGGGGTATGTGAGGGATGGCTCCGTTTGCTGTGTGATAACAAGGCAAGGGACTAGGTGAGGAATGGCTCCCTTTTATAGCCTGTGGGGGGCAGGCTCACGCACAAAGACCACAGAATAAGAAGGCATCAGGCAATGATAGCACGAATTAGCACATACATTGGACGTACACAAAATATTGAAAGAGAACACAAGTCTGGACCCCACACCATGCTCAGTGCGGAGACAAAACATGCCAGCTTTGCACAGTGACCTAAGAAAAGGGCGCTTTTGCTCTGACATGACAAAAGAGGCAGCTTTGTTGGTTACATGACAAAACGGCCACTTTGCCCAATGACATGACAAAACGGACCAGCTTTGCCCAGTGACTTGACAAAACGGGCCAGCTTTCCGCAGTGACTTGACAAAACGGGCCAGCTTTCTGCAGTGACATGACACAAGAGGCCAGCTTTCCGCAGTGACATGACAAAAGAGTCCAGCTTTGCCCAGTGGGATGACAAAACGGGGCATCTTTGCTCAGTATTGCATTTTTTTGTGGCTTGTGATAACAACTCCACGAAGATAGCAACCAATCCATCACATGCTTAACAACGTTGCACATTACATCGTTACGGAAAGAGGCCACGAACATGAAGCTCCTAAAATGAAGGCGTCACGCACTTACAACACTAAACAACACATACATTGCACATACATAATTTATGGAAAGTAGTACACCCAACATTTTAATTCAACGATACATGAACTAAAAACGACACAACCATAACCTCGTTACCTACATGCCAAACGAGCCTCGTGTCACCCACATGGAGAATTGCTATGGGGTCGCCTCGGACGTGGCCGTCGTGGTAGTGGCATGCACATATGCAGCTCGGGTTCGCAAAGCAACATGTGGGATCATAATAGCTTCCTATATTCACGACCTCCTCGTTGCCTCTCGCTGCATCTGCTCTCGCGGAGGTCGTTGTTCTCCTCGCGAGACTCTCCATTCGGTACTCCAAGTCCCATATTTGAGCCCATAATGTATCCACATAACGATCAACATACCGCTCATGAGGAAGGTCGATCCAATGGAGAAGTCGATTTTGCCATCCGCAAAAAAGGACGGTAAACTTCGCGGTCCATAAGCAATAAAAATGTAATATTACTAAATTGTACCCCGAGCGTGAGCATCGGAAGAAACGTCGCCGCCATCGCTCGGGAAATCCAAGATCCGACGACCGCGTGCTCATTGTGTCGCATTTCGCCACGCCGTTGAGCACGCCGACTTGGTATCAATCGGCATCGTGGACCGAACATATCCTCCTTTCTAAGGGAATGTCGCCCTTCGTGACCCAAATCCCATCGCCCTGGCTCCGACATGGTTTTTCAAGCATGAAAGACAGGTACTTCTTTGTTCGATCAACAATGTGTCGACCCCAACCGTGTTACTTATACCAAACGAGACAACTTGTCGTGATTCACCTCAAACGAATAAAAGGACGCTTCTACGCACGCACGTGACATAACGGGGCATCTTTGCTCGAGAGATGACAGAACAGTCCGCTGCAGTTGAAATGACCAAAGAGGCCAGCTTTGCTCAAGGTGACATGACAACACAAAGGCACCTTTTCGCAGTTGACATGACAAAACGGGCCGCTTTGCTCAAAGAGATGACAGAGGATAGCTTTGCTCAAAGACATGCCGCTTTGCTAAGTGAGATGACAAAGATGCCGCTTTGCGCAGATGACATGATAAAACGGGCAGCTTTGCTCGCTGACATGCCAAAACGGGCAGCTTTGCTCGGTGAGATGATAAAAGATGCCACTTTGGGGCAAAGACATGACAAAACGGGCAGCTTTGCTCGCTGGGATGCCAAAATATGCCAGCTTTGGCAAAGGATATTACTAAAGAGAGCAGCTGTGCTCACCAAATGACAAAAGAGGTCACTTTGCTCGAGATGACAAAGCAGGCAGCTTTGCTCAGAGATAAGACAAAACGGGCAGCTTTACTCAAATGAGATGACAAAAGATGCCACTTTGGGCGATGACATGACAAAACGGGCCTTTTTCAGTGATATCGCAAAGACCCATCTTTACTCACTACTACGACCACGCGACCAGCTTTACACGCATTTAGTAGAGACAAACGGCCCTATAAATTGGTATGCATTCCATTTCCCAATAACATTGCACATCCAAACCCCATACTACATCGCGCTCCTCACCCAACCGGGATGGACAAAGGCAAGAAGAAGCAATGGGACAAGATGGTGAAGGATTGGGAGGAGACCCGTGACATAGACGCGGTCACCGCGCTCGCGATGCCGCCCGCGATGAGAAAAATAAGGGCTATACACGCCGGTTGAACAAGCCCATCGTGCTACGATGAAAGGTCCCCAAAGAGCGCCCACAGAGCAACAACGCCATCCCGACATCCCCACCGAGCGCTTGCCACAACTACCACCGAGGGGACACTCCTTTGTTGGTGCGGGACGTGTGCAAGTTTTTCAAGTCTAAGGATCAGACGCCTAGGTATGCGCATCGGGTTGCGCAAACTACTCCAAGGACTACCCCAATCGCCGCTTTGACACCGCAACCTATCGGCAAATGAACCACCACATGCACCATTTTCCCTACCTTTCTCCTTCACACCACGCACTAACAATATCTCCCATGTATTTGCGCCTCCGAGCCTCGTGGCTACCGCAAATGGATCGATCTTGAGATCCACCGAGGACCAATGGACACTGACCGAGGAGTGGAATGTCACACGGACAAGGAGTTGCTGGAAGAGGAGCGCCGCAGCACGAGCACACCTCGCGTATACAGCCATGAGACGCAAGCTCATCTTGAAGCGCACGCGAGGGAGCGGGAGGCTCGCGAGAGGAGCGCGAGAAAGAGGAAATTGCGGCTAAGGCAAAAGAGGCCGCGAGAAGTTCAACGCCGAGCGGCAAGGAAGGAAAGTGGTCCCGCCCACACAAGAGGTCGTCGAGCAGCTGGGTGGGTTAGTCGATATCATGCTATATGTTATGCATGTAATAAAAATCTACGCGATGTTACTCCCAATCAGATTATGAAGTTTAATATCTCGTATTTTCGATTCCATGATTCACGTAGCACCTCATTTAACAATATTAACATAGCGGTCCTCACTGCATACCTAATTCTCACTAACCTTCAAAATATCACTTACCACTTTATGTATTGACCGCTCTACAATCAATCTTTCCTAAAAAAATTTACCAAAATTTTTTATGCATCTACAACTTACAATGAACATAATCTTTTATTACAACTTTATCTGATTTTTACCCAGTTTATAACTACAAAATTGCCAAAACTGAAAACAATCACGGAGATTGCAAACCCTAACAATGCACCAAACCCTAAAATTCACTTACCACTTTATGTATCGACCGCTCTACGGTCAATCGTTCCTAAAAAAATTTACCAAATTTTTTATGCATCTACAACTTACATTGAACATAAACTTCTATTGCAACTTTATCTTATTTTTACGCAGCTTTATAACTACAAAATTGACAAAACATACAAACATCACGCGGATTGCAAACCCTTAAAACATACCAAACATCACTACCAAAGAACTCCACTCCACATTACATACATATTTTTTCAAACACCATTAACAATGTACCAAAATATTTCAATAATAAAAATCTACACAAAAATAATACATACATGTATTATCCGCTATAAATAACGAATTTTTCAAATAAACTTCATGTTTTTTCATCTCCTATTCTATATTATAAATTTGTTTACACTCTTACAAAATATATTACATGTATATGCATAATATTTATAATTACAAACATTTTATCTAACTATCTAATCAAAACATAAAAACAAATTTACAATTTATTTTCCGCAATGACGGCAACCCAACCCTAGAATCAGAAGGGCATCAGAGCACCGAGTGGTGCGGTCGGGACCGACCACCCGCTAATGATGCGCTCGCCACCAGACGACCACAAGTGGTGCGGCCGGGACCGCACCACTCGGGTGTGGTGCGCCCCGGCCGCACCACATGCCACGTGTCGCCTTCCCCGTTAATCGTGGCGGCCGTTGGGGGCTACTTTTGGAATTGTGTTTTCAGCGCGGCTATTTTTGGAATTAACGGCAGCAATGAAGCTAGAAACGCCCAAATTTCTCCGCACTCACTTAACGAGACCCAATAGAGCTACGCAACCAACCATGAATGAAGCAACCACGGCCACCGATCACGCGCTTTCCAAAGTTGTGGGCGGGTTCTAAAATTTAGATTATAGGTGGGTTTTTTTGGACTGTACCTTATAACTTATAGCTATGGTTTTTAAATTCTGGTTTGCTCGCGAGAGTCAATACACATAGAAAAACAGTACATGTCATTTTAGACGGTACAACTGAACTCAGTACGCCAAACAAACACACCGTTTTTGAAAAAATCTACTGTAGCTATAGTACATAGGATAAACCATAAGCACTATCAAACCCAGCTTATAGATCATGGTTTTTGGTTTAAAATTTTTAATTATGACTATACGCAAGAGATAGTATAGAGAGAAATATATTTGTGTATGATTTTGATCGATATTGATAAATTATGATAGTACTTACTATAATTAATTTATAAACTCTATTTTAAAAAACACTGTTTTTAAAAAATAGTTCATTTTATAAATTAAACCATGAGTTCAAAAAATACACCCACGCCGAACTGAGTCACAACCAGGGTGTACGTTTGTCCGGTTCCTCCCGTCGCTACATCACGTGCATGTGCGTGCGTGGAACTGTCACGTACTCACGTCCAGCCGGCGACATTGCTTAACTTGCACGCCTATTTGTCTTAGGTTTCTCTCGGAGTCTCGGTAGCTATATGGCTTCGGAAGGGAGAAACTAACTGGTACCGGAGGGATCTGCATGCTGAATAATTTAGGCTCTGGTTTGAAATGCCGTGGTCTTTTTTTTTCTTCTTTGGGCTGAAACGGCACTCCACTCCACGCTGTTAGTTTTTAGATATTAAATTAAAGAAAATAAAGGAAGTAGGAAAAATAAAAACACTGCATAACACAAAGAAAAGAAGAAATATAACCACGTTAAAAATCAGCATATTTTAAACTCTTTTAATTTCTAAAACAAAACTCAGAAACCACTGGAGAAGGCTGGACGCTATCGAAAAGACATCCTATGGCGTTGTTTCGTCAATTGAAATCAAAAGTGCAATTTGGTACGAGATCCCGTGCCCTATTTGGCCCAAACACGTCGCTCTAGCCTAGGCGCACGTCACGATTACATGCACCATTTCATCAGCCGCGTGGCCGTGGCATACCTGGAAGCCATCTGCTGGCTCCAGTTTTTCCGAGTAGTTTTTACCCTTCTCAAGACGAAATTTCGATATTTGACATCGAATATATGTGTCTTTTAATCTTATCGCTGCTTCACAAGATATTTGTACCACTGTCGCTGCATCAATTCTTTTGATTCGCGGATTCTCCTCATTTTCGCAGCGTGACAAGTGTCAAAATATAAAAGGAGAGAAATGAGGAGAATCCTTAAATCAAAAGAATTCGCAGATGACAAAGCTTAAATTTCTAAAGGTGCAACGGTGGTGTTAAAATCGAGATGCGATGA
This sequence comes from Dendrocalamus sinicus, assembly GCA_036346575.1. Taxonomy (NCBI): domain Eukaryota; kingdom Viridiplantae; phylum Streptophyta; class Magnoliopsida; order Poales; family Poaceae; genus Dendrocalamus; species Dendrocalamus sinicus. The sequence goes on from CM070641.1 coordinate 20,925,492, forward strand.
TTGAGTGTCAAATATCAAAATTTCTCTCTCAAGACGCACCATTATTCAAAAAGCCGGAAGAAACAAGACACCAACGGCCACGTTACACGTAATAAAACCCGCCCAATTGCTGCGGTCAGCGGCACTGAGCTTCTCCAGTTCTCACCCTTTTTCTCTCTCGACGTGCCCCACGGCCACCCCAGTCATTCCGCGCCCTCATCCCCTCCCCTGCTTCTTCAACTCCTCTGTTTCTCGAGCCAAACCGCGGACGTGCTCCTCCCATCTCCCCGCTATGTCCAGTGCAACCTCCACTCCTTCCCGTTGTCTACGGCGTTAGCCTGGCGGCCGCCGGGTCGGACGGCAGGCCCGGCTCGGCCTGCGGGCGAGCTCCGTGGAGACGGCGGCCGCTGCGGTGGCGGTGAAGGGGGAAGCAGGGGTGGAAAAGAAGAAGATGGATGACGAGAGGAGGGGAAGGAGGAGGAGAGGGCGCTCGAGGTTCTTTATGACGATGGGTTCGGGGGCGTGACCGTGAAGGACTACTTCGCGGCGGCGAGGGCTGTGTCCAAGGACGACGGCGGGCCGCCGCGGTGGTTCTGCCCCGTCGAGTCCGGTCGCCCGGCGGTGGATAAGGCGCCCCTGCTGCTCTTCTTGCCAGGTTGGTTGTGCCACCACAATTCATCATGGACAGCAACAATGCAAACACAAATTCATCAACACAACAAATACGCACAAGTCAACCCCTCATATTGTAGTGAACTTTGAGAATAGCTTCAACCAACAAGTTAGCAGCGGAATTAACAAATCAACATGCACAAATGACACAATGCTTTACATGGAAAATCGTCCTCAAGGGAAGGAGTAAAAATCTACGGGACCAACCGGTCCACTGTAAACCTCTACTATTAGCAACGATGAATACAATAGACTCTTCTGTAGAACCTCTAGAGATTACAACAGCAGCAACGTCCTCATCAAGTTACAAACTGGACATCATTATCAACAACAATCACACTTGACAAAAGGTGTTAGCTAAAATCAGCTAAAACAGAGTAGTGTTGTTTCTGTGCACTTCAGTCTTCCGTTCGTATTTTGCAAACCACTGACCCAAATTTCTGATACTTGGCAGTAACGTATTTCAATGAGTTCTTAACATTCTGTCAAAATTTCAGCCCAATCCAACACCATTTGACTTCTCAAACTAATCAACAACCAAGACTGCACCTCTAAGTTCACTGTAACCCGAACTGATTAAACCTCTCTCAAATCCGGTGCTCCAATCAACTAATCCTCAAATCAACTGACCAAACCGAAGTGCTCTGAGTGTAAAACAAACTCACCAAGTTTTGGGTCTATCCAACCACGTTTGAGCCTTTGACCATGGACTTGAAGTAGACTGGGTAAGAGCCACCAAGCTGGACAGAGCTTTACTTCTCCCCTCTCCTCTTTTCTCAGGCGCTTTGTGGTGTGTTTTACTGCTCACTGACAGCAGCCACTAGAGAAACTGAATCAAGGGCAAGAAGTTAGGGTTTTGCTTGTTCGCTCCTCTTGAAAGAGACATCTCAACAGTTGATTAAGAAATAAATCAACGGACTACAAGCGCTGGGCGTGTGGGCTGCTGTTGGACTCCTCGTCACCTCCATGTGGAGGATATAGCCCAGCATTAATTATGTGTTTTCTTTTCTTTAAATTACTGTCCAAATGGTAGTAAAAAGGATCGTATTGGATTGGCAATGAATAGAATGATAAAAGCAGCGCATCAACGTGAGACGATTTCTAGTCTTTACTTTGTTTGTGCTCTAACGCTGTTCCTGAATTGACAACACCGCAGGCACCGATGGTGTTGGAATGGGGCTCATTTTGCACCACAAGTCTTTGGGCAAGTGAGTCTTTTTTCTTCTTCTTAAAGACGTATATTAATGTCAATTTTTTCTTTTCCCCAATAGCTATCGCACCTTTTGGGGCGAACTAGTTTTACAATCTTGCTTTGCCAACTTTCTCAGCTTCCTTCCTGTCAAGTGCAATGAAATTTTGCTAATATTAGCACTCACTTTTTTTAGTGATATTAATCTATGAGTTTATGCTAGCACGTGTTGTCACCGATAGCGAAATACCAAGGTCATTGCAGGTCAAGCAGGGAAAACTGTTTTCATTTTTATTTAGTCCAGATAAAGCATGCTACTTTTTTCTTTTCGAAACATGCTACAGAATGCTACTTGGCTCCGTGAAGTCATTATTCATGAAGTTATGAAAAAATAAGATTACGCTTGTCTGTTGATGGTTAATCTTCTGTTGATGAACTTGAAGTTGCGCATTTCTTGTTCTTTGATCTTAATCAAAACATGTTGATTGACACGATCGACTGTCTACTTCATTCTTGCTCTCTTCACTGTTTGTAAGTACACAACGGCGATTAAAATACACAGCTATGTAGTGAACGATTGCTAACTGATA